>JAGSMP010000631.1:0-225657 GCA_029286625.1 Parnassius orleans | reverse complement strand
TGGCCTTGAAAGGCTGATGGGACGGTGACTGGAGGAGGTGGTGAGGCTTCCCTGGCTTGGGGATACCAATGACAGTTGCCTCTTTCCACGTGGTGGGAAAATAACTGAGGTTGAAGCAGGCGTTGAAGATAATAAGGTTATCACCTATACTATATCATGAAGAAACATAAAAGTAAAGTTAACGCTGTCATTAAGACGAATGTTAGGGGTGACTCTGAATGATAGGGTGAAAATTGTGTGATTAGACCCTACCATACTTTAGGTTTGTAAAAAGGATGTTGTGACTAGGATTAAGAAAATAATGCTTCGGTGGTATGGACACATTAAGATTCAGGAAATCTCAATCTTTAATGTGTCCATAAAATAGTAATTATGATGCGTGAGTAACTTGGGTTCGATTCCCACTGGCACCTGAGATTTATTAATATAATATTAATTAATATCAATTTAAGTGCCGATTTATCATTTGTACGGCGTTGATGACATTGTGAGGAAATGTGCATGTTTGAAGAATAAAAATATGCACACACCAAAAATATTATCATGGGCACCTGCAACTAATTGCATATAGGTAAAGATACAGATGGGTGACTACCCCAGAATTCAGAAATTAGTAATGTTTATTTGCTTTAAACATCGTAGTACAAAGATGTTAACATAGTGGTATGTCCTTATGTTTGACTTATAATTTTCATGCAAATTTTAAAGTAGTTACATTTTAATCTACTTAGAGCTAAAAATAAGTTAATAGACTAAACAGACAACTAATGGTAAACATGAGTCACAGACAGAACATTACATGTCATCGTTGATAAATTGTATAATATTTTATGTCAAATTATTCAAACCACAGAAACAGAAACAGAAACTTTTTATTCAATATAGATTATAAATAATACTTATTGAAAGTCACTCTTTGTCTAATTACCACTGGTTCGAAAAAAACCTCTGTCCTGGGAAGAACCAGCAAGAAACCTTGACAAATTTTATACTGGGCTACACAGGTAAGCAAGGTGAGTAGAGGGTTTTGCATCGGTCGGATCTCTTCGTAGATTAAGCATTTCCTACCGATACCAACCTGAATTGCGCTTGCACAATCACTCCTTTTACCGATTCTCGATTATGCTGACAAGTATTATATCAATTTAAAAGAGAGTTGCTGAAGAAACTTGAGTGCATTCAAAACTTTTGTATAGTTTTCATATATTTTTTAATATTATTTTCTATACAACCCACTTCCCTGCTTACCTTAAATATCGGTTTGAGTTTAGTAAGCGATAAGGTCGCCAATTGTACCATTCTTTTTTTATTTGTTTTTTTCTTTTATTTTGGTGAACAATAAAGTATATTTCATTCGTTCATTTATACCCTTTCAAGCATGCAGTTCCATTTTACCTTTTCAGATTGTACCCGTGTAGTGGCGGGTTAGAATACCCACTACCCCATATCTTCCTGTGGGTGTCGTAAGAGGCGACAGAGGAAACTGAGGCAGAAGATGGCAGCAGCATCTTTCTGATAACAGCAACAACAATAAAAACTGTGGTTGCCAACCCGCTCGCCAAGCGTGGCAACCACGGCAATATCCCCAATGAAGAAAGTTACGAAGAGACGGCCTCAGTCCCCGGCGGCCCCGCTATTCTGGCCACGGTGGCGACCATGGTAACGGCGGGGCAGGGGTGCTAAGAATCTCCGGTGGAGGTTCGGTTGCCACCTACGACGACTCGACCTGGCAACTTATAACGCACGCACTCTGAGGACTGACGAGAAGATCCTGGAGTTGAAGAAGAGATAGACAAGTTGCGCTGGAATATTATAGGATTATCCGAGGTCCGAAGAGAGGGAGGACACGGTAATCCTCGAATCCGGCAACTTGTTCTATCACCGAGGCGACCATCTGTCCCAAGGAGGTGTCGGATTTATCGTCCACAAGTCTCTCGTTAACAACGTTGTAAATTGGGAGTGTCGACGAGGGTTGCGTACCTTATACTCAGAATCACCAAACGGTATTCGCTGAAGGTCATACAGGTTTACGCACCAACTTGGCACACCCCGATGAGGAGGTAGAGAAAATGTATGAGGATATCTCTAGAGCCATGCATTCTCTAAAACCCACTATACGGTGTTAATGGGAGACTTTAACGCAAAGCTAGGCACAAGAGAGAACGGTGAGCTGAAAGTAGGAAATTCGGATTAGGCAACGGAACCCAAGGGGCCAGCAGCTGGCTGACTTCATGGAGAAAGAGGACTTTATGATGAACTCTTTCTTCCAGAAGCGGCCCACAGCGAGGTGGACCTGGTCGAGCCCCGACGGTCGCTGACAAAAAATGACTTCATTATGACGACTAGACGCCAACTGTTCAGTGATGTCTCAGTGATCGCGAGGGTGAAAACTGGTAGCGATCACCGAATGGTTAGAGGCACACTGAACCTAAACGTTGTTGGAGAGGTGTCGTCTAATGAAGTCAACGCCCGTCCCCTCGTGCTCTAATCCAAAGTCCCGAAACCTTTCAGCTCGAGTTACAAAACCGTTTTCAGCCTAGAAGATTGCAATGCAGTGGACGATATGAATGACAAGCTCGTGGAAACTGTCCATGCGGTCGGAGCTAAGTTTTGTAAGACCCGCAGAAGAACACAAAACTCTCGATCACTCTTAATCTCATGGCTGTTGGACGGAAATGAAGCTGCAATCTTCAGTAGATTTGATATGCAGGCAACTGAACAGACAGATCTCCAAATGCATGCGGGGACGCGCAACTTCAATACAGCTCGTATTGAAGAAGCGATCGAGCGGAACCAGGGCTCCAAAGTCTTTGCCAGAGATCTGTCGCCAGAAAGAGCCAACTGTCGAAGCTGAAGACCGAGTGTGGCAGCGTCGTTTCCGGGACACCTGAGATTTTGAGTGAGATTGAGAGGTTCTATGGGCAGCTGTACACATCATCGTTGGAGCCACGCAGTGTGAGTAACGATCCAAGAGCGAGTCTTATCCGACACTATTCCGATGATATCCCGGACGTCAGTCTGAGCGAGATTAGAATGGCTCTCCAGCACCTTAAAACGGCAAGGCCCAGGCGAGGATGGAATTACGGCGGAGCTTCTGAAAGCGGGTGGAAAACCGGTACTTGAAGTCCTTCAGAAGCTCTTAATTCCGTCCTACATGGTGGCACACCACCGGAGGCGTGGCAGAAGTGCGGTGGTCTTGTTCTTCAAGAAAGACAACTCTCTTGAAGAACCACAGACCGATTTCCTTCGAGCCGCGTCTACGTGCTGTTTTCGAGAGTCATTACGAATCGTCTCGCACGCAGACTCGACGACTTCAGCCCCCGAACAAGCCGGTTTCCGAAGGCTTTAGCACCATAGACCACATATCCTTCGGCAAATTACAGAAGTCCGAGGAGTACAATTTGCCACTATGTCTGGCGTATGTGGACTGAGAAAGCCTTTGATTCCGTCGAAATTTGGGTGCTGCAGTCCTTCAGCGGTGCCAAGTTGACTGTCGGTATATCGAAGTGTTGAAGTGCTTGTACAGTAGGGCTACGATGGCTATCCGAGTACAGAACCAGAGTACAAAACCTATCCAACTGCAGAGGTGTAAGACAGGGTGACGTTATATCCTCGAAACTCTTCACCGCTGCATTGGAAGACGTTTTCAAGCTTCTGGACTGGAAAGGACATGGTAACATCAATGGCGAGTACATCACTCACCTTCGATTTGCCGACGATAGTCCTTATGGCAGAATCGCTGGAGGACCTAAGCACCAATGACCTCAATAGTGCCTCCCAACGGATAGGTCTTAAGATGAACATGGACAAAACAAAGATCATGTTTAATGTCCATGTCACACCTATGCCGGTAGTTGTTGGAGCACTAAGCTCGAAGTTGTTGACGAATATGTTTACCTGGGACAAATAGTCCGACTAGGTAAGTCCAACTTCGACCGAGAGGTCAATCGACGGATTCAACTCGGCTGGGCAGCCGGGAAATTACGGCACATCTTCTCGGTATACCTCAAAACTTGAAAACGAGGCTGTACAACCAGTGCGTGTTGCCAGTGATGACTCACGGAACTGAGACGTGGTCACTGCTGGCCGGATGAGGAAGCTCAAGGTCGCTCAGCGAGCTATGGAGGGCTATGCTCGGAGTCTCACTGCGTGATAAACTTAGAAATGAGGATATCCGCAGTAGAACCAGAGTGACCGACATAGCCCAACAGATTAGTAAGCTGAAGTGGCAATGGGCCATATAGCCTCGAAGAACCGACAACCGATGGGGAAAAAGGTTCTCGAGTGGCGCCCTGCAACTGGCGAAGTGTAGGCGTCCCCCACTAGATGGAGTGACGACCTGGTAAGACATGCAGGAAGTCGATGGATGCGGGTGGCTCAGGACCGTGCTTTGTGGCATTCTTTGGGAGGCCTATGTTCAGAGTGGACTTGTGAAGGGCTGTAATGATGATGATGATGATGAGATTGTTCCAAATATCACACTACTTTAATAATCGGTATTCAACGCATTGTAATAGTTATAATGTCCGTTTCCTAAATTTTAGGTCATGCATCAAAGAGTAATTTTCTGCAATATAGTGCACACGATTTAAAGAAAAGTGTATTGAATAAAGTAAAATAATATGATTTTTGACTAGAAATGTATAAAGATGAAATTTTAATTTTGTTGAAACAAAACTGGTTTCAGTATGAACCTATTGTAACTATCTTAGTTTTTAACTTTATTTTATTATTTAACTACTAGTATCAGATTTTGAGTTATACTGCTCTGTCAAGAAGGTACAGGAAAAGATCAATAACACACAAATGTTAGTTATTCATCCAAGTTTATTTTATCACCTTCAAAGTATGTTACTTCAAAAACAATACACGTTCTCCAATGAATAATCCAATCATCAAAACATTTTTAAACGCTTTTTCCGGAATTGAGTTCAGTTCTCGCTGCTCCTCCGCGTCTTCTACCGAATGAAAACGGGTGCACGAAGTAGTAATTTGAGTTTAGGAAAAGAAAGAAGTTGGCTAAAGCCACATCTGGTGAATATTGTGGTTGCTCGATGGTATTTGTTGAGTTTTTGGTCCAAAATTCGTTCACAATGATGGCTTTGTGCGAAGGCGCATTATCGTGGTAAAATCCAAAAAAAATATTTCCATCTGGCCTTTTTCGTCTAATTTGCTCTTTTAAACATCGCACTAACACTCAAGTAATATTTTTATTTACCGTTTGACCTCTCGGCAAGAATTCGAGGCACAGCACCACGATAGTCAAAACAGTCAACATGACTTTGACTTTGATCGACTTTGACGTGGTTATTTCGGTTTCGGTTCAGTTGGAAGGCGCCACTCGAGCTTGTTGACTAGTTTGCATGTCAAACTCGTTAACCCACGTCTCGTCACCAGTTACAGCGTTTCATGAATGTTGGGTCGGAATTGACTGAGTTCTAGCATGTCCTCAGCTCTTTTGCGATTGAGTTTTGAAGAAAAATCAGGTATTTTGGGACTGTGAGCGGCAACATATTTCATACCCAAGTGATTATTTAAAATGGCACGGATCGACTTGTGAGACACAGAAAGTTCGGCGGCTATCTCCTCAAACTTGAAGGAGGATTTTCAGTCACTATTTCCTTCACTTTTGCGATAACTTCAGTTGCAGACGTTAATGGCTACCAGAGTGAGTGCAAATCTTCCATCACATCTCGACCGCTTTTGAACGCTTTGTACCACTCATAAGCACGTATTTGTGATAAAGTCGATTCACCGTAAGCCTTCTGTAACATTTCAGTGACTCTGAACACGAAATTTCATTGGCGATGCAAAATTTAAGACAAACATTTTCGTTCGATGTTTTGTCAATTGCGAAATTTGCAATACACACTAGATATGATATAACTAAAAACAGCACTGTATTTAATCTAAATAACAGATGTAACTCAAACTCCGGCCAAATTTATTATCTAGATATCATAATAATTTTGATTATAACGCGAATTATAATATATAAATATGTGGTAGAGCCATGCTGCAGCTATATTAGTAGTATAGTTGTAGTATGAATGGGTCGGCTCGACCGAAGGACCACGCTCTCACAGAATACCAGCGCAAATAGCAGCTTAATACTGCTGTGTTTCGTATGGTGAGTGTAGAGAACCGGAGACCCTTTTACTGAAAAGAGGCATTCCATCTTAGTTCTCACGGGTGACAACGCATTTGCATTTTGATTCTTTATTGAAGATAGATGTAGATGTCTATGGCCACAGCAACCACTTACCATCAGGTGGACTGTGTGCTCGTTTGTCACCCTATCCTATAAAAAAAAAGAATAACATCTAATGGGGAAGAATACATTGCCATTTATTCAACATTCATTGTTATGTATGTAACAACTGTACCAAACACTAGATTAGATATATAAAGCCTTTCAGCGGTCGTAAAGCGAAATGTACGGTTCAATTTAAACAAACAATTGAGTCGGATATATCGGAACTAATGCCAAGTTTGCGTAGTTAAAGTTGGAAATCAAATCGCTATTAAAATAATACTTCAATGAATGAAACTGCGTTAATATTAAGCTGCACAGTGTCATAGTAGTAGTTTATCTAATTCGTCGGGTGAGTGTCGTAAGAGTCAACTTTAAAAAGGCCAAAAAGACCAAAAGGCCTGTACCAAAAGACCAAAAATATCTATAAGATATTATCAACAAACTGGTATCATATATAGTGGTATACCAGTTTGTTTATGTTTATGGTATAAATTTTTATTTATTATCAATCTACAAGAGTTTTTATAGTTATTCTTGTATTTCATTGACAAAGAATTGATCCAATAAACAGCATATTACAACACTATGAGGGACCTTGACCAATGGCCCATGTACCCCTCTCAGAAATAAATCCTGGATCCGCCTAAGCCTTATATATATTATGTGTTGTATTGATTTATATATATTTACAAGAAAAAAAAAAATCACAAAATCATTTCAATGTAAAAATATAATAAAGTTTAACATCCACGCTATAGTCGTATCCGAGAGCTTTATAAAGTTAGTTTTATATTAGGCGCTCAAACGCCCTGCAGACTGACCAGCAATATCAAAAGCTTAAAAGTATCTGCTAGTTTAATCTTTTATTACATTTCTATAAACAATTTGTAAGTTTATATAATTTAATTATTTATATATACAACTGCAAGACTTTAAGATACTAATATAAGTTCTTACAGCGTAGATCGGACCAAAAATTTTAAAAATAATCAGGTAGTCTACTCCCCACCCCGTGACCACAGGTGCTGTGTAAAGTGCTCGAAACGTCGGAATATAAAATAAGTTAGTGTACGTGATAAAATCTGTAAAACCATATTATGTTTAGGTTAGGTTCATTGGTGTTGGCGGGATCGAAGCTGGAATGTTGCGTACTTTGAAATTACGGCTGATATTAAGTCCTGAGCTACCATGCCTGGAACCAAGTGTTACTATTTGGTATTTTTATTATCCACTTGCAAAAGTTTATTTCTTACTTCGGTGAATTGTTTTATTGATTATAGTTTTATCGAAGATTATCGTATTCTCAGTGGCCCTCGTAAATTGCAGTCAGATGCGCCAAACGATCCGCTTGTCAAGTGTAGCGATTGCGACAAATCCTACTAACTAGGGCAGCGACCTATATACAGCAATAGACTGCAAAACGAAGGGTAAGACTAACAAGCTGATAAAAGATTTAAAGTCTAAGTGATATTAATTTTGTAGTAACGGCAAACTATAGTAATTATTAACTGATTGATTGAACATTCCCAAACGACTCGATTAATTATCTAATAAAGGGTATTCAAAAGATCGTCTGAGTATTGTTTAACGATAAACAATGAGAATTTTTTAACTAAACATCTTTTTTTGTACGCACGTGAAGCAATTAGCAAGGACAAAGAAAATGTTGAATAGTTTATTACGCCCCTTTCTTGCTTGCTTTTACATTATTTCTGAAGAAAGATTTGATAAGTTTTTGTTTATATGTTGCCCATTATATAATTAAATATAATGTGTACAATTGCCAACATTTTTTATATTTCTTTAACATTTATTGATTTCATTATAAGTTCACTGCTGAACATAGTTTTCCATAATATATTGCTTTATAATTCCTTACATTTGCCAGGCTCTATGTCTGACGTTTTTTATTTTCTAGTTGCTATTAGGAAAATGTTGCTGCTCATATCCGGGTTTATTTCCGTCTGTGGTTTTTGATGACTTCTATAGGACGATATGGGTTATGGTTATTCTTACATCGCTACAACGCGTTACACCGCCCCTACGCAGTTTCACATTTAAAACAGTAATAATTATTATGTTAATTAAAGGTAGATCCAAAAATAGTTCACGTATTTATTATTTCAAAATAAAGTCGATAGACTTTAAAATGTATCGTGCATTGTGTATTATTCAAGTGGCGCAGCTGTATTGTAGCTACATAGCCACTGAATACTGTGTGAAGGTTGGCTTGACCAGAGTACGCTCGCTGCACAGAGTAGCTTCTGTTTTTGGGATTCAATGACATTATACTTTAGTTAATTATTTTATTGCAGTGCAAACTATTGCGACGTATCGACAGCGGTGTCTTTTGGTGGCGTCCATAAACAAGCGGCACGAGGCACGCGGCGTCTTCAAAGGCAACGCGCGTGCGCGCGTGCTGTGTCGTAGAGTAGAACACCTGTTATCGACCATTAGCTTTTTCAAAGGGATTAATGATCGATAAAAAAAAAATGTTTAGCTTAAACACTTAGGGCATTTTTGTGAAAATCACCGCATAGTGCCAAACACTCATGAAGGAATTGCTCGCGTCACTTCTACCCTCGTTCGAACGAGTCTTAGACCATTTCGATCGGAATCCAACCTGCAGCCTTAGACAAACCGCGTTTGTTTAGAGTGAGGCATAGAACAACACACCGAGTGCTGAAAAGGAACAAACTACGTCCATATAAATATACTAAGTTGCAGGCGCTGCAGACCCGTGATAAGTCGATTAGAGAGTCCTACTGCCACTGGGTACTGGAAAAATGTCTCGAGAACAACGTTTCCTATCAAATGTGTTTTGGACAGATGAAAGCACGTTTACTCGAAACGGCATATGGAACCGACAAACCATGCGTCACTGGAGCCATACGAATCCCCATTTATTTAGGAATCAGCTCATCAATACCGATTTTCCATTAATGTTTGGGCAGGCATTCACGGAGATCAAATAATCAGTCTCTATTTTTATTGACGGAAACCTGAATGCACAGAAGTTTCTCAATATTCTTAACGGCCCAATAACAGAATATTTAGAAGTATTGTCTGTGGCAGCTTACGAGCGGGTATGGTTCCAGTTAGATGAAGCCCTACACACCCATACTCCTCGCGAGAGGGCGGCTTAACACCATGTTCGGCGAACAATGGATAGGCGTTATGGCCTCTCGGTGGCCAGCTCGGTCGCCCGACCTCACTCCCTAGACTTTTTTGGGGCTTTATTAAAATGAGGTGTATTCAAAGATCTACAAACCGAAGATGAACTGCACAATCGTATTGTTGCTGCTTTTGACAAATTAAAAGCCCTGGCTCTGGATCCTGAACTAAATTTGTTGAGCAGGCTTCAGGAGAACATTATGCAGCGATGTAATTGTGCATTCAAGAACGTGGCGGACATTTGAAAATTTTAAAATTTAGGGTTCCATTAAATTTTGCAACTAATATGCAATAATATTTATTTCGTTCAGTTCCATGTTCGCGAAATAAAAAAGTGGCGGTAAAAATACCTAAACCGTTTAGTGAGTAAGTTTTTATTTCTTCGCACATTGTCAAACAAACCAAAGGCCGTGCCGACAATAACGCTGCCTGCCGCTAATCGCCATGCCACCCGCGTGCAACGTTGCCACTCTTCCAAGGGGTCAAGGTACGTATTCTAAAGAGAGTGTTTACTTTTACTGAATTTATTTTAATATTTATTTTGTTTAAAAATTTCACTTTTTATTTCACGGGTTTTAATTTAATATTTAATTTTTCTACACTTCTATGGACTAGTATTACTTGAGGTTTCATTTATTGCATATTGTCTCAGATGGACATATGAAACACAAGTCTTGATAATAGTTAATAGTTTATTGCGATTCTTCTATAGCACACTTTAGAAAATTGTGTATCGTGAGAACAAAGAGACAATATTGTACAGCAATCTGAAGGTAGTGACACAATTATTTATTAACAAAATAATAAGCGCCTGTGAATTTTAATAGCACCTAATTGCAGTGGTGAGCCTTAACATCTTCCCCATTGAAAGACCTGGGCTTTCAATCTTAGAAGACAGGTCGGCGAATGCATCTCTCATTATTGATCATCCTCTTGTTGTATTGATGTCTGCTACTCTTGAAATGCCGTCTGAACCGGAAAAAGTCTTGCTACGTCCCAGACGCCAACATAAAGGTAGCAGAATCTTCTTTGATGATGACTAGGTCTCCAATCTTTAGTTTGTCTTTAGTCGTTTTCACTTTGTTCTTAGCTGCAATTCCGATATATATTCATTTTGCCACTTCTGCCAAAATGCTGAATTTGTTCTAATCTTGCGTGTCTTTGTAGAGCATTTTCCTTCGCACTGAGAAGATTTGGAGATGGCAACGCAGTTAGTTGTCTTCCTATGAGAAAGTGCCTGGGAGGCAAGGTAATCGTTCGGGAAGAGGATAGTGGACAAAGGGGACGACTGTTAAGTATAGCCTCAACCTGCGCAAATAACGTTGACTCTTCGAAGGTTAAATGAATTGCCCATAACGCGCTTAATGTGAAATTTGGCTGATTTCACACCTGCCTCCAAATACCGCCGAAGTGAGGCGTAAGATGGTATAAAACAAATTTGAAACCTTCTTGAGTTGCAAAATCAGAGATAGTGTCAGTATGATTGCTCAAAAAGGCGATTCCTTTGATGCTGCCGTGAAATTTCGACCATTATCGCAAAATACCTCCGCTGGCCGGCCGCGTCGTGCAACGAACCTACGCAATGTCATAATGAAACAATCTTTAGTAAGGTCACTTACAACTTCTAGTGTATACATTTGTAGCGTAAGCAAACAAATATGCACATATAACATTTCAAAGCCTTGCACCACGACCTCTACGATTGAGTATGTAGAAAGGACCTGCAAAATCCAATCCTACCGAAATAAAGGGAAAGCCGGGGTTCACTCGCTGAGAGGTAAGTCTCCCATTTTGGTGTTAAGTTTTACCTTGAGCACGTCGACAACGTACACTTATAAACAGTACGCCGTGCAAGATGTCTACCGTTAATAGGCCAGATAGTATTTCTTACAATAGCGAGTAATGATTGGGGCCTGCATGCATGCCGCGTAAGTGCTCATATGCAAAATAAGTTTACAAAGATGATGAGATGAGTCTAATAATCGGATGCCTTCTCTCATATGAACAATTAGCAGCATCGATGCGACAACCGACTCTGATTAAATTTTCACTTGATAAAAATGGAGATAATGCTAAAATTTTGATTTAGGACTGATTGGGTTTTGTTTAATTAGGTTAGTAAAATCTTTGGAAAGCTTTCTAGTTGCGAAATTTTACATAATAAAAGAAATGATTTATTTAATTCATCAAAGTCAATTTACCAACTTGCTTAGATTTTGCATTTTAATATTGTAATTAAAACGCAGAACATATGCCATTGTTCGACGAATTCTTGTAAATTTTGAAAATCTTTGCCATTCGATTACAGAAGTCTTATTGTTGATAAAATAACTTTGTTTTCAGTCAAATCCACATGTTTGTTGGGTTTTAAAACAGGCCATAAAGACTCATCAAAATATAGGAAACTGGGTCTTGACCACCACAGATTTGAATTTATGAGCTGAGTAGCACTAACACCTCTGGATATAAGATCTGCCGGGTTGCTAGCAGTGGGTACATAATGCCAGGATGAAGGTCCCATTTTTCTAATAAAACCAACTCTGTTAGCGACAAAGCTCTTTAAGTTTATTTGAACTGCCACCCAGCCAACCTAACACCAAGCTCGAATCAGACCAGTATATCATACGGTCTGGTTTATATCTTATTGCCTTGACGAAATTGATAATCGCGCTGGAAGCAACGCAGCGCACAGTTCTAGTCGTGGTATTGTTGTTGGCTTTAGCGGAGCCACCTTCGACTTAGCACAATGAAGTTTGACAAAGACCTTGTTATTGGCGTTTGTGGACTTAACATAAACACAAGATCCATAACCTGCCTGTGATGCATCACTGAATACATGAATTTCAACAGAAGTTGGCGCATCACATATAACTGTTCTTGGAATCTTTAATCGTGATAAGATCTGTAGCAATTTACAAAGCCTTGCCAAATCGAATTGATGTTTGATGGAACTGCCTCATCCCAATCTAGTTTAAGCTGCCAAATTTTTGTGTATAAATTTTAGGTACAATGACACATGGACTTAGAAGACCCAAGGGTCAAAGATCTTAAATGCATTGGACATATTGGACATTGGTGTAAGTTTTTGTAGGAGGGTTATAGGAAAGTGTAGTATATCATTATAGGGATTCCACCCCAATCCTAGCGTGCTTGATGCTAATCGTTAAATTTTCATTACTTTAAAGTTCAGAATTGTTGAATATAGAAGGCAAATTTGTTTTGTATTTTCTCAAATGAAAACATGCTTTATTGAGCTCGCTTGAGACTGATTCTTGTATATATTTTAATTGTTTTTCACTGTTGGAACCAGTTATCAAATCATCGATGTAAAAATCCTTCTGTATAATAGTCTTTATAGCTTCGTCTTTGCATTCTTCACCCACCTGCAAACACATCGAGTGCTCAAATAACTTGCACTTGCAGTACCGTAAGTGTAAGTATTTAAGCGCAATGTTTTTTATTGTTGAGACTATCTTCCCTCCATAAAATAAATTGAATGTCGCGATCTTCCTCAGCAACATATATCTGACGGTACATTTTTCGATATCAGCTGTCAGGAGATATTTGTATTGGCGGGCTCTTACAAGAATGGAAAAGAGAGTCTAGACGGTAGGGCCTACCCTAAGAATGTCGTTTAATGAGAAGCCTGAGGAAGTGGGGCTGATCCATCAAACACTATTCTAATTTTGTCGATTCGCTATCTGCTTTAAAAACTGCATGATGACAAAGAAAGTAGTTAATAATAGGCCTTGACACTGTATTAAAACATAGACCATAGATTCATTACGTGTTTTGTCGTTATCGTCGTTCTGTGTATTATTGATAGAAGTGTTGTTGGTATAGTTGCTTGTTGAAGCATAGTGGTTGTTATTGATTTTGAAGTATGTAGAAGAGTATTATGTTCTTCTTACATAGTCGACAGGGACCCATCCCATTCGCTCGAATTATGACCCTTCCTTAAACAATTTGCACATAAATTATGTTTCGCAGCATCCGAAATTCTTTCCTGAACACTCTTTGCCTTAAATACATTGCACTCATAAATTCTATGTTGTTCGTTACAAATGATACATGGATAAAAATGTTACTGTGTTGGGGCCCTTTCTTCACTAGAAGATGTAAATGCCTAAATTATTGTATTTGTATTTTGTTTATTGTACGAGTTTGATGGATTTTGTGTTGCCTTATTGTTATTGTCTGATTTGTTACGATAGATTGATTCAAGAACGTCAGCGCGATCGATTAAAAATTTGTTGAATTGTTGTAAAGTTGGAATTTCGTCCCTATCAATGTTGCTACGTTGTTCCTCCCATTTAGTAAGTGTACGGTTATCCAACTTCGTCGTCAACATGTATATAATAAGACTGTCCCAATTATGTGTGGGTTGTCCTAAATTGGACAACGCACGTAAATTTTTTGATACGTGATCAACCATGAACCTTAAAGCATGTTCAGACTCTCGGGTAATAGTGTTGATATTAAATAATGACTTTAGATGATGGTTTATTAACAGTCTTTTGTTATTGTAACGATTGCATACTAACCTCCAGGCATCTTCATAATTGGCTGAGCATACTTGGTTCGATATGATTCGCGCTGTTGCCTTCTAAATAAGATAATAGATATTGAAATTTACGAATTGGTGATAATCGATTATTTTTATGAATAGAATTGTTAAACGAATCACGGAATTCAAGCCTGCGGAAAAATGAGCCGTCAAATTTTTCAATGTTTAACTGTGGTAAATTAATCGGTAATTCAGAATGATCGGAAGCGTACTGAGCACAATTACCAACGGACTGACGTTTATCTTTCTATTGAGGGCATTTGTTGATCAAGAAATTGCTTGGCAAGCATAGTATCAAATCATGTTCAATAATCCCCTCTCATCCATTTCCTCATCTAAAGAATCGGCTACCACCTCAATTTGATCTTGCAAAAAAATCAAATTTTCCTGACAATGCTTCAAATTTATTTATTTTTATAGTTAATTCAGCAACTTCAATATTTGTTATTTTAAATGATCTTGTAATCTTATCTAAATAGTTTTTAAACTTGGTTATTTGTCCCTTAATTGAACTACGCTTAGCTATCAATTCTCTAAATTGCTTTGACTCACTCATGATTATCAACAATAAATATCCTTACCGATAGGTGTTAAAAAGTATAAATATTAGAGTTGAAAAGTAAACAAAATATATCTCACGCTCCTCGCCGCGAAGGCACTGGCCGAACTGGAAGCAGGTGATGGGTGAAGAGGCTGACCTCCAAATGAACTTGAAAATTGGGTACACTCGACCCTGAAACCGTTCGGCAAAAATATTTAATATAATATTAATATAAATATATTGTTTTTGATGAAAATTGTATTTATTAGTTTAAAATAGAACTGAAAATCTACTAAAATAGTTGTAATATAGTCGAAATTGTTGTAACGTATTAAATATCGTTAATTAATTATATATATTATATTTTTTGAGATATCGTTATTGCGAAGTTAAAGTCAATACTTATTAGGATTAAAGACTGTGAATGGAAAAGAAGGACACTTATCTCAATTTCACGTATCTCAAACTCCAATTCTTCCACGGCGAATTTGTATTTTTAGCTTCCGCAGGTTATCCTTTGAGTCGTCTTGCAATTATAATTAGTTCCAACTTCTTACATGAAATGGTGATGGTTTATTATATCAGATATTTCCGTTGAACTGTAATTTCCGTGATCGTCAGGGTCACAATTTATCTCAGATGGACATATGAAACACCAAGTCTTGATAATAGTTAATAGTTTATTGCGATTCTTCTATAGCACACTTTAGAAAAATTGTTATCGTGAAACAAAGAGAATATTATTGTAAGCAATCTGAAGGTAGTGACACAATTATTTACTAACAAAATAATAAGCGCCTGTGGAATTTTAATAGCACCTAATTGCAGTGGTGAGCCTTAACACATATAATGTGGATTCCTTACTATATTAGATTTAATATGCAGCAGAGACATTCACAAGAATAGTTGAAAAAATATTATTACTGTTCCCACATGAAAAATAGTTGTATGAATAAAATAGACTTGAAATATTGAATATAATAATGGACGTTTAAAAAATTTACAAATAATAATAGGGCACACTTCGTTGACTGATTGTTAGGTATAGTAGAAGGACGAGTTTCTCAATTAAAGGAAAGTACAATAGGTGTTCGCCCATAGACGGCGTAGTTTCCAAATGATTATTGTAGTTACAGAAAATAACTAAGAGGAATATGTTAAAGATTTATAATTGTTAAATAGATGTTAATCAAACAATCAATATATTCTTTATTTTACACATTAAAACAAAACAAAATAAAATATAATACAAAAACCGTCTGTAGTTGCCGTCACAACATTACTTAGAAGGAGCCTTCTTGATACTATGAGCATATTGAGTTCGCAGTTTGATGGCTATAACGACTAAAATGGGCCAAATAGGACGATGGTAAATAAAGACCTATTTTTCAAGCAGACTTATAAAGAATGGTATTAAAAAAACTGTTCGATTTAAAAAAACATGTAATCATTCGTCACATGGCAAGTCCGAACAAGAATGGTCATAGTTCCCTATCCATCTATTAGTTCCCGACAGCCACCCTAAGATATACATGACTTTTAGTAACCTTATATATTGGTACATATTGTTGCATTATTACAAACAATTTTAGTGAGATCACTTTACAGAATATAATACATCTACAAAAATACTTTTAAGTTTTTGTTGTCATGTCTGACTCCTTTTGTCTGTATTTTGTAGTACCTAAACAATTTCAGAATAAATCGTCAAAGAAATGTCTTTTTATTTTACACTTGATTAGTATCACACATTGTGTTGACATCATTAAACATAATTAAATAACAAATAACATTAAAAAATCACAAATAATAAAATTTATAATAGGTAGTATGACCTCTGCGACGCACCACCGGCCGGTCGACGCCCGCGCTCAGCTGATTGCGTTGCAAGTGCCTACTAAACCATTCACCTCTGTGCCTATAGTAACAGGGCGCCCGCCCATTTATTAATTTGTTTACGAATTAATAGACATTCTTTAATAGACATTTAGGTAGTTTTAAGAACACTGCTTGCTAGCAACGCTGCCAAGAGGCAACGTCACCTCCAGCGAGTAGCAACGCCTCAACGTCGCATTGCGTGCGGCCCAAGCCAAACCAAAGGTATATGACGTCGACACAGTGTCATCAAAGGCGCCGCCTGCCCTTTTCGGTTTGGAGCACGTGCAATTAAATGTTGATATATATATATATATATATATATATATATATATATATATATATATATATATATATACGTTACAATGACTACAGACATTGAATTATTGGTTTATTTTATAACTGATTCACTTTAGATTACACAACAAAAATGTAATTGAAAAATATATCGACTGCCGTCCGTTTGTTTATGCGTCTGTGAGTCTTCTCTCTAATAGAAATGTAAGCAATAGATTGAGATATATAGTATTAAATAAGATTCCATATATTCTAAGGAGGGTCCTTATTGATTTTTGCTATTGAACTGAACACCTTTTAAAAGTTATTTATTTTTTCATCAAAATTAAATGAAACGCTCATGAGGCGTGCATTTGGATTTTCAAACCCTGAGAAACCCTGATATTATTAAAAAATGTCCACCATCTTGGATATGAAAATGGATGCCAGTTTCGTAATAAGCACCCAAGAAACCCTGAAATTGATACCCATATCATATTATTAAAAAATGTCCGCCATCTTGGATATGAAAATGGATGCCAGGTTCGTAATATGCACCCAAGAAACCTGAAATTGATACCCATAACATATTATTAAAAAATGTCCGCCATCTTGGATATAAAATGGATGCCATTTTCGTAATGAGCATCCCAAGAAACCCTGAAATTGATACTCATATCATTATTAAAAAATAGTCCGCCATCTTGGATATGAAAATGGATGCCGGTTTCGTAGAAGCACCCAAGAACCTAGAAATTGATACTCATCATATTATTAAAAAATGTCCGCCATCTTAGATATGAAAATGGATGCCGGTTTCGTAATAAGCACCAAGAACCTCGAAATTGATACCATATCATATTATTAAAAAATGTCCGCCATCTTGGATATAAAATGGATGGTTTTCGTAATCATCACCCCAATAAACCTTGAATTTGACATCCATATCCTACGTATATAAAAATGACCGCCATCTTGGATTTAAAATAAATGCTATTTTCGTAATTAGCACACCGACAAACTTAAAATTGACCCCTAAATCTTAATATTTTATAAAAAACTTCGAAAGGCCGAGGACGAGGCACTATAGTATGGTCTAAAACCTTAGCCTGTCCAACCACACAATTTAGATGAAGAAAAATCAGTAATGCCCAGCGACTAGTACCTATTTTTTCGTCCGCCATTTCATTTACGTTGGCTATTTGGCATGACATGACAAAATATATGTGGAAAAGGTCGTCCATGTGAATAAGTAGTCATGGATTCAACCCACACAGAGTGATACAAGTACGTGCGTAAATGCTGTTGCTGACTTTGCACCCTGTGTGTGGCCATATCGCACACTAGAGTAAGCAATTGTAATAAGGTCTGCATCAAACATGTATTAGAATAAGTTTGCCATTATGTGAGTACATGAGCTTCTGTACGGACATCTCTTAGTTTTATTTTAGTTTTTAAATAACGCCTCCACCGCTCCCGTTAACTTGACTGGCGCAGCCGAGGGATCGCCATTTGCTTGCGCCGTCCGAATAAATACGTGTAATATAGTTTTCCGCGTTCGTGATGCGAGGCGATCCTGCGAACAATATATAAATTTGTCAAGTGAAGAGCAGCCGAAGATGACGAAGGCCGGCTGGTGAGTTCCAAATTTTCACCATCCTTTCCTTGCCATATTATATAGTTTTGTTATTTTGCAATTAGACCTCTTGCGATATAACGTTATCTGGTTTTACATAAAAATCTGTGAAACTTATATTTAAGAATACTTAAACTTAATAACTAGCTGCATAAAGAAATACTAGGAATAACTTTAAGTAAGCGCGTCCATGCAATGACGACGCGATAAGAGCTTGCACTGTGGGAACAAAGCGATTATAACTATTACAAATTATAATTGTAGTGTATGTATGCTTATTAAATTTTTATTGAGGACTCATTTATTTGATATTGTGTATTTTACTTATTAATTGTTTTACTTTTATATTGACTGTGTTTTGATAGTGAGTTTGAATTCTTGTGTTAATTATATTATTTTATCGTCGTATTTTATAAAATAAAGTTGTACAAAATGGAAGATCAAGTGCAAATTAAGATGATTCCTAATGAAATGCTCAAAATTATACCGATATTTAACGGTGATAAGCACCAATTAAATCTTTTTATTCGCAAATGTGAGTATATACTAAATAAATATAGGGGATCCGATGAACAAAATTTATACGTAATGTACGCGATAACAAGTAGACTCGTAGGCGACGCTGCAGCGCTCTTTAGCGAGCGTGAGGACATTAATTCGTGGGAAGATTTTAAAGAACTACTAATTCAACATTTTGGAGACCCTAGGAGTGAAGAATGTATTGCTATAGAACTTGAAGGTTTGCGTATCCGAAACAACGAGTCATTTTTAGATTTCTGTAATAGGATCCAATCCGTTCGTAGTGTTTTAATATCGAAAGTAAATAGATTAACCGATCAGAATGTAAAGTAGCAAAATTATTATATATAATAACACATCTCTAAATGTCTTTTTGTATAATTTGCCAGAAAATATGGTGCGCATTGTTCGCTTAAAAGCGCCCAGTACACTAGAAGAGGCTTTAAGTGTGGTCATGGAAGAAGTCAACTATGAGCAGTATACTTGCGTAATAAAATGTATAGTAATCCTAGTAAAACCAACGCCACCCAGTTTACCAAATAACCCTACGTTTAAATTCGGTACAAATAATTTTAATTCAATGGTACCGATGGGCTATAAACCCGAATTAACCCCTAACAAATTTAACTTTGGACTTTCAGAGGGGCCACAATCGAAACTACCTCAATTTAATAATAATCAACAAAATTTTGGATACCGCACAACAATTTGGCTTCCGCCCACAACAATTTGGTATAAGCCCGCAACAGTTTAACATGCGTCCACAACAATTTAATATGCGTCCCCAACAGTTCGGAATGCAACCACAAACATTTAATAAACCTCAGCAATTCGGTATGCGCCCACAACAATTTGGAAACCAACAACAAAACTTTTATAAGCCCCAACAATTTGGTTACAAGCCTCAGTTAAATAAAAATCAATACACTGGGCCCAGTGACGTCACAATGCGAACGGCACCACCACTTAAAACAAATCAACAAGGCTTTCAATTAAATGAACTCGACCTAGATAATACTTATTATGATAATGCGTGCGGCGATGTGTACCCAATTTCTTATGATAACTGCTGCTATGAGGAGTACCCAAGCAGTGGCCTTAATATTCCCGAGTTCAATTATTAAAATGAAAATTCGACAATAATTCCTGAAGTACCACATGGCGTCCCAACCAATATGGACGACGAGGATTTTCAGGTCGAAGCCTCGGAAAGGTCTACGAAAAAATAGAGTTAAATTGTAGTACTAATTTGAGATTGCCGTTTATTTATATACCGGAAATCGACTCTAAATTTATGATTGATACAGGTAGTACGCGATCATTCATTAGTCCATCAAAAGCCCATAAATACTTTCCAGAGTACATAAGTCACGAACCATTCGAAGTCATTAGCACACATGCATCGAGCAGACATAATCAAGTTATTCAAATCCCGTCTTTACCAATTTTCAACTGTAACGATGTTCATAAACTATACATTTACAATGTCGACTCTAGATACGATGGCTTAATTGGGAATGATATACTTTGCAACCTAGAAGCAGTAATAGATTTAAAAAACGAGATTCTTAAAACTAAAACAACCGTAATACCTATAATACATAGTAAATCTTCTTACGTTTTGGAGTTATCTCCCGTTCCGAGCAGAGTCAAACTCCCTACAAATTTATATTCGGGTAATGCTGTAATCGATTATAAAGAATTTTGTAAGGGTGTGCGAATGCCTAGTGCGTTAGTGAGATGTAAGGATGGTTATACGACTACAGTAATCCAGAATACTTTAGATATACCGATAAAATTAACTATTAAAAGACCATTGAATGTAGAAGTATATGAAGAGAGTAAAACGACTAGGTGTGTAGTTAATCATATTACAGATATATCAGATATTGAAGTAGATAAAATATTAGAGCAAAATTTAGAGAAGCTACGCTTAGACCACATGTCGGAAGAAGAACAAAAATCGATATACCACTTATGTAGAGATATAAAGACATTTTTTATAGCGATCAAATACCCTTATCTTTTGCTAATGAAGTCAAACACTATATTAGAACAAAAAACGAAGACCCTATTTATATCAAACCCTACAGACAACCTGCCGCTCAAACACATGAAATTAAAAACCAAGTACAGAAACTTCTAAATGATAATGTGATTCAGGAATCCTTTTCCCCTTGGTCAGCCCCAGTCCATTTAGTTCCTAAAAAGAGAGACGCATCTGGTGAAATGAAGTATAGGATGGTTATCGATTACAGACGTTTAAACGACATAACTGTGGACGATAAGTACCCTTTGCCCAATATCACTGACATTTTTGACAAACTGTGTAAGAGTACTTTTCAACCTTGGACTTGTGGAGCTAGTGGATACCGTCAAATTGAGATCAACGAGTCAGATAGACAAAAAACGGCATTCAGTACAGAAGACGGACACTATGAATTCCTTAGAATGCCCTTTGGCCTGAAGACAGCTCCAGCCACCTTCCAAAGAGCCATGGATAACATCCTAAGAGGCTTACAAGGAATTCATTGCCTTGTCTATCTTGATGACATAATTATTTTCTCGAGTAGCCTCCAAGAACATTTACAAAAATTAAGGACATTTTTTGACAGATTGAGATCGACTAATTTAAAATACAACTTGACAAATCAGAATTCTTGAGAAAAGTGCTATACCTAGGGCACTTTATTACTAAAGACGGACTTAAACCAAACAATGATAAGATTCAGGCTGTATTAAACTACCCGTTACCAACGACGACTACCGAGATCAAGAGTTTCTTAGGATTGATTGGTTATTACAGACGCTTTGTAAAAGACTTCCAAAAATCAGCCCCTTACAGCATGCCTAAAAAGCGAAATAAAATTGTAGTAGATCAAAATATATTGATGCATTTCAGAAGTGTAAAGAACTTCTGACTAATGCACCTTACTCCAATACCCAGACCCAGACAAACCCTATGTTTTATACAGATGCTTCTACTGTTGCTTTAGGTGCGGTCTTATCGCAGGGGACAATAGGATCAGATAAGCCCACGCCAGTAGAACTCTCAGCGACACTGAGACCAAATATAGTACAATAGAGCGTGAACTACTCGCCATAATATGGGCCGTAAAACATTTTAGACCATACCTTTACGGGCGTAAGTTCACCATATATACCGACCATAGACCACTAGTTTGGCTTTATTCGCTCAAAGAACCGAATAGTAAGTTGACCCGTTGGCGGTTACGTCTTCAAGAGTACGATTTCGATATTGTATACAAAAACGGAAAACAAAATAGTAATGCTGATGCCCTCTCTCGGATAAAACTAAATGCCATAGACTCTGATGACTCACAATCATTGGAAGTAAACCTGGACCCTAAAGAACAAAAGCTACAAAAATATCTGACTGAATTAACTGACCAAATTATGGACTTGACGACTGAAAACAGGGACGACTCTAAGACAATAACTATAACTGACACATCCGCCACTGTATCCGTCGACCAGTTAGAGACTAACACGAACTACCACCTATATCTACTGATAGTAGTACAGTAACGGTGCATTCTGGACAAGATCTGGAATCTAATGGTATTCCGATATTAAAGGAGGCCATTGATTCAAAACCAAACCAAATTTAGTTTATACCTGGCATAAAAATGAGGTGCAAGTGAGAAATTTATCCAGGGATAAACAAAAGGTTCTCGAAGTTTTTACCCCACTTAAGAATGAAGATCTTATTAAAAATTTCTTAAAAAGTACATTAAGCCAAGATTAAATATTTTATTTATTTCGAAAACATTCAGCATAGAAAGAATTCTCAAAAATCATTATACAGCTATTTAAAAGGAATGGTAGAATTTATTGAATGTACAGCGTTATATATGTAGAAGACGAGAGAACAAAAAGAAATCATACTGCAACATCATGAGGGACGTGTCACAGAGGAATAAAGGAAACAATGAGTAGAATTAAAAGAAATTATTATTGGCAGAACATGCAAGAGACGATTGCTGCAGTACTTAATGTTTGTGATGCAGAAAAATGAAGTATGAAAACCCATTAAACCATTACTTCAATTAACTCAAACCCAAAACGCCCCTTTCAAGAAGTTTTCATGGACCTTTTTCAATTGAATCCGTTTATTACCTAACTTTGGTTGACGCATTTAGTAAGTTAGGACAAGCTATCGAAATCCCATAGATCCGCACCGGAAATCGTAGAGCGCTTATTAAATATTTTTCAATATATGGAACACCTAAAAAATAACTTCTGATCCCGGTAGTGAGTTTAATAATGACCTCATTAGGGAACTTATGACTATGTATAACATACTACACATTACTCCGAATAACCCGAATTCAACAGGCATAATAGAGATTCCACTCCACAATTATAGAGATATACAGATTGGCGAAATACGAACGAAAGTGTACAGACGCAGCTGCTGTAATGAGTTACTCAATTATGGCTTATAACACCATACATAGTACAACCGGCCTCCTTTCGAAATCGTTTTCGGTCATACCGATTCTAATTCAACGTTCGCCGCGAATTTCGAGAAATGTTACACCCAACAACTATTAAAAGATCATGCTAAACGTATTAGACATCTATATAATTACATATCAGATAAAATGTTAGAGAAAAAGGAAAAGGTAAGAGAACAAAGGGCGGTGAAACAGATAGAAATTTTAGAATAGGAGATGTTATATACGCCAAGGAATCTAACACGAGAAGAAGTAAAGATAAACCGCGATATAGTAAAGCTGTCGTTAGTGGTAATATAGAAAGAAATATAGTTCCTGTTAGGATTGGTAATAGAAATACTTCAGTGCCAATTAAAAACATTAAACGTCCTCCACAGGTGGTGTATAATAATTCTGACGATGGTTCAGAAAAGATGGGCCCTTCAACTTCAAAAACTTGAAAAAAACCCAGGAATCCTGCCTGTCAAACTGGGTCGTGCCTCCTTGCAAATAGACAACTGGCTTATTAAAACTTTAAACTTAGAAGGTATAGGTAGTGATTTAGATTTTAGTATATTAAAGTATGACGAATTCGTTGCGTTGATAGATGTTAATAAACCATATATTCATGAATTTTAGCTATTCGAACACATGTAGGGTATTTAAGAGATGCAACTATAGAAAATTTCGGCAACTTGTGCCATCGAAAAGATTTAAAGAGGCATTATTGACCCGCTTGGGTCTATGATAAAATAGTAACTGGAAATTTGGATCATGATGATGCCATCCGATATGACTCATTGATTTCTAAACTAAACGATAATCAGATAGTGTCGGATAAGAGAATTACATTGGTCTCCAAAATCTTGGATAGTTTCATCAACAGTACAGAGACCTTACATAACAATACTTTAATTTTAGATGAACGCTTAAAGAGAATCGAAAAATTGTTAAATTCCTAATTACAAAGAAAACTCCATTTATTCTACTTATGTCTTAGGTATGTTTGACATGTTTTGAGTTATTTTAGAACTATTAACGTAATACTAGGAGAAATCGAAACTGCACTAGCGTTCAGTAAGGTATCTGTTCTGCATCAATCAATTTTAACTCTACGGAATTGTTAAATTTATTACAATCAATCGCGACAACTGAAAGTTTGTTATATCCTGTAAATGAAAATAACTTAGTTAAATTAGAAAATTGTATTAAGGTTAAGGCTTTTACAAAGGAAACCAGATCACGTTTATCTTAGAGGTCCCTTTAGTAGGAAATAAAACATATAGTTATTTCAAAATTTATTCATTGCCAATTACTATTGCAAACAAAACTATTATAGTTATTCCCAAATACCCATACCTATTGGTGAAAGAAAAGAATACTTGCCAGTCGAGAGCCTGTAAACAAATAGCTTTGGATAATCAATTCCTGTGCAATAACGGTGAAGTGCTGCTGCCAGAACAAAGCTGCGTGGAACAGCTCATGGAGTTTCAATCAAACCTCGATGCCTGTGAACAGCATACTGTTGACATTGAAGATCCCAAATCCAACGAATAAGCCACGAAAGCTGGATACTATACGTGAGAAACCATAGGCTACTTACCAGAAAGTGCGACAATGACGTCACTCACGAACTGTTATGTGGTACTTACATAATCACCGTAAACGATTTATGTGAAGGCGAAATTGGAAATATTCATTTTAAATACCACCAATCTTCCTCAGATGACCTAAATTATCGAATTTACCCAATGACAAACTTACCGAACTGAAGATTTCGAAACCTCCCAGTGTCAGTGAAGTGAGTTTAAAGGTATAAATCTAGAAAACTAAACAATTGGTCCAACTAGTAAAATTTAACAAAATAAATCTCAGTGAAAATGCAAGTGCTATTAACATTAAAAGTGTTAGTTTAGGAACGATAATTTTGTATGTAATTCTACCAATTATTTTCTGTATTGTAATTATTAGATATAAACTATGTGTAATTAAAAATCATCGGATACCTGAAAATGTGATAATTTCGCTCTTGAGGAGGAAGAGTCATGGATTCAACCCCACAGAGTGATACAAGTACGTGCATAAATGCTATTGCTGACTTTGCACCCTGTGTGTGGCCTATATCGCGACACTAGAGTAAGCAATTGTAATAAGGTCTGCATCAAACATGTATTAGAATAAGTTTGCCATTATGTGAGTACATGAGCTTCTGTACGGACATCTCTTAGTTTTATTTTAGTTTTTAAAAACGCCTCCACCGCTCCCGTTAACTTGACTAGTAGTCTCCAGGAATTACAGAATAATATTTATTCTATTTAATTATAGTACAGTAGTGCACTTTTACAATTAATGATAATAATTAATTCTAGATTAATTATCCGTGACGTCTAGGATAAAATAGCCTGGTACAACTTGTGCACCGAGTCACCAGAGCCGAGACTGCCCGCTCCGTCGCTGCGCGGTCGTTTATACCCGTTTCAAAACAAGTCGAGTAGTGGGGCGGTGGGGAAATCGAGTGGCGCGCTGGGTGGCGTGATCGGTGCACGTGTTGTTTACAGTTTTCCTGTGCCGGCTGACGACGCCACCGTTATGCCGTCACGGCCATGCTGACATGCGGACGTCCTCGTACGCAGCAATAGAATTACACGGTTCTGAAACAATAAACAGTGCTCGATTATCCTGACACAAATCATAAATTTTTTACATTCGGCAATATGTTCTGGTCCGATCTATAATGACCCTACAGATATTAACAATCAGCTCTGGTCCGGTCTACATCGACCCTTCAGAATAATTAGTATTGGACGGTTCCTTTGAACCCTGCAACACTAATCAGTTTGGTCCGGCAATATGTCCTTCAAAACATCTTTTTTTCTCTCTTTTTTAAACTTTTATCATTGGACCGGCTAAGCCTTACAATGATAATTTACAAAGACATGTTAATCACTATTATTAGCTCTATGGATATCAGCTTGTGTTACTGTAATTGTAGGTTCAGAATAAACAGACATTGTATTTTCAGATTAATTGAACTCATTACGTGAGCTAGTAGTATGATAGTCGTTATTTTCTGCAGTTAAAGTACTAGAGCCAGCAGTATCAATTTCAGAGGTATTATCAAGACGGGCATTGATTTCATGATCATTAATATCGGTTTGCTGTAACGCTTCGTTATCGTCACTACAGTTTTCCATAATATCCAGACAAGCAGAGGGACCACAGGCACCTCTCTTAAGTTTTCATGGAATATTTAAAATTCGATTTGACCCATTTATATTTTAATTCATAGCGATCATTATTCAAGACAGCAGTAATTTGAAAGGACCTTTGTACTTCCTATCTAGTTTGGTCTGATGTCTTTCTTCGGATTTCACAAACGTAATCACCTACAGAGAATGGTTAATTTGGCTTTACCTTTGTTGAAGCGAACGGAGTCTGCTTGTGATAATTTAATGATACTATCTGACGCTTGCTCTAATGTTATCAAGGTCTAATCTGTTTGTTTCATTATCTGACAAGGAGTAGCTATTTTAGATAACCCTAAGGAATTACCTTGAGTTCAAAACATTAGTTAAATAGGTGTGAATCCGGTCACCTACAACGTGTGCTATTGAGGGCTAATTGAATTTCGCCTATCTGATCCTGCACGAGCTATCGGAATCGCATTCTATTATCGTGAGCAGATTTTTAGAGATTCATCACTCTTTTCAACCTGGCCATTAGCTCTACTGGAACCCGTGGCAATGAGATGTAAATGAATGTTATGATCTTTACAAAATCTTTAAATCTGAATTGTCATATGAGCGTCCCACAGTAATTATTCTTTTGGGGCTGAAAAAGATTTACCAAATTTTTCAGTGCTTTAATAGCATGACAAGAACTTAACAAGTAGTATGTTCCAAAATTACAATTTAGTAAAGGCATCTATAGCAACAGAGCAATATTCTTTTAAATCGCTTTTACCATAGTTTGCCAGAGAAATCTAGATGAATAGTATTGCCATGGAATAGCTGGTTTTGGGATTGGGTGTAATTGTACTTGTTAGTACTTGGTCCCTTAGATGCTTTGCATATTACGCAGGAATCTATATTTTTAACAAATTTGCCATATTTGGGAACCAGTAGAGATCATACAATTTATAGTAAAAAGATAATAAATTGTCTTTTCTAGCTAAGATGTTTTATTTCATTGTGAACATGGCCAATTAGGGTCCATGTTAAAGATCTAGGAATAATGGGTAACCATCTTGAAATTTTACCCCGTTCAATTTTTCGAAAGAGAATGCCCTGTCTATTATCGTACGTGTGTGATATTTCAGTCACACACAATCATTCAATCATTGGACCTTAATTTTGAAATAATAACTGCGATCTCAGTCACGTTCTTGTTCAACTAAAAGCCATTCCTTTTCCAACCAGTAAGATTAACGATCTTTGGTTTTGATTTATATTGGAGATAGATCGTCATGAACAAAATTACGTGAAGAAAATCGGCATGTGCCATATTTCTACCTCTTTATAAATTATATCGAAATCATAGGACTGCAGTATAGCCACCATCTATGTACTCTGGGCGTCAAGTCTTTCTTTAGTTGGAGCTTTAGAGAACTGCAGTCAGTAAAACTGTAAATTTACGACCGTACAAATAATGCCGAAAATGCTCTACACCCTTAACTACCGCCAAATTTCGAGCTCATATGAGTGATAACGACTCTCTGCACAGTTGTTCGGTGACTGAAATAAGCAACCACATGAGGGTAAATGATTTACTTTTGTATCAGAACTGCGCTGTAACCTTCGCTACTCGTCTGTGTGTGAAGTTCTATGGGTAGATTTGGATCCGTATTTTAAGAACAGGCTCGGTTGTCAAATGATTATAGTTTTAGGACTTTTCATGATCAGGGGTCCATGTATTTTCCTTTTCCTACGGCAGTTAAAGGGTAAAGAGGTTTTAGTAATTTAGAGATTGGGAATGAATTGTGGAAATAAGCCAAGCCAATCAATTGTCTTACTTGTTAACAACGGTGCTTGGGGTTGGCAATTTTGCAAAGCTTCTATTTTTCGATGATTAGTCTAATTTCTCCAGAAGAAATCGTATATCCCAAATATTCGATCCTCTTTTTCATAAATGAACATTTATCAAATTGAAGGAAAACCCTGAATTAGAAAGTGTTTTAGTAATTTGTCGGCCTGACTAAACCTTCACTGACCGTTTCCGATACAGTACGTCATCCATGTAAACTAGATTCTGTCATCGTCAAAGGGCTTAAGTGCGGAATTGATGGCCCTTTGAAAGACTTGGGGCATTTCGAAGCCCAAACGGCATAGTTAGATATTCGAACTAACCGATAGGAGTAACAAAGCTGTTTTTCTACTGGCCTTCATGAACCTGATCTGATGAAACCCAGCCATATCTATACTTGAAAAGTAATTTGCTCCGTGTAGTTTATCTATTTGGTCACTAATCAGTGGAAGAGTAACTATCAGAACACGTATTTCTATTCAACTCCCAATAATCTACACACAAACGATCACTACCATCTTTCTTTTTTTACCAACAAAGTGGGACTTGCAAAGGGTGAAGAACTTTCTCAGATAATACTTGCATCTAAAAGTTCTTTGACTTTATTATTAACGACTTCAACTCTGAAGGAGATAGTCTATAAGGTCGTCTGTGACCTATTTTGCTTGGGTCAATTAGTTCAATTTTAACTCGCCAGTGGTAACCTGCGTGGTCGGCAACTGGTTGATAAAATTTTAGACTTATTTAAAACACTAATAAGCTTTTCTTTATCAGAGCCTGTTAAATCAGCATCAATAGATTGTAATCCATTTTTCAGTTTTGTACAGAAATTACTTATCTTGGGCTTGAATAAAAAACGTATTGAGTTACTATTGATTTCCACAGAAACTTCATTTTGCAATATATCACGTCCTAAAAAAATCTCTTCGTTTGTACATTCGTCCGGTAATACGTGAAAAGTGATATTTAGCGGCAAACCCTGAATGCAAACCGAGCATCTTATTTGCAAAGGAGATATAATGCTATTGACCCCTATCTTTGCCCTTTAATAAAATCTGATCATGAAACCTATCACCCTCAAGGTAATCACTTTTACTTTGTTTAATGAGACTACATTCTGACCAGAGTCAAAATTAACGACAACTTCATACCACTAGTTTCCAGAGTACCGCGAGCTGCCTTGGAGCACAGGTTGGAGCACAGGTTGACTTGGCTGCTCGAGGGGCGTCTTCTTTCTTTATAAGTCGCTTAGAACAGTTGCTGGCTATGTGGCTGGTGTCATAGCAGATGTAACAGGATGTCATTGTCTTCGCGTGCTCGGGTTTATGTGATACAGAGGACATTTTATTAGTAAAACGATGTTTGTCGCGACATTCAAACCACGTGTCAATTCTTCCACAAGTAGCAACTACCCTTAAATATTGTTGACGTTCGAATTTTCTTGGGTTCTTCTGATGAGACGGACTCATCATTGCACCTTTTAGTGAAAATCCCGCAAGATACGAAAAAGTTGATGCTTATCGTTTACGACAACGGAATTCATCTCACGACAATTTGTCATCGCATTGGGATAAAACAGAGACCACGAAACCTGTGATGACGTATTCGGGTAAGTTGGCATCGGGGATTCTTTCAATTAGCTGCCATAAACGCAAGCCTGCCTCAGCGGGACTATCTTTATTACAAAGGCGAAACTTGATTATTTGATCGAAATGATCTTGCATCATCATGGGCTTACAAAAATTTGAGATAAGCATGTCCTTAATGGCCCAAGAAATTTTGTCCGGTTGTATTTTGTAAGGCAGGTAGCAGCACGCCCCTTGGGAATGAGTTAGTGCAATGATTAGGTCAACACCTTCTAATTTCTTTTTTCTATGATCATTTCGCTTAACGCGCACAATTGCTTATATCAGACTCGGGGACATCGGGATCGAAAGATACTATCACTGAAAGGTTTGTTGAATTTATGCTATCAGCCATTTTTTTTGAACAGTTTTCATTCCAGAGAAGAATGACAGGTGGTTGTGCCATCGTTATGGGTGGGGTGGATCCGATCCCACTTCTGATGTAGAAAGGGTCGTCCATGCTGAATAAGTAGTCTCAGGAATTACAGAATAATATTTATTCTATTTAATTATTAATTGCAGTAGTGCACTTTTACAATTAATGATAATAATTAATTCTAGATTAATTGTCCGTGAGCGTCTAGGATAAGCTAGCCTGGTACAACTTGTGCACCGAGTCACGCCAGAGCCAACTGTCCATCCTTTTGCGCGGTCGTTTTATACCGTTTCAAAACAAGTCAGTAGTGGGGCAGTGAAATGATCAAAAACCGTGTGCGAATTTGGTGAAATCACAGATCTTTATTTATGCAGAGATGACGACTTGCAATCTCAAAACACACGTCGTATAGACATTTTAATTATAATTATCAACACTAAATTTAAAAATAATAAAAGCAAGCGCGCGTTAACCCTGGAAGTCGTGTCCCGAGCTACTAATAGGATTGGCATAAGCAGATCGGGCTCGTCCTTTCCGCGTCTCACCCCTCACACTCCGCACGATTGCCCGGTCTAGACGTCTTCGTCAGACGACTGTATGTATTTTAAGACTGGTATTATTAACTATTTTTTTTCATGCAAATTGTATTTAAAAATGGATGCAGGTTAAAATAATTACAAATACTACAATAAAATATTTATAATGATTAAATACAGATATTAACAGTAATTGAATAAAAATATTTAGGTATAATGGTTCAATAAAAATATTAAAATACAAATTTAAAAATTAAATTAGGTACTCGTCCGCGGATGGCAGTAGAGTATCGCGCACATAACGCTCAAAATAGTTACCTCACATTCTATGCATATGTGACACCTAAAACTTAACTGTTTACCGACACGAGATAATAGTTGATAATTCATTTTTATTTGATCGATGCCCAAATTATTTTTCTTTCAACATGTCATGGGTTTCGAATGCGCGACCAGTATACACTAATGTCTTTTGTACCCCACAAATAAAATCCATTGGTGTGATATCTGGCGATCTGGAAGGCTATGCAAGGCCCGCCACGTCCGATCCAGCGACCAGGGTATTTCTCTGTTTAAATAATCCTTAACTTGTGAGCATAGTGCGCCGGCGCCCGTCATATTGGTAATAGATATTGCGTAGAGATGCAAGTGGTATATCCTCTAACAATTCTGGTAGCGTGTCGGTGAAAGAAACTTGATAGCTATCACCGTTTAATCTTTCTATCAAGACAGGTCCCAGTAACGTTGTATTAATAAGGCCTGCCCACACATTGACACTAAACCGGTGTTGAAAGCTATGCGGTATTGGTTCATGTGGTTTTCATAGAATCAAAAGAGTGATCATTGTGCGGAATTAAATAGTCCTATTCTGCCAAATGTTGCTTCATCAGTCCATAAAATGTTAGTTTGTTCAGCAGCTAGTAACCAGTTACAAAATGTAACTCATGGCGTTTGTCCTTCATGAGTTCATGAACACGATGCAGGTGGAAAGGGTACTTCCCTTCATTGTATGATACTCCATGCGTAGTATTGTGATTACTGAACTGTCGGGTTGCCTCATAAATGCTCGCTGCTGGATTTTGTTCAAAAAACTGCATATGTCTTCCTGCCATGCGCCGCGGTGGACGACCAAGATCGATTATACAGGATGGAATTGCCCGTAATCTCACAACCGCTGTGTAGCGCCTAGCATCGTAGCGTAGCTCGGTGCACGTGGTTGAAATCGTCTTGAATATTCACGGCAGGCTTCACTAACGTTATCATTGCAGGTGCTAAAATTCACCATTTCGGTATACTCAACATTTAGTATCGGTAAGCCATCGTAACAGGTAACGTTTGCAATATTAATCTCACAACGGAAGGAGAAACTTCGCGGGCGCATCAAAGGCGACTAACGACAGGTAATTAGGTCAAGTTCAAATGAGCAAGCACCGCCTCCTACCCTCCACTACCCCCTTCACTTTCTTTAATTCAGGACTATTACTGTTTAGAAGGTCCAAATAAAATATTTTTTTATTTTGTATGAAAATAAAATTTAAGAAATTTTTTTTTTTTTCACAGATGTTGTTGTTATGATGTAAATAAAATATTCCCAAAAAGTCTTCAGTAAATTAAAATTACCTGTATACTACTATCGTGCATACACTTCAAAACAGCCTCTAATAATACAAAATACGACTTAAAAACTAAATATTGCACCTGAATTGAAAAATGTTGTTCCACATCCTCAATAATTTTGAAAGACCAATCCAACTCCACCACCTATTATGGAATAGAAGGGTGAAAAAAATCATCTGTATAGTGGTACAAAAATAAAAATGTTTTTCAAGATTTTATTTCACAACATTGTAGACAGTTGTTATCCTATAAATGGTTTAGAAAGAGCGAAATTTATTTAAATGTCGGTATCTGAAAAATAAATCAGTGAAATTTTCAAAATAATGTGTTAATTTTATTTAATATACCAGTTTTTCAAGTCTCTAGCTCATAGAAAGTTAGTTTAAAATCAATTACAAAATTCACCCAAATAGACACACGTAAGCGAGTCAATAAAACGTTAGTAAAACAATAAAGAAAGAACTATAGAAATAATAAAATACATAAAAATCGTCCTTTATTTATTAAAGCTTTAGCTAAAATTGCCGTTTTATTATGAAAAGTGATATAATCTAATATACAAAATTAATCTTTGTTTGTTCGTATTTTATGCGGTGCCATATCGTTCATCAGATTGCGCTAAAACTTTGTCAACTTATTCCTTGCACTTGTGAGAAGGTTATAGGCATATAACACCTAACTTACAATAGGTGGCGCGCGTATCGTACCGAAAAATTTATTTGAAAGTTATACATCACTCAACTTCAATGAATGTATTATCATTCCTAATTAAACAATATAACTCTTCTAAATTGAAAACGATATTTCGACAATTTAGCTAGTTCTTTTTTTAAATAAAATGAATCAAAATATTTGCCTAAGCTAGTATCACATTCTTGCCATGTTATGGGCAGTATGTTGATGTAATTGCTATAAATTTGCTGGTCTGAAGAATATTGTGTGATGAGAAGGGCTTTGGCTTTGATAATAATTTTGCCAAGGTTTGTAATTTTGTATGTGTTGTTATGAAGAAGGAGGAAAGGTGAAAGAGCAGTTCATTAATCTGAGTTGTTCGAAAGCTATCTTCACCACCATCATTTCAGTTCTTGACAATAACAGTCACCAGTAATTGCGAAATCAGATAGCAAGCTATAGAATAGAATAATATTTCGTGCACTGATTAACTTGGGCACCTCACTCTACTCCTACTTTCTATGCCAATTCAGCCTTACGATTCAAGCGACAGGCCGCTCACTGTGAGTCGCTCAGTTCGTGAGGTACCCATTCGCAAAGTTTTCATTTCCGATTTTCCGCAAATGATTAAAACATTCATTTGGCACTTACATAAAGCTGACGCTAGGTTTTTGTACGTGGTAGAGCCAAGCTGTAGCTATATTTTATAATAGGTTTGTAGCACGAGATGGGTCGTCTCTATCGGGGAAGGACCACGTTCTCACAGAATACCAGCGTAAAAAGCAACTTAATGCTGTGTGTTTCGTATGATGGTGTAGAGAACCGGAGACCCTTTACTGGAAAAAGAAGCATTCCATTTTAGTCCTCAGGCTTTTTTTTTTTTTTATAGGAGGGCAAACGAGCATGCGGCTCACCTGATGGTAGTGACTACCGCCGCCCATGAACAACTGCAACACCAGGGGAACCAGAAGAATTGCAGATGCGTTGCCGGCCTTTTAAAAGGAGTAGCTCTCTTTCTTGAAGGTCCTAAGTCGTATCGGTCCGGAAAAATCCCTGGTGGTAAACTATTCCAAGGAAGTTGTGCGGAAGAAAACATCTTCTAAATCGCATTGGTGGACCGCCAATCATCCAGATGGTGTGGATGGTATCGGGAGTTCTGCCGCGATGTGCGTTCGTGAAATGTGGCGGCTGGGATTAATCCGAACAATTCCTCAGAGCACTCCCGTGGTAAATGCGAAAATGCAAAGAGATGCAACATCTCTTCGCAGCGCCAATGAATCGAGCCGATCGGAAAGGACTCGGTCGTCGACGATTCGAGCCGCTCTGCGCTGGATGCGGTCAAGTGGAAGGAGCTGGCACTGGGGCCCCAGCAGAGATGGGAACAGTATTCCATGTGAGGCCGAACCTGCGCCGTAAAGTTGCAGGCGTTGTGCCGGCATGAAATACTGTCCGCTCTGCTGAGCACGCCAAGCTTTAGAGGCCAATTTGGCCTTCTCTTCAAGTGACCGCGAAACTGCACGTCACTCGATATGTCGACGCCGAGGATTCCGATACTGGCTGAGGCAACAAGGGAGTGCCTGAAACGAGGAGATACGACAAAGGGCTCTTTGGCGGTAAACGCGCAAACTTGTGTCTTCTGAGGATTAAACTGGACTGATTTAGTCGCCCCAATCCGAGACTTTGTTCAGCAAAGTCGACTTCAGACACTAAGTTTGTTCCGGTACTCGACGTTTTCCCAAAATATTCACGGCCGGCGTATAGAGCATCACCAGTGCTATCATCCGCATAGCAATGAATGCTACCGGTTTGCAACATATCATTGATATGCAGAAGAAACAGCGTTGGTGATAACACGCAGCCTTGGGAACACCAGCGTTAATAGGCTTGTAGTCGGAGCATGCACCGTCTACAACGACCTTGATGCTCCGATCTGCAAAGCTGGTGATCCAATTGCACAATTTCTCGGGAAGCCCATAGGAAGGGCTTCGTAAAAGCGCTGTGCAAACCCGATCGAAAGCCTTCGCAATGTCCAAACTAACGGCCAATGCCTCCCCTTGGACTCTACTGCCTCCGCCCATCTATGAGTCAGGTAGACCAGAAGATCACCGCTGATGATCGACCGACGAAAACCATTGGCGGTCACTAATCAGCTGGTGATCCTCAAGGTACCGCATGAGCTGGCAGTTTATAATGGATTCCATTATTTTGGAGAACAAGGGGTGATGGCGATAGGCCTGTAGTTGGACGGTCTGAGCGGTCGCCTTTTTAGGATCAGTTGGACAGCTGTCTTCCATGATTTCTGGACTACGCCTAGGGAGTAGGAGTACCGGAAAAGACGCGTTAGAACCGGTGCCAACTCCGAGCACGTCCTCAGCACACTTGGGAGTTCGTCAGGCCCTCGACTTGTGGATGTCAGGGAGAAGGTGCTCGAACCGAGCGCTGTGAGAACCGAACATCCGGCATGGAGCACTCACACCGCGGAAATTGGAAATATTCATTTAAATACCACCAAATCTTCAGATGACCAAATTATCGAATTTACCCAATGACAAACTTACCTGAACTGAAGATTTCTGAAACCTCCCAGTGTCAGTGAAGTGAGTTTAAAAGGTATAAATCTAGAGGAAACTAAACAATTGGTCCAACTAGTAAATTTAACAAAATAAATCTCAGTGAAAAAAGTGCTATTAACATTAAAAAGTGTTAGTTTAGGAACGATAATTTTGTATGTAATTTACCAATTATTTATTGTAATTATTATTATTAGATATAAACTGTAATTGCCGAAATCATCGGATACCTGAAAATGCTGATAATTTCATTTTGAGGAGGAAGAGTCATGGATTCAACTCACACAGAGGATACAAGTGCATGCATAAATGCTATTGCTGAGTTTGCACCCTGTGTGTATTTCCATATCGCGACACTAGAGTAAGCAATTGTAATAAGGTCTGCATCAAACATGTATTAGAATAAGTTTGCCATTATGTGAGTACATGAGCTTCTGTACGGACATCTCTTAGTTTTATTTTAGTTTTTAAAAACGCTCCACCGCTCCTGTTAACTCTGACTAGTAGTCCAGGAATTACAGAATAATATTTATTCTATTTAATTATAAATTACAGTAGTGCACTTTTACAATTAATGATAATAATTAATTTAGATTAATTATCCGTGAGCGTCTAGGATAAGCCAGCCTGGTACAACTTGTGCACCGAGTCACGCCAGAGCCGAGACTGCCCGCCCGTTTTGCGCGGTCGTTTTATACCCGTTTCAAAACAAGTCGAGTAGTGGCGGTGGGGAAATCGAGTGGCGCGGGTGGCGTGATCGGCACGTTGTTTATGTTTTCCGTGCCGGCGTACGACGACGCCACCGTTATGCCGTCACGGCCATGCTGGACATGCGGACGTCCTCGTACGCAGCAATAGAATTACTACGGTTCTGAAACAATAAACAGTGCTCGATTATCCTGACACAAATCATAAATTTTTACACATTCGGCAATATGTTCTGGTCCGATCTATAATGACCCTACAGATATTAACAATCAGCTCTGGTCCGGTCTACATCGACCCTTCAGGCAATTAGTATTGGACCGGTTCTTTGAACCCTGCAACACTAATCAGTTTTGGTCCGGCAATATGTCCTTCAAAACATCTTTTTTTTTCTTTTTTTAAACTTTTATCATTGGACCAAGCCTTACAATGATAATTTTATAAGACATGTTAATCACTATTATTAGCTCTATGGATATCAGCTGTGTTACTGTAATTGTAGGTTCAGAATAAACAGACATTGTATTTTCAGAATTAATTGAACTCGTACGTGAGCTAGTAGTATGATAGTCGTTATTTTCTGTTAAAGTACCAGAGCCAGCAGTATCAATTTCAGAGGTATTATCAAGACGGGCATTGATTTCATGATCATTAATATCGGTTTGCTGTAACGCTTCGTTATCGTCACTACAGTTTTCCATAATATCCAGACAAGCAGAGGGACCACGGGGCACCTCTTAAGTTTTCATGGAATATTTAAAATTGATTTGACCCATTTATATGTTTTAATTCATAGCGATCATTATTCAAGACAGCAGTAATTTTGAAAGGACCTTTGTACTTCCTATCTAGTTTGGTCTGATGTCTTTCTTCGGATTTCACAACACGTAATCACCTACAGAGAATGGTTTAATTTTATTTTACCTTTGTTGAAGCGAACGGAGTCTGCTTGTGATAATTTAATGATACTATCTGACGCGCTTGCTCTAATGTTATCAAGGTCTAATCTGTTTGTTTCATTATCTAGACAAGGAGTAGCTATTTTAGATAACCCTAAGGAATTACCTGAGTTCAAAACATTAGTTCGATAGGTGTGAACTGTCACCCCACAACGTGTGCTATTGAGGGCTAATTGAATTTCGCCTATCTGATCCTGCCACGAGCTATCGGAATCGCATTCTATTATCGTGAGCAGATTTTAAGAGTTCGCATCACTCTTTCAACCTGGCCATTAGCTCTACTGGAACCCGTGGCAATGAGATGTAAATGAATGTTATGATCTTTACAAAATCTTTAAAATCTGAATTGTCATATGAGCGCGTCCACGATCAGCAATTATTCTAAAGTACTGAAAAGATTTACCAAATTTTTCAGTGCTTTAATAGCATGACAAGAACTTAACGAAGTAGTATGTTCCAAAATTACAAATTTAGTAAAGGCATCTATAGCAACAGAGCAATATTCTTTTAAATCGCTTTTACCACTTAGTTTGCCAGAGAAATCTAGATGAATAGTATTGCCATGGAATAGCTGGTTTTGGGATTGGTGTAATTGTACTTGTTGAGTACCCGAAGGTCCTTTAGATGTTTGGTATATTACGCAGGAATTTATATATTTTTAACAAATTTTGCCATATTTGGGAACCAGTAGAGATCATACAATTTATAGTAAAAAGATAATAAATTGTCTTTTCATAGCTAAGATGTTTTATTTCATTGTGAACATGGCCAATTAGGGTCCATGTTAAAGATCTAGGAATAATGGGTAACCATCTTGAAATTTTACCAATTTTTTCGAAAGAGAATGCCCTGTCTATTATCGTACGTGTGTGATATTTCAGTCACACACAATCATTCAATCATTGGACCTTAATTTTGAAATAATAACTGCGATCTCAGAATCACGTTCTTGTTCAACTAAAAGCCATTCCTTTTCCAACTCAGTAAGATTAACGATCTTTGGTTTTGATTTATATTTGGAGATAGATCGTCATGAACAAAATTACGTGAAAGAAAATCGGCATGTGCCATATTTCTACCCTCTTTATAAATTATATCGAAATCATAGGACTGCAGTATAGCCCACCATCTATGTACTCTAAGGCGTCAAGTCTTTCTTTGAGTGGAAGCTTTAGAGAACTGCAGTCAGTAAAACTGTAAATTTACGACCGTACAAATAATGCCGAAATGTCTACACCCTAACTACCGCCAAAATTTCGAGCCATATGAGTGATAACGACTCTGCACCAGTTGTTCGGTGACTGAAATAAGCAACCACATGAGGTAAATGATTTACTTTTGTATCAGAACTGCGCTGTAACCTCGCTACTCGCGTCTGTGTGAAGTTCTATGGGTAGATTTGGATCAAAATTTCAAGAACAGGCTGGTTGTCAAATAAGTGATTATAGTTTTTGGACTTTTCATGATCAGGGTCCATTGTATTTTCCTTTTCCCTACGGCAGTTAAAGGGTAAAGAGGTTTTAGTAATTGAGAGATTAAATGAATTGACGAAATAAGCCAAGCCAATCAATTGTCTTACTTGTGTAACGGTGCTTGGGGTTGGCAATTTTGCAAAGCTTCTATTTTCGATGATTAGGTCTAATTTCTCCAGAAGAAATCGTATATCCCAAATATTCGATCCTCTTTTTCATAAATGAACATTTATCAAATTGAAGGAAAACCCTGAATTAGAAAGTGTTTTAGTAATTTGTCTAGCCTGACTAAACCTTCACTGACCGTTTCCGATACAGAGAGTACGTCATCCATGTAAACTAGATTCTGTCATCGTCAAGGGGCTTAAGGCGGAATTGATGGCCCTTTGAAAGACTTGTAGGCATTGAAGCTCAAACGGCATAGTTAGATATTCGAACTAACCGATAGGAGTAACAAAAGCTGTTTTTCTACTGAGCCTCATGAACCCTGATCTGATGAAACCAGAGAGCCATATCTATACTTGAAAAGTAATTTGCTCCGTGTAGTTTATCTATTTGGTCACCAATCAGTGGAAGAGAGTAATCATCAGAACACGTATTTCTATTCAACTCCCAATAATCTACACACAAACGATCACTACCATCTTTCTTTTTTACCAACAAAGTGGGACTTGCAAAGGTGAAGAACTTCTCGGATAATACTTGCATCTAAAAGTTCTTGACTTTATTATTAACGACTTCCAACTCTGAAGGAGATAGTCTATAAGGTCGTCTGTGACCTATTTTGCTTGGGTCAATTAGTTCATTTTTAACTCGCCAGTGGTAACCTGCGTGGTCGGCAACTGGTTGATAAAATTTTGGAATACTTATTTAAAACACTAATAAGCTTTTCTTTATCAGAGCCTGTTAAATTAGTATCAATAGATTGTAATCCATTGTTCAGTTTTGTACAGAAATTACTTATCTTCGCTTGAAAAATGTATTGAGTTGCTATCGATTTCACAGAAACTTCATTTTGCAATATATCACGTCCTAACAAAATCTCGTTTGTAAATTCGTCCGGTAATACGTGAAAAGTGATATTTAGCGGCAAAACCTGAATGAAACCGAGCATCTTATTTGCAAAGGAGATATAATGCTATTGACCCCTATAACTTTAATAAAATCTGATCATGAAACCTATCACCCTCAAGGTAATCACTTTTACTTTGTTTAATGAGACTACATTCGAACCAGAGTCAAAAATTAACGACAACTCATACCACTAGTTTCCAGAGTACCGCGAGCTGCCTTGGAGCACAGGTTGGAGCACAGGTTGACTTGCTGCTGCTCGAGGGGCGTCTTCTTTATAAGTCGCTTAGAACAGTTGCTGGCTATGTGGCTGGTGTCATGGCAGATGTAACAGGATGTCATTGTCTTCGCGTGCTGGTTTATGATACAGAGGACATTTTTATTAGTAAAACGATGTTTGTCGCGACATTCGAAACCACGGTGTCCATTCTTCCACAGAAGTGGCAACTACCCTTAAATATTGTTGACGTTCGAATTTTCTTGTTCTATTTCTGATGAGACGGACTCATCATTGCACCTTTTAGTGAAAATCCCGCAAGATACGAAAAGTTGATGCTTATCGTTTACGACAACGGAATTCATCTCACGACGAATTTTGTCATCGCATTGGGATAAAACAGAGACCACGAAACCTGTGATGACGTATTCGGGTTTGGCATCGGGGATTCTTTCAATTAGCTGCTAAACGCAAGCCTGCCTCAGCGGGACTATCTTTATTACAAAGGCGAAACTTGATTATTTGATCGAAATGATCTTGCATCATCATGGGCTTAAAAATTTGAGATAAGCATGTCCTTAATGGCGGGCCAAGAAATTTTGTCCGGTTGTATTTGTAAGGCAGGTAGCAGCACGCCCTTAAGGGAATGAGTTAGTGCAATGATTAGGTCAACACCTTCTAATTTTTCTATGATCATTTCGCTTAACGCGCACCAATTGCTTATATCAGACCTCGGGGACATCGGGATCGAAAGATACTATCACTGAAGAGTTTTGTTGCGAATTTATGCTATCAGCCATTTTTTTGAACATAGTTTTCATTCCAGAGAAGAATGACATAGGTGGTTGTGCCAAGTCGTTATGGAGTGGGGTGGATCCGATCCCACTTCTGATGTAGGAAAAGGGTCGTCCATGCTGAATAAGTAGTCTCAGGAATTACAGAATAATATTTATTCTATTTAATTATTAATTGCAGTAGTGCACTTTTACAATTAATGATAATAATTAATTCTAGATTAATTATCCGTGAGCGTCTAGGATAAGCTAGCCTGGTACAATCCTAGTAACCGAGTCACGCCAGAGCCGAGACTGCCCGTCTGCGCGCGGTCGTTTTATACCGTTTCAAAACAAGTCGAGGTGGGGCAGGGGAAATCGATCGAAACCTGTGTGCGGAATTTGGTGAAATCACAGATCTTTATTTATGCGAGATGACGACTTGCAATCTCTCAAAAGCACACGTCGTATGAACCATTTTAATTATAATTATCAACACTAAATTTAAAATAATAAAAAGCGCGCGTTAACCCTGAAGTCGTGTCCAAGCTACTAATACGATTGGCATAAGCAGATCGGGCTCGTCCTTCCCGCGTCTCACCTCACACCCGCACGATTGATTGCCCTGTCTAGACGTCTTCGTCGGACGACTGTATGTATTTTAAGACTGTGGTATTATTAACTATTTTTTTCATGCAAATTGTATTTAAAAATGGATGCAGGTTAAAATAATTACAAATACTACAATAAAATATTTATAATGATTAAATACAGATATTAACAGTAATTGAATAAAATATTTAGGTATAATGGTTCAATAAAAAATATTAAAATACAAATTTAAAAATTAAGATTAGGTACTCGTCCGCGGATGGCGGTGAGTATCGCGCACATAGCGCTCAAAATAGTTACCTCCACATTCTATGCATAGGTGACACCTAAAACTTAACTGTTTACCGACACGATATAATAGTTGATAATTCATTTTGATTTGATCAAATGCCCTAATTATTTTTTCTTTCAACATGTCGCAGGTTTCGAATGCGCGGCCAGCATACACTAATGTCTTTACATGCCCCCACAAATAAAAATCCATTGGTGTGATATTTGGCGATCTGGAAGGCCATGCACAAGGCCCGCCACGTCCGATCCAGCGACCAGGGTATTCTCTGTTTAAATAATCCTTAACTTGGCGAGCATAGTGCGCCGGCGCCCCGTCATGTTGGTAATAGATATTGCGTAGAGATGCAAGTGGTATATCCTCTAACAATTCTGGCAGCGTGTCGGTGAGAAAACTATGATAGCTTTCACCGTTTAATCTTTCTATGAAGACAGGCCCCAGTAACGTTGTATTAATAAGGCCTGCCCACACATTGACACTAAACCGGTGTTGAAAGCTATGCGGTATTGGTTCATGTGGATTTTCATAGAATCAACAAGTGATCATTGTGCGAATTAAATAGTCCTATTCTGCCAAATGTTGCTTCATCAGTCCATAAAATGTTAGTTTGTTCAGCAGCTAGTAACCAGTTACAAAATATAACTCGCGCTGGTTTGTCAGCTTCGCTGAGTTCATGAACACGATGCAGAAAGTGGTATTCTTCATTGTGTATGATACTCCATGCGTAGTATTGTGATACACTGAACTGTCGGGTTGCCTCATAAATGCTCGCTGCTGGATTTTGTTCAAAACTTATGTCTTCCTGCTCACGTACCATGCGCCGCGGTGGACGACCACGATCGATTGATACAGGATGGAATTGCCCGTAATCTCGCAATCGCTGTGTAGCGCCTAGCATCGTAGCGTAGCTCGGTACACGTGAGTTGGGAAATCGCCTTGAATATTCACGGCAGGCTTCACTAACGTTATCATTGCAAATTGCTAAAATTCGCACCATTTCGGTATACTCAACATTTGAGTATCGGTAAGCCATCGTAACAAGGTAACGTTCGCAATATTAATCTCACAACGGAAGGAGAAACTTCGCGGGCGCATCAAAGGCGACTAACGACACAGGTAATTAGGTCAAGTTCAAATGAGCAACCACCGCCACCTACACCCCTCCACCCCTACCCCGCCACGCGCTTTCTTTTGGTCATTCTAGGACTATTACCGTTTAGAAGGTCCAAATAAAATATTTTATTTTTGTATGAAAATAAAAATTTAAGAAATTTTTTTTTTTTTCACAGATGTTGTTGTTATGATGTAAATAAAATATTCCCAAAAAGTCTTCAGTAAATTAAAAATTACCCTGTATTCTACTATCGTGCATACTCTTCCAAAAACAGTTTCTAATACAAAAATACGACTTAAAAGCTAAATATTTCGCACCCTGAATTGAAAAATGTTGTTCCACATCCTCAATAATTTTGAAAGACCAATCCAACTACACTCCCACCCCCTATTATGGAATAGAAGGGTGAAAAATATCATCTGTATAGGAGGTACCAAAAATAAAAATGTTTTTCGAGATTTTATTTCACAACACTGTAGACGTGATTGTTATCCTATAAATGGTTTAGAAAGAGCGAAATTTATTTAAATGTCGGTATCTGAAAAATAAATCAGTGAAATTTTCAAAATAATGTGTTAATTTTATTTAATATACCAGTTTTTCAAGTCTCTAGCTCATAGAAAGTTAGTTTAAAATCAATTACAAAATTCCACCCAAAAAGACACACGTAAGCGAGTCAATAAAAATTTGGTAAAACAATAAAGAAAGAACTAGAGAAATAATAAAATACATAAAAATCGTCCTTTATTTATTAAAGCTTTAGCCATAAAATTGCCGTTTTGTATGGGAAAAGTGATATAATCTAATATACAAAAATTAATCTTTGTTTGTTCGTATTTTATGCGGTGCCATATCGTTCATCAGATTGCGCTAAAACTTTGTCAACTTATTCCTTGCACTTGTGAGAAGGTTATAGGCATATAACACCTAACTTACAATAGGTGGCGCGCGTATCGTACCGAAAAATTTATTTGAAAGTTATACATCACTCAACTTCAATGAATGTATTATCATTCCTAATTAAACAATATAACTCTTCTAAATTGAAAACGATATTTTGACAATTTAGCTAGTTTTTTTTAAAAATAAAATGAATCAAAATATTTGCCTAAGCTTAGTATCACATTCTTGCCATGTTATGGGGTATGTTGATGTAATTGCTATAGAAATTTGCTGGTCTGAAGAATATTGTGGGCTTTGGCTTTGATAATAATTTTGCTAAGGTTTGTAATTTTGTAATATGTGTTGTTATGAAGGAGGAAAGGTGAAGAGAGCAGTTCATTAATCTGAGTTGTTCGAAAGTTATCTTCACCACCATCATTTGCAGTTCTTGACAATAACAGTCACCAGTAATTGCGGAATCAGATAGCAAGAAGCTATAGAATAGAATGATATTTCGTGCACTGATTAACTTGGGCACCTCGACTACCCACTCCTCCTACTTTCTATGCCGATATAGCCTTACGATTCAAGCTTGAAAGCAGGCCGCTCACTGTGAGTCGCTCAGTTCGTGAGGTACCCATTCGTAAAGTTTTTCATTTTACCGATTTTCCGCAAATTATTAAAACATTCATTTGGCACTTACATCAAAAGCGGACGCTAGGTTTTTGTACGTGGTAGAGCCAAGCTGCAGCTATATTTATAATATGGTTGTAGCACGAATGGGTCGTCTCGATCGGGGAAGGACCACGCTCTCACAGAATACCAGCGTAAAATAGCAACTTAATGCTGCTGTGTTTCGTATGGTGAGTGTAGAGAACCGGAGACCCTTTTTACTGGAAAAGAAGCATTCCATTTTAGTCCTCAAGGCTTTTTTTTTTTTTTATAGGAGAGGGGCAAACGAGCATGCGGCTCACCTGATGGTAGTGACTACCGCCGCCCATGAACAACTGCAACACCAGGGGAACCAGAAGAATTGCAGATGCGTTGCCGGCCTTTAAAAAGGAGTAGGCTCTTTCTTGAAGGTCCCTAAGTCGTATCGGTCCGGAAAATCCCTCGGTAAACCTCTATTGAAGGAAGTTGTGCGAGGAAGAAAACATTCTAAATCGCACAGTGGTGGGCCAATCATCCAGATGGTGTGGATGGTATCGGGAGTTCCGCCGATGTGCGTTCGTGAAATGTGGCGGCTGGGATTAATCCGAACAATTCCTCAGAGCACTCCCGTGGTAAATGCGAAAATGCAAAGAGATGCAACATCTTCGCAGCGCCAATGAATCGAGCCGATCGGAAAGGACCCGGTCGTCGACGATTCTGAGCCGCTCTGCGCTGGATGTGGTCAAGTGGAAGGAGCTGGCACTGGGAGCCCCAGCCCAGGAGATGGGAACAGTATTCCATGTGAGGCCGAACCTGCGCTCTGTAAAGTTGCAGGCGTTGTGCCGGCATGAAATACTGTCCCGCTCTGGCTGAGCACGCTGTTTTTTAGAGGCCAATTTGGCTTTCTTCCAAGTGACCGCGAAACTGCACGTCACCTCGATATGTCGACGCCGAGGATTCCGATACTGGCTGAGGCAACAAGGGAGTGCCTTGAAACTGAGGAGATACGACAAAGGGCTCTTTTAGCGGTAAACGCGCAACTTGTGTCTTGTGAGGATTAAACTGGACTAGATTTAGTCGCCCCAATCCGAGACTTTGTTCAGCAAAGACTGACTTCAGACACAAGTTTGTTCCGGTACTCGCGACGTTTTCCCAAAAAATATTCGCACGGCCGGCGTATAGAGCATCACCTAGTGCTATCATCCGCATAGCAATGAATGCTACCGGTTTGCAACATATCAGATATGAGAAGAAACAGCGTTGGTGATAATACGCAGCCTTGTGGAACACCAGCGTTAATAGGTTAGTCGGAGCATGCACCGTCTACAACGACCTTGATGTCCGATCTGCAAGAAAGCTGGTGATCCAATTGCACACTCGGGAAGCCCATAGGAAGGGAGCTGTAAAGCGCTTTGTGCCAAACCCGATCGAAAGCCTTCGCAATGTCCAAACTAACGGCCAATGCCCCCTGACTCTACTGCTCCGCCCATCTATGAGTCAGGTAGACCAGAAGATCACCAGCTGATCGACCTCGACGAAAACCGTATTGGCGGTCACTAATCAGCTGGTGATCCTCAAGGTACCGCATGAGCTGGCAGTTTATAATGGATTCTCATTATTTTGAGAACAAGGGGTGATGGCGATAGGCCTGTAGTTGGACGGGTCTGAGCGGTCGCCTTTTAGGATCAGTTGGAAGCGCTGTCTTCCATGATTTCTGGACTACGCCTAGGGAGTAGGAGTACCGAAAAGACGTTAGAACCGGTGCCAACCTGGAGCACACGTCCTCAGCACTGGGGATTTGCCCAGGCCCACTCGACTTGTGGATGTCCAGGAGAAGAGTGCTTTGCGAACCGAGCGCAGGAGAACCGAACATCCGGCATGTGGAGCACTCACACCGCGGGATGGTCGGCGGTGTGTTCTCCCGTCATCAAGAGTCGAGTTGGACGCAAAAGTGAGCCAAAAGGTCGGCTTTTCTTTGCGGTGGGCCAGTGAGTCGTCCTCCTGTGCAGAGATGGTAGTGATGGCTACAGAAATTCCCTTGGACAGCCTTTGAGAGACCAATGCACGGGTTCCCGAAGGAAGGCGAACTAGTTTTCGCCAATTCTGCCTATGTGCTCTGACTTTGCCTTGGCAATAACACTTTGAAGGACCTGGAGGCGAAGTTATACTTCTTTAAGCATGCTGGTGTTTACATCCCGAGCCGCCGAAGCCTCAGCCCAGGCCTGATAGCACTCCTGCTTACTGCGTAATGCAGTCTTACAGGAGCGACCAAACCAAGGCTGAGATCTGCCTCCGATGGGTACCACAGATGATGGAATAAATAGTTCCATTCCTGTAACACCATATCAGTGACGGAGTCAGCAACAGCGCTGGGATCATCCGGCGAGAAGCAAACCCGCCCCCATGGGTAGGATGCAAAGAAAGACCGCATTCCGTCCCAATCCGCCAACCTGTAATGCCAAACACGGCGGCAACCTGCAGAACGCAACCGCGAGGGGAGCGTGAGTGGCACCACACTCCGGATCAGACAATGGTCCGAAGAGCCGAGAGGGCATCGACGGAAACCTGATATCCGTCCGGATGAGAGGTCAGCAGAAGGTCCAACAGGGAAGGTGTATGATCCTTCACATCTGGAATCCGTAGGCGAAGTAACCAGCTGTGTGACCATACAAGAAGTCATAAACAGATCTCCCCATGATCGGTTAAACGTGACCCGCCATTCGGCGTGGTGGGCGTTAAATCGCCAGGATCACGATCTCTGCGGATGGGACCTGTTGTAGCAAGGAATCTGTAGCCATTTGGACGTGGTCGATGAGTCGGTCTGTCTCGGCATTACCGCTATGGGACCTATGGAGGTACCCGTAGACGCGCGGATGGTCGTCGCTATCTACGCGTAGCCAAAGGATGGACATGTCCGAACCTTCAAGACTGCCGAGGCGTCGAGAACAGATGTCCTCCTGACGTATACGCAACTCCAGCCCGAGGCACAAAGGAGTGTTCAATTTGTACCTGGGTAGGAGAGATACAATATCAGCCGGAGAGACACCTGCGTCTCGGTCAGAAAGAGGCCGGCTTCGCCGTCTCGAGATGGTGGTAGTGGACGGCGTTTAGGTTCGAGTGAAGTCCCCTGATGTTGCAGAAATCCACGGATAGCGTGGCAGGGGTCGCCTTGGTCTTGTTGCTCAGTTTGCCCCGAGCATTTATTGTTTTGAGCGGAATTTTGCCCCCAGAATACGCGCAGCCTGAGCACCCACGCTCAGGAGTGGAGTAGCATGGTCGTGGATGCTAGCGAGGATTCTCCAGGGTGCTGGTACCCTCCTGGGGTAGTCTAAAATTTAATTCCGCTACCATGTTGATGGGGAGAATGGGCCTCCGGTCACCTGCATCACCAGACGAAACGCAGAAGCAGAGCCCACTTCACGCCGGTATTCTGTGAGGTCGTGGTACTAACCCGGCCTCGAGCGGCCCATACGTGCAACAGCAAAAGCTGCTGCGTGGCTCTACCACCGTTAATGACATGCTGACAACGCATCTGCATTTTGATTAGCAAACGAGGATAGATGTAGATGTCTATGGGCTACAGCAACCACTTACCATCAGGTGGGCTAGAGTTTGTTTGTCCCCATTTCTATAATTGGAATGAGAGTAAAAAATAAAAGGAAATACGAACAAATGAAGGCAGAACGGTAACTCCACTTATTCTAACAGTGTAAAGTATCGCGCAAGCGACCAAGAGGATCAGTCGGTAATTCTACGAGTCATTCCACAGCGCCGACGCTCCTGAACGGTTGTGTTAGTTGACCGTGCTCCCGTCGCCGTACAGTGAGTGCCTTATCGCTCTCGCGCCTTCGCTCTCCCGCTCACGCTGTGGCAGAGCAGTCGCCGACTGTGAGTACGCTCAACTTTTTTCACGCCGTTCTTGCCCCCGTGCCTCCTGGCAGGGAGGTTTTTGTTTTTGTTTGTTTTGCTTTTGTTTTTGTTTTTATTTTGTTTTGTTTATCTCTGTCCAATTCCATTATGTCCACTCTGGACATTAACCAAGTTAGGGCCGTCCTCATTCAATATAATCAAACCCAAGGTTTAGCCGCTGACATCGACGTCGGAATTCTTACCTCTTGCCCTCAGGCATGTCCCCCGGCCCTGTCGCGTTCTGCTCGGCGCCCCTATTCCTACCCCGCAGACCGACACGCCCGCGTCCTCCGACTCCAACGCCATGAAGTGCTCGGACACCGCGTCCGTATCGTCGTCCTCCCGGAAGAGGACCGTCAATTCATCCAGTAGCTGCTCCACGGATTCGACAGATTCCGATGGAACAGTTACTGACGCGACCTTACACCCGATAGCTGTCCTTCTTTGCAACGTCGTTCAGACGGCGGTAGTCAACACAAAACCGCATGCTGCCGTACTTCTTCTTTACCAGCACCACAGGTGAACACCATGGACTAGATGAAGGTTCAATAACACCATCTTCACCATTCCTCAATCATGGTTTCCTTCCTTTTCACGTGCTACCGGCAATCTTCTTGGGCGCTGACGGATAGGCAATTTTCTCCTGTGTTTATTTTGTGTTGAATAAGCCAGTTTCCTATGTCAGCATCGTTGACGAGAAAACATCAGCGTACTTGAGTAAAAACTTCTTCTTCTTGACCACTTCATCGGGAGAGAACGCTGCGACAGTCTTCGAAAAGTGTGGTCACCCTCGTTTGTGTATCCTTGCGGGGGTTCCAGTCGATGGATATTGGCACCTACGCAACCAATCGACTTCCTCACAAGTACCAACTAGTGTGCCTTTTCCATAATCTGTTCCTGATCACAAAGGTTCAGCACACGTACTCCTGAGATGTCAGTGGTTCTGACAAGGTTCGAGCCACTTTCCACGGAAGGTCATTGTCCACCCTTTCCACGAGTACACAACGATGAGCTTAACCAGGATTCCGAGGAAGACTAACCGGCACAATCGTTTCCGATCTTGGCGGCAGAACAATCTTCTTAAGGCTGTACACATTCCTGGTAACGCCCTTCCACGAAAAGTTCCTCCTGTCGACATTTCAAAACACCCTTAACGTCGATCTCACAACAATTTTTCCTCATGAAGTCTAGGCCCAGGATGCAGTCGTCCATTATAATACGATGACATTATGCAGGTAGATCGTTGCCTAGCTTCAACTCCACCTCTCCACGGACGGGTATGCGCTGACCGGTGGCTGTACCAAATTTATGCGTTCTCGGTTGTATGCGGAGTCCCCAGAACTGACTTATAAGTTGGGAACTGACAACCGTGCGAGAGGCTCCAGTGCTATGGTCAGTTTACACGGCGTTCCGTTGACCTCGCCTTTGATGATTAGGCTGTTTCCATCATGGGTTTGTGAGCTCAAAATCCTTGGGGCTCTTTTAACATCAGCCAGCACCCGCCCGCAGTACTGGCTTTTACTCGTTTCCTACTGCTGGGCGGTGCTGTTAGCCGCACTAACCTCACGAGATCGATCACCTCCCTTTATGTTTCGCTTAGGCAGCTGGATCGAAGATGGCCCTTTCCCACAGCCGTAGCACCAGGGCTGTATCTTTATTGTAGTCACGAACCGTAGCTGCAAACCCCTGACGCGATGGGAGCGATGATCTTCCGCACGGCTTCCACTCCAGTGCATGGGCCGCGTCCTGGGCGTCTCGTGGTGCCCGAGCCACAGCAGCTCTGACGTCAAGGTCGCGGATGCCGTTAATGAATGTCTGCACCAGGTTCCTACAATGAGCGCAGGTACAGACTGGGGCGCTCGAACCAGCTTTTCCACCTCAAGGGCCCACTGCTGCAGGTTTTCGTTGCTGCGTTGCACGCGATCTTTGTAATGGGCGCGAAAGACGGTTCCAGGTGAGCGTCGCCATATCTCGCCTTCAATGCCTCAAGGAGCTGCTCTTAAGTTACTTCCTTACCGAGAGCCTAGAACAGTTAATGCCTGAGTCGCGCAGGCCTAGGGTGAGAGCAGTCACCCTAGGCTCGAACTGATTTTGTAGGCCGACCAGGAAGAAGTCCCGTCGAACGGCGGCACTATGAATCCACGTAGCGAAGGTGTTGTAGTTACAAGGGAGCTGTAATTCCATCCCAATTTTAGGTCGTCCAGCGTTTTCTTCACGTCAGCCATCACGTTGTCAACCCGATTGTTCACTTGGTTGATTCTGGTTTCAGCTTCCGACAGGCGGTTGTCATGTTGAGCAACCTATCCTTCACCTCCTTATCTCTTTCCCGAAGGTAGCATGAAGGTCCTTCGCGAGAAGCGTCTGTTCTTCCTTATCGCGTTTGAGCTGCTCTTCCAAACGACGGGCCTGTTCCTCCTGTCCCCGCTGCAGCTGCTCTTTCAACCGACGGGCTTGTTCCTCCTGTCGGCGGGCTTGCCCTGCAGCATCATCATCAGAGCACCTAAGTCAGGTGCTGCAGATGCAGGAGCTGCTGACGCCGCCTTCTGTGGTCGGCAGCTGGCCTCCGGCGTCTGCGACGTTGCACCACCAAATCGTCTCTGGTATGTCTTTGTTGGTTGACTTCGACTACGGATACCTCCGTGTCGTCTTTAGGTAAAATCGGCATGATTGAATCCCACTTGACACCAATTGTTAAGAGCTAGTTCGAGACAATTAATAACTGCCGAGTGAATTACTAAAATTGACACTTTAATTACACAACACTAATTACAACTTTAAACCACACTAATAACAGAACACAATTTTACTACAGATCGCTTTAGTTCGCAGTTGTATCGTCGAAGTCTTCGCTTGTATCGCTAATTCAACACTGCTCTCGGTTGCGGTCTATACCGCCTTATATAGATAGGGACTCAGATAGTTTCCAGAACCTTGTAGAAACATCTAGAATGTTCGAGGACATATCGGTCCCGAAATTTTAGAAGGATCTTGACTTCCTAGTTCTGCTACTCGATACCAGAGGCGCTAGTGGCTAGTGTTGCCATGTACAAGACATTAATAGTGGCGCAACAATATTATGGTTGGTCGATCTGTATTTGCTCTATACTGAATGTAACTGCAGTACGCTTTGTCATTCCTGATAATGATTAATTGCGTAAGCAACATAGCAAGTTGAACATCCGCCTCACTCTTTACTATTTTTACAATTAAACTTCAGAGTAATTTCTAATACGAGTAATATTTTTACGTGGTAGAGCCATGCTGCAGCTATATTAATAGTATAGTTGTAGCATGAATGGGTCTGCTCGACCAGAAGGACACGCTCTCACAGAATACCAGGGTAAAATAGCAGCTTAATGCTGCTGTGTTTCGTATGATGAGTGTAGAGAACCGGAGACCCTTTTACTGGAAAGGGGCATTCTATCTTAGTCCTCACGGCTGACAACGCATCTGCATTTTGATTAGCAAATGAGGATAGATGTAGATGTCTATACAAGCAACCACTTACCATCAGTGTGTGCTCGTTTGTCACCCTTATTCTATTAAAAAATATTTTATTTAAATAATTTTGAGAATGGTTTCTAACATCAGTAGAATAATTTCTTATATCAGAAGTGGGATAATTTAAAACCATAGTATTATACCCGTGGCAGAGTGGCTTAGCATAGAGTTGCAGCGCTGAGGGCATGGGTTCATCTGCAGGGAACAAATATTTGTATGGCTACAAATAATTGTTCCGGTCGGAATGTTTGTCCTTGTGCATTTATGTATGTTAACTGCCCCAAGATTCAGGAGGAAAATCTTAGTGTAGGGTAGTCTTTAAAAATATTGCAGTTAAAAGTGACCAGTTCAACTAAATGACCATTTCGTAGGTAAAACCTAATAATTTAAGTTTTGAAAATGTAAGTAACTAATGCCCAAATACTCAAATGCTACTCAATTTTAAGATGTTTATTCTGGTGGCGAAGTTTTGACTGAAAGTGATAGAGACAGCACGAGACTTAATGGCATCTAAAATTGAGCAGCGTTTGAGTATTTGAGCATAAACCAGTAACAGCTACGCGGCTCTGTCTGTCATTTCAATAATCCCTGAATCATGGCGATACAATACATTAAACACTTTTTATTTTATGCATAAAAGAAATTGTAATAACATTTTAACGGTTTAGTTTAATGGTGCAACAATATAATGAAGTGAGGTAATAGGTAGTGGCAGCGTAATAGGATCCATCACCCATGGCAGCGTAATAGGATCTGGGTATGAAACAGGAGATCAGCAGCCTTTTCTCCATACCAACAAAATGATAAAACACTGTTGTGCTGACCTTTTGATAGACTGTAATGAATTAATGAATAAAAAAGATGGCTAAAATATAAAAGCAAACATTTCGCATCTTAGATATAATTAATCTAAACAAAGATTTAAATGTAACACAAACAAAGTATCGACTTTATAACTTTTTTAGTTTTAATCTTTTATAAAATCCAGTAACGTAATGCCTCGAGAATTTTTAGAACGTAGCATTACTGAGTCGTAAAATCAATCGACCTTCGTGGGCTTATTGTTTAGTATCAACTTAATTGGAAAGAGTAGCTTCATCGAAATATTTTAAATAAAGGCTTTAAACCCTTTGCTTACTTTCTATTCCACAATAAAGTTAAAATGTCGGCGCTTCTATAAATTACCGGTAATTTATAGAAGAGCAAGAGGTTGCGTTACTCTAGCGGAGCGTCACAGAAGGTGGCGAGATGGAATTGAGGTATATCGAGAACCCCACTCGTTTGTGCGATATAAACGTGCCGTGCAAGATATTCCGCCTAAGTTATTCTATGTAGTAGTACAAGATAGTATCGTGGTTCTGTCCATTGTGGTGGTTCTTCTGGTGCAGACGAGTAGTTGTGTTGCTGAGCGGCTGCTCTGTGTTACACTGAGATGGTGTTGCTGTTGGTTTGCATACTTTGGTGTTACCGTGTAATTACGGCCCTCACGTTACTGGTGTGTGATTGTGGCTAGGACGTGTTATGATGTAGTCGAACTGTAATTGCTATTACAGTTCGACCACACCTGTACATGTATATAAATGTATAGTGCGTTGCGCTTTATTACTGATAATGATTAATTGCACAAGCAAGAGCGCAAGTTCAACATCCGCTTTAAAGCAAAAAATAATAAAAAAATATTATTAATGACTTTGAGAGTTTGGTATTAATTTATATTTGTTTTTAAACTTAATAAATTATTATTATGCTTATTTATTTATTTAATCTTTATTAAACCTTACACACAATATAGGATCGAAAGGCGGAGCTAATTCTAAAAGCATTCCCTGCCAGTCAACCTTACGAAGCAGTGATAACACTACAAAGGCGGTTACAGAGAACATGGGTGTGTGTAATAGTGTATACGTAAGAAGTGAAACTTTCATGCAAACTTTATGGCATCATTTCTACTATTCACTACTTAAAACTTAATTTGCTGTTTAAAAATTGGTTAAATAAGGTATAAGCAAAAAAATATTTCGTATTAAATTAAAGCCACAAACTAACTAGTTTGGACCGTGCAGCAAATTAGAACATGACATTTCTTTTTTATATTTCAGCCTAGTATATATATTGTAAGAAACTATTCCACTCTGATGTTAGAAATTAATCTCAAAAGTAATTAAATAAAGAACACTACTCGGTAACAAACCGTGCTTAGTATCAGGGACCCCAATTACATGATAACACCAAAGCATGTAAACCAACAGCATCACTGCCCATCTCAATGCAACACAGGGCAGCCTCTCAGCAACACGACCTTCCTTGCCCACACTAGTAGAATACCCCAAAGGGCATAGTAACGACAGGGACTCTTAGAATTACAGACTGATGCCTCTTAGTCGCCTGTGCGATACTTTATACTGCTAAAACAAGTGGGATATTACCATTCTACCTTGATTTGTCTGCCTTACTTTTTACCCTCATTCCCAACACGGCTCTCCTGACAGAAGTCCGTCCTCGGCCCCTTTAGCTTTAAATATTAGTCTCCATCAACAATGGGGGTGCAGGCACCAGGTAGGTCACAGGTGACGCGTCAATGGCTCTACGTTAGCACGTATCGTCTGAGTAGGTTAGGTAGGCACTACATTCGCAAACTTAACACAAGTAAAATAAATTTTTGTTAAAATTCAATTAATAATAAATACGCATTAATAAGAATAACTCATAAACTACTGATCAGATCTTTATTAAATTTATATGAGACCACATGATAAACACTTTCACATAAAAAATCATAGTCGAATTGAGAACCTCCTCCTTTGAACTCTGTTAAAAATATCTGATTAAGTCATAATAAGCACTGCGTTCGCATAACTTAACAGAATAACTGATTAAATCAAATGCACGACGCGACGTTAACATAGGTAACTTAACAAAATAATAACTCATTAAGTCATAGGCACGACGTTAGCATAACTTGCTAGACGCGACAGAGGCACGACGTTAGCTTGTCCGCCTTCTACTTTTGAGAAAAACAACGTTAGCGAATATTACTCTTTCAGAAAGGAAGCACTACGTTAGCTATTTCTGACACATATGTAACTACTCACCTCAAAGTAAGCATGGAGCAAGCACACCGTGTGGAGGCTAAAATAACGTTACTGGCTTAATGTAACTTTCCGTCTCGCCCTTTCTGACCATGAAACGATAAACTCTTGTTTTCAAATCTTTACCAGTTGTTATTCAAAAGCACACAATGAGGGGCTCTTGAATACATTTCATACAGACTAAACTTTTAGAATTGAAAACATCGTCCAAATCAGATTTTAGTATACAACGCTTCCTACAAGAGTTACATAACACTATTTTTTTCTGAGGAACACTGGCACACGGCACAGATCGCACTATACACTGAAGACACAGGGCACCCAGCTTAACGCGCTCCAGCGAGCAGATACGCTGCGTTCGCGCCAGCGAGCTGTTTCACCGCACCAGCGCCAGCGAGCCGCCGCGCTACAATTGCGCCAGCAAGCCGCAGCGCCACACCAGCGCCAGCGAGCTGTCCAGACTTCAACACTGTAGGCAAAAGCACCAAGTTTGCATACTTTCCAGTAGCTCCAGTGACTGTTGACATATGCAAAGCACAAAGTTAGCGTTAATTACTACACCTTTTATATATTGGATTTACTCTTAAGTAGTTTTAATGTAAAATTTAGAGTACACCACGGTAAAAGCAAAAGACATGGAAACAACTACGTCAGATGCACAAGCGTGCACTTAAGTAAATCCAACGTAAATGTAATAAAGGAAACGTAAAATATCACACACTGCAAACGACATCACACAAATTGCAACGTCATTGTCGTCTCGGTCGGATAGATATCCGCGTGACATGGCTCACCACTCGCAAAGAGAGCTGAGCAAACGTCAGATGTCTATTTGCCGCGCCAAAGCACCATGTGTTCGGCGGCCGTTTGCCGCCTACCATTACATCCACCGAGAAGTCGCAGGCTGTAGCATGGCGTGGCAGCACGCACGAGACCTTATTGGGCTCCTGCATACTGAGTCCAGCTTTCCATAGATTGCGACAAATCGAACAAAATCACAGACGGTGAAAGTTCGTGGCTGCCGAAGACCTCGCCATAAGCATTTTCGATGATGCTGCTTTAATAAAGCAGACGCTTGCTGTCCAGGGTTCGGCCGCACCTCTAGACATCAAACCCCAATTTTGTCGACCACATAATATTCAAGTAAACTGTAAAACTTATCAACACATTAGAATACAAAAGGCTACTTATTTTTCAATTCATACCACGTTAAAGTTAATCCTTTATTTTGGTACATCGCTTCAACATTTCGAACTTTAAAATGTATGGGCACACTATTTGTGGGCTACGTTTTTCATATCATTTTACAAAACATCAAAACTCGACATCTGACATTCATCAATTACAACAACTCGAACAAGTTAAGTTTTCACTGGATGCAAACTATAACTCATTTAGTTAACACTTTTCAATATTTCTTTCAACATTTGTTAACATATTTTGGGTACGTTAAGGAATAACAAAAGTACTTTGGTGGAATTTAATATAAATTGAACAAAGAGATTTAACTTATTGCTCAAAAATTGACTTTAAGCTTTTACTTTACACTTTAGTGGTACGTCAATGTCGTAAATAGGACAGCAAATTTAATTAAGACATTAAAGATAAAACAAAGGTATCAATGCGAAGCGCATTATAGTCTTTCACAAACGTTATAAAATCAAACAAAAGGATTTAACTTTTGGCTTAAAACATTTCTTCATGTAAACTTTCACTCTACACTTTAATGATTCGTCAATGTCGTGAATACGACAACAAACTTGATGTAAGACATTGAACATAAAACAAAACCAGAGGCGCGTCATAGTCTTTCACCAGCGTAATAACCCTCACACTATTCAAAGATTATATGTGGACGGTAACAGGATCTTTATCCCACTTGTGATGTAAGAAACTTTTCCACTTTGATGTTAGAAATTATTCTCAAAAGTAATTAAATAAAAGGACACTACTGGTAACAAACCCTGCTCACTATCAGGACCCCAATTACCTGATACCAAAGTATGCAAACCAACAGCATCACTACCCATCTCAATGCAACACAGGGCAGCCACTCAGCAACACGACCTTCCTTGTCTACACTAGTAGAATACCTAACGGACATAGTAACGACAGTGGAGTCTTAGAATTAAACACTGATGCTCTTAGTCGCACAGTGATACTTTATACTGCTATAACAGGAGTGGGAGATTACCACTACCTTCATTTGTTCGTATTTGCCTTTATTTTTTACCCTCATTCCATCATTATATATATATATATATATATATATATATATATATATATATATATAAATTATATTAATATATATACACCTTTGCCATTTAATTACTACTTTTTAATTTTACTTTATTATGAAGAAGGATAATTATTAGAAATAAAATGCATTGTGTATATTATTTATTAAATGATTTATTTTTTACTTTTTATAATTGTTTTGCTTTTTTTTGCATTGGCGGCAATCTACGCTCGATTCTAATGATGTCCATGCCTTTTAGAATCCCATTCATTTTATATGCTTTAGAGTAAACATTTAATCGCCTCTTGCTGCCTGCTCTTGAATACTTTCAGTTGAAAGGTTTTCTTCAATACATTCAATATCCAGTGTAGTAGCTGAAAAGAATATTTAAATATATAAATTACAATAAGTTAACTTTTAATATGGGCGCTATTTGTAATTGTTGTTGTAAATTGTTGTTGCTTATAAATGTTTGCATAGAAAATGTCAAGACAAGAAGAGGCTAGTAATCAGACGAAGTTACTTTCACATAAATCTAAGAAGCTTTCTACAATTATATGAAATTTTCAATAATTTTGAACATAATTATCATTGATACCTAAGATATTAACACAGTTTTTGATAGAAGGTTGGGAGGATAGAAGTACTTGTTAAATTTAATTAAAAAAATAATATAAAGAGTTAAACATGTTCTACTGCTTGCATAGTCTCTGTCTCATTTCTCTGAGGGTATGAAAGAATGAGTTGGGCAAGCATATTGGCAGACTACACGTCTTTAAAATATTTTATTCGTTAGACACGCAGATTTCTCACAATGTTCCGAAACATGATAAATTAGAACTTAAATTGGAATCAACATTCATTCATTCATTTCAGTAGTGTAGGCAGAGATCAGAGTTGCTCAAAATATATAAACGTATTATTAATTCTAATAAAATATTATCTGAATTAATGTTTGAGAATGGCGATTGTTATGCGATTTAAATTTTACATGATAATTACCTTCATTTTATTACTTAGCTGAGAATCACAGGTTCATCATTTAGTTTATGTAACAACCGCAATTGAGTATGTCTAGTACACATCATCTTGCCATTTTGATACATTTCCATCAGTTATTATGTGTTTTGACAGAAAATTATTCCTCATACCTTTTATAAGATAGCTGATCAAATATCACACTAAGTTTATTTGAACTGTATCATCTGAAATAACAACACAAAAGATTGTTTGTCATTGACATTCAGTCTAGACCTCGATTTTGTAATTATTGAGACTAGAGTGTGCGATTGTGCATAAAATAATGTTGACAATTAATTACTAAAAATAAAACAATTTCTCATTTACTTTAGCCATTCACTTAAAATTTTCATTTATTAAAAGAATTTATTAATATGTTTCATTCATCATTCATTCATTGCAGACTATCATAAGTCTACTGGTAAACATAGGCCTCCTCCATAGGTCATATAAGGTGTACATTTTCTACATTTGTCACACTAGGCAGATAGGTTGGCAACACAGTTTATTATTTTTGTTATCAAAAGATCACTTGAAATGCCAGGAACTAAGTAGTTTTATTCAATGTATAGTATTCTGTAAATATTAGGTACTTACATATGAAAATCGCTTTTGTACAGGAGGAATATAAAGTCATTTTTTTTTGTAAAATATATTTAATTAATCAAAGTATGCACCGTTGTAATCTATGCACTTTTGCCATCTCATAGGTAGTTCATTGGTCCCTTTACTAAAAAAAACCATGGGGCGAGAATCAATAAACTCTTTGAAGGTTTGGACTGCCGCATCGGAGTTGAATTTTTTTCTGTAAGAAGTTGTCCAAATTCCGTAAAAATGGTAATCTGTTGGAGCAAGGTCCGAGTACGATGGATGTCGCAGACATTCCAATTGTAGCTCATCTAACTTAGTTGTTGTTTGTTGTGCAGAGTGTGGTCTTGCGTTGTCGTGAAGCAGCAATGGCCTAGAGCGATGGACCAATCTCGGTTGTTTAGCAGCTAGTTCTTCCTTCATGGTTTCCAGTTGCTGACAATAGATATCTGCCGTAATCGTTTTGACCAGATTTTGAAAGCTGTAGTGAACGACACCGGCGCTAGTCCACCAAACACCACAAGTAAGTTTTTCTGAGTCAATTCGTTCAGGACAGGATTTGGCTAGTCACCAGGGTTCAGCCATTGCGATGAGCGCTTCCGATTATCGTACAGTGTCCACTTTTCATCACAAGTAATGATTCGATTTAAAATCCTTCATTATTATGTCGGTTGAAAAGTAACACAGCAGTCGACGCGTGTTTGCAAGTTCGATTCACTCAATTGAAGAGGTACCCATCGTTCAAGTTTTTACTTTCCCGATTTGCTTCAAGTGGATTAATACAGTTTTGTCACTTACCCCGGCGCCTGAGCTATCTCTGAAGTGCTTTTGATGGATCCGCTTCCACAATAGCCATTATTCTTCATTTTGCACTTTGGTCTCCGGCCGTCCACGGTTGGTTCAGGTCGAAATTTCCAGAACGAAAACGTTGAAACCAAAACGTACTTGCTTTCTTTTGACACCAGCGCCACACACCATTAATCTCGAGCTGTTTTCAGCACTGTTATGGTGGTGATCTCACCCGTAAATATACCGATATTTCATGTTTTCCATTGTGTGTAATAAGCGACGCCAAAGAATAAAATAATGAGGAAAGAACAAATTAATGACTGCTTTCAAAACTCAAATGTACCAGCTAAATGAATTTATAAATTTGAATTTGAATTCTTAACCAAAGAGGAGATACATTCTGTGTACTAAATATCGGAATTTGTCAATAAAACAAAAATACAAATTATTCATCTAAATTTATTTTATCGCCTTCAAAGTAGGCCCCATCGCTTGCAATACAACATCTCCAACGCTTCACCCAGTCTTCCATACATTTTTCATAGGCTATTTGCGGTATGGCCTTTAGCTCATTCAGCGAATTTTGTTATGGCTTCTATCGACTCAAAACGTTTTCCTCGAAGTGGTAATTTTAACTTGGGAAATAAAAAAAAGTCAGACGGAGCCATATCAGGTGAATACGGTGCTTGGTCGAGAACTTTTGTTGAATGTTTCGCTAAAAACTCTTTCACTATAATGGCTGTGTGTGATGGTGCATTATCATGGTGCAGCATCCATGAGTTGTGTTGCCACAAATCTGGACGTTTTCGGCGGATACTCTCACTGCTTCATGACGCCTAAATAATATTCTTTATTCACTGTTTCTCTTTGGAAGGAATTCGAGGAACCACACCACGGTAGTCAAAAACTGTCAGCATCACCTTGATTTTGGACGACTTTGCCGCGGTTTTTGGGTTTCGGCTCGTTTTCGAGACGCCATTCTGAACTGTTGGCTTGTTTGCATGTCGTACTCATAAACCCATGTCTCGTCGCCAGTTATTATACGTTTCATAAAGGTCGGATCCGTAGAAGCTCGGGAAACCATGTCTTCAGCGACATGCTTTCGCTGCGCTCTTGAACAAAATTGATCTTTGGAACTAGTCGAGGCGACGCGTTTCATGCCTAAAATGTCAATGAGAATGTTGTGGACGGACTTAAAAGATATGTTCACTCACTAGCCAACTCTCTCAGACTCATACGTCGATTTTCGAGCACTAGCTTCTTGATTTTGTCGATGTTTTCTTTGGTCATGCGGTTGAAGGTCTACCAGAACGAGGCAAGTCTACTACTTCTCGGCCTTCTTTAAAAGCCTTATACCATTCATAAGCCCTTGTTTTCGATATACACGATTCGCCGTAGGTATTTTGCAACATTTTTAGTGATTCACCATGAAATATCATTCGAAACACAAAATTTAAGGCTCTTTGTTCAACAATATTTTCCATTGTAAAAATCGCCGATAACTCAAAACTATGACCAACAAAAAGTGTAGTTTAAAACAAATTAAATGACAGATCCGCTCAAACTTTGCGCGCTAAATCAGTACAGTGCTACCAACATGCAGTAAAAAATTAGAACGACCTCTTTTGCGGGTCTTTTATTGACATATTCCGATACTTTTTACACAGAGTTATTTCAGATCAAAGTGGCAGTACGACAAAACGCTAATTTCATATGTAAGGACCTATAATATTTATCTTTAAGTTTTATCATATTTTGATAAGTCACAACAAAGGTTTACATAACAATTACAATAGTACATTTTTATTTTGATTTTTTAAATTTTATATGAATTCTGAGCATACTGTGCAATTATGTTTATTAAAGCGTGTATGGGTAATATTTAATATTATATGTGCGTGTATAGGTAAAATAATATTATAAATGGACATATTATTCCTTACGGTAATGTTGTTTGGGATCTATATTCACTAATCAATTAATACATGTAAAAATAATTAAAAATGAATGAATAAATCGTTAAAATATCAAAATGGTAATGGTGTTTGGGATCTATATTCACTAATCAATGAATACATGTAAAAATAATTAAAAGCAAATGAATAAATCATTAAAATTAATAATTTGTAAAATGATAATACAATCAAAAGTGAGATTAACATAAAATAAATACCAAAATTACACCCACGTGTTGGATCTTTCAAAAGTAAAATATAATCACTCCTTTCACTATTAATTCACTTGAATTCAAATGTCTTTCTATTTTATCACTTTATTATAAGAAATATATTTTTAAAGTCACTACTGAATCATGGCTCGTGTAATAGTGTGCGGAACCGATTATCAAAAATTGATGGATCGATTATCAAGATGATCGTTTTCAATCGATTATCATTTAGATAATCGATTACAATCGATATTTAGGAAAACCATATAGTAACCTTACTTATAAAGGAAACTCGTTACTTAGTGATGGGTGGGTACTGCGTAGTAAAGTGCTCTATTATAGGGAAAATCCCGAATAATGTTTTGGCATTGTTTTACGGTTTTATTTAGTTAGGTTCTTATGTACATGAGACGTACACGATCTCAGACATATGAAAATAGCTAGTATATCTGTACAAATTACATTTAAAATATTAGTGTATCCCGTTCCGTTCAGAGATTTTTTTCCAAAGCAGGTTGACAAATTTAAGGAGTAACCGCATGCTGCAAAATCATCTATTTTACATTATTTTTTTGACACTGATTGGAAATTGATAACTGCTTGATGTACAATTTTAATAATATTGTTTTTTTAATAACTTTTAATAATCCATAGTTCAGCAACTTCATAAGTAAAATTTTGGGCATCCCTTCAAACTTTGAGATTGCTGGCCTGGAAGAAGCTAGAAACGCTTTCTTAATTGCATGCCCAGGTCAAAATTTTCCTGTTTCTCCAAATTCACAAAGGAGCTGGGACGACATAAACTGCAAATTGACTTATGACAATCTTTGAGCTGTAGTACAGGTTCGGCGCGTGCTAGGCGGCCGTGGTACGCATGAGGCCGGCTACTGGCTTCACGCGTACCCTTCGTCAAATACAGGAACATTTCTTGAGCCTGACACGCTCCGAATCGCAACCCGTCTACGGCTTGGGGTTCCGGTCTGTCTTCATAAATGTCCATGGCAGTGACGTCGACAAGCTGTGACATCACGGACTATCATGCCAAATGTGCAGGCCGCTTCTCGAGACATGCAGCACTTAACGATATCATACGCCGGTCTCTTGCCACCGTCAACGTGCCAAGTCTACTTGAGCCGTCTGGTATTGCAAGAGACGATGGCAAGAGACCGGACGGTATGAGTTTGATTCCATGGAAGATGGGCGGGTGCTGGTATGGGATGCAACCTGTTCAGACACACTTGCCCTACCCATCTACATGGAACCAACAACAGAGCTGGTGCGGCTTGTGAAGCGGCTGAAAAGCTAAAGATGCAAATACAGGGGTCTAGGCTCCGAATATGTTTTTGTCCCATTCGGTGTCGAGACCCTTGGTCCAGTGGGTCCTAGCGCTATAAGGCTTTTTAAGGAAATAGGAAAAGGTTAGTCGACGTCACAGGAGACCGAAGAGCTGGCAGCTACCTCGGACAAAGAATTAGTATAGCTATTCAAAGGGGAACGCTGCCAGTATCTTCGGAACCTTTAAAGGGACTATTTTTAATAATATATTTTAGTTATTACAATATATTTTTTTGAGGTTTTAGTTTTAGGTTCATTTTCCTAGTATATATTTATTTTATAAATTGTGTAAATACACAATAGAGAGTTTACACTTGTTAAATATACACGTCAACATCTTCGAGCGTAATAGCCATCGGTATAGTGGTTACATGATTTTCACTAAGTGTTATAATTCAGTTATTATTGGTTCATTTTATAATCTGTAGATGAGACTATTTTCAACTATTTTCATTTCGAACTAATAATCGAACAAAGTCGATTAATAATCGATATCCTTAGTTCGCATTGTCGATTAATCAATAAGATAAATAATCGAATCGGCACACAATTGGCGCGTGACTGTCGAGCGTAACAGAAAAGTGTGACGACTTTTTTTCCTCACATACATACTTTATATTATTATTGTTTAATAATATTATAAAACATTAAAACATATCAAAAAATAGCCAAGTAATTTTTTTTTTTTTTTAGAATGCAAACAAACCTGCAATGATGTAAACACTACAAGACTGCAGTTGTGTGCTGAGCACGTGATAATGCTACAAAGCACAAAAGGAAAGAAAAGTGTTTCACTACAATCCCACTTACTATCATGTATATTATTGACTCGTTTGTTACTATAATTTTTGTATGAAACTTTGTTACTATGTTACAAAATTTTACTCCTATCGTTTTTATTCAACGAGCAAAACGTAACATGGGAATGATATATTACGAGAAATATTGTATCATTCACATCTGACTTCGTTCTTTTTGCTGAATATAGAAACTTCCATTTTGTTACATTTTTACAAATTCTAACAAATTTTATCACGGTACTATGTTAGAAGTAAAATAACCTGACAGCTTATATACGTCCTTTTCATTTCTAAATAATAATTGGTATAGATTGTGTTATGTCTACAGACCCACATGAAATAACAGTCGATTATTTATAACATGTAATATACTTTTATCTGACTTTAAAAAGGAGCAGGTACTCAATTCGACTGTATTTTTGTGTTACCTAATTATTTTTTCGAGTGAACCGATTTTGATTATACATTTTTATTTGAAAGCTAATCCTTCCTCATGTGGTCTCATATAAATTTGATCAAGGATGGCCGGTAGTTTTTGAGTTATCCTTAATAATTTATATTGAAGTCGGTTGTGCAATTTATTTTTATTTTACCACTTGTTTTAAATCAAATTATTGTAACCAACGATTTGATAGTCCCTCAGATAGTAAGTGTCCACTGCTGCCCATGGACACGTGCAATCGTCTTCTAAACACGAAGACTATGTATACGTTGTCATTTATGGTCTTAGATGTAACACTTCAGATCTTGGTCTGACTTTCTTGGCCTGACTGACTTTCCATATCCTTCGGGCCTGAGCAGTACACTGGAAAGAAATTCTACCACATAGTAAATAATGTTAGAAAGTAAATTGACCCTAATTTCACCCACTTTTTTCCACTTTTTCAAAAAAGTGTAATTTTAGGTTCTTGTAGGGTTTTTATAACTTTATATTGTTATCAGAAAGATGCTGCTGCGTCTATCTCCTGCTCTGTCGCCTATTATTACACCCACGGGACGATATATGTTGTAGTGGATATTCTTACACCGCCTCTAGGTACATGGTCATATTTGTCGTATTCCTTTATATCCCAATAGACAGTTTTGATAAAAGACTTTGAGTGTAGTGTTAAAAGGATAAAAATAAAGTCTCTTATTGCTAAGATCTCCAGAATAGGCGTACTAAGTTAATTGTAATACCACCAAAACTATAAATGTGAGAAAGGGGCCAAGTGGCATGAGTACAAATGACGATAGGAATTGTGGCTTCATCGACAAAAAGTTGAGATGTAAACGGGTGCAAGTTCTATAACAATTCCTTAAATCCTAGCTATATTTATATATAGCTATGGTTTAAGGAATATCTAGATTAATTACGTTATTTGAATTGATAACTTTTATAGAATAAGGATGAAAAACGAGACACAGTCCACCTTATGGTAAATGGATGGCGGCCCAATGACACCTACATCTATTCTGATTAAGAAAATGAAGATGCGTTGTCATCCCTGAGGACTTAAATGGAATGCCTTTTTTCAGTAAAAGAGTCGTGTGTCAAGATAAAGAATGTTACTTCATAGCAGATCAAATAACACCATAAGACATACTTGGATTTTGATCAAAACCGGTGGATTATAATAATTAAGAAATATTTCAAATTTTTGCATTTTGAATAACAAGTAGTAAAATGAAAAATTTTGTACAACTGACTTCAATATAAATTATTAGTATAACTTAAAACTACTGGTCAGACCTTGATCAAATTTATATTGAGGAAGTAGTAGTTTTTGTTATATTTAATAATTTCAATATAAATTATTAAGTATAACTCAAAACTACTGGTCAGACCTTGATCAAATTTATATGGGACCACATGAAAAGCATCAGCTTTCAAATAAAACGAGTCATCAAAATAGGTTCACCTAGAAAAGTTATGAGGTAACACTCATAAAAAGAAACAATCGATTTATGTGAAAGGTTACAATAATTATGAATATCCAGTGCAAATCATAAAACAACAAATCTTATTTCCCGTTTTAGAATTTTTCGTGACAGTGTTTAAATATTAAGGAGATAATTTAAGAAAACAAAGGGGTTGTTCTCAATTTACTTTGAGAAATGGATTTTCATTATTCAAAGTGAAGATGTTACAAATGCGAATATCTATTATTAATGTCTGCGAGAAATATTTCGTTTTAAATAAATTGCGAAAAATATTAAAAAACGAGAGATTTACACAATTATACCTGACTATGGTTTGAATCACACAACAGTTCATTTACGGAAACTTGCCTGAGCCATTGAGCATTGAATAAAAACTGAGAAAAGGCGATCTAAAGGAATCATGCTACTTATTTGTTAATCGACTTCAAAAGGAGGAAGTATTCAATTATACTGTATATTTCATGTATTTTAACTCATAAATTTTTCTAGGAACCGATTTTGATGATTCTTTTTTATTTGAAAGCTGGTGCTGTTCGTGTCCCATATAAATTTGATCAAGGTTTGCTAGTAGTTTTTGAGTTATCCTTAATAATTTATATTAAGTCGGTTGTACAAAATATTTTATTTCACTCACACTTATGTGCCCTATCCTCCTTCGTGCTACAACAATAATATAGCTGCAGCGTGGCTCTCCTCGTGTGAGAGTGTTTAGTTGGAGATTATCCATTCAATATGGGTATCACCTTCACTTCCTTTCAGTATGAGGCTGCCACTCGATAACCTTTCGCGCTTATGGGTTGTCGGTTGTACTCTTTAAGTTTTAAGTCTCCCTTCTGCCTAGCAATCCTTGATTGATAAGATTGGTGCTATTATAAATTATATACTATATACTATTTTTGGTCTAAGTTTGATTAAGGGTGACAAACGAGCACACAGCTTACCTGATGTTAAGTGGTTGCTGTGGCTCATAGACATCTACATCTATCCTCAATTATGGATCAAAATGCAGATGCGTCATCACCCGTTAGAACTAAGATGAAATGCCTCGAAAGGGCTACGAAATATGAATGGGAAGTTGATCTCAAATTTAAATTATAACTCCTTTTAAATTGCCTTTAAATATTTCCTGATATTTAAATAATGATTACCATTCATTATTTTAATTGCGCGACGTTATTAACAACAGGATGTACTTAATATAACAATCTATTATTTGTATAAGTATTAAAGTTATGATGCTTTTTTTTTGTTCTATTTTGCTGTATGTCTTTGTTTTAGTACCATTGTGTTCTTCGTAGATGAAGTCTAGTGCGTATTTCTAAACAATAGATAAAAGAAAGAAATTTTATCTATTGTTTAGAAATACTAATATTATAACAACCCAAGCTAAAATTAAACACAATGATAAACTGAGGTTCTAAATAAAAATAATTTCTTTTTGAATTTTTGTATAAAATATTTTATAACAAAACATATTTTCAATAATTTTTGTGCGTTAATGAACTTGATCATCATTATCATCATCATGTGAAATTCAAACTTGAACCCTGAAACCTTGTGAACCTTTCCGTTGTAGGTTATATTTGCCAAAATCGCCTTGCTTTGCAGGCGGACTCACTTACGCAGTCATCTCACATCTTTGTCGTTGCTACCCGTCACGATAAAATTTATTTTTCGTCTAGTGTAAACGCGATGGTTTACCAACATTTATCGAAAGTCATAAGAAAGATCTGGAATTCCGTTGAAGAAAACTGTACCGGCTGGCCGTGGTGCGGTCGGCAGGAAAGTGCGCCCGCACTTAGCAAGTCATCGATCTCACCGGTCCGCCATTCGCGCATACATGGTGATTATCCGTTGTACCTGCGAATACTTTGCGTTGAAAATGGAAGTCTATAAACTTAACTATTCCCAATGCCGTCCCTTACGACGACACCTACTGGACAAATGGAGTGATGGGTTCTCTTTCGCTGCCACTACCACCAATATTATTAATATAATTTCAGTGTAAACATACGCAAGCCGAGGCTATCTGTCTGTCTGTCTCTCTTTCTATGACTGCCAGCTGTTGAAACGAGCCCTTTCATTGACGAAAGGATTTGTAGTGATTGCCTGCTCGCAGACGAATTGATGAACGTATAACTTTTCTAACTCTTGACACTGCTCCAATGGTTTTGCATTTTATACCGATACTATGAAATTACATGGATACATAGTAAACTGATATACGTACTTGACCTATATTGCGGCTAATGATAATCTTGAGGCACGAATGGTTCCAATCGACCGGAAGTATCATGCTCAATACTAGCGTGAAATAGAATCTTAATGCTGCTGTGTTTCGTATGGTAAATGTAGAACCGAGGCTTTTACTGAAAAGAGGTATTCCATTCATTTTGCATAATTCAAAGTCAAAATTTTTTTATTTAGAATTGGCCAGAAAGACTTTGATTGTCAACAAAGCTACACCGTCGCTGCAGCAAGAACTTTGAGAAACTTGTGATAAGTAAACTCACAAACAGACCAATTTACCTAACAGTTATTATTATACATTGAATAAAGTAAATAATATACGCATTAAAAAGTTTCAATGAAGCTCATTTTCTTTAAATATCATATAATTTATAGTGTCCTGTCTTCATTTAATCCATTTAACTTATATTAACCGAGAATGTATTATCACTGCTCTTAATACACATCATAGGCCTAATTAATTTGAATAAAATATTAATAATAATACTCATATAAAAAAAAATATACGAATATCATATAAAATTATTTGTATTTTAAACCTGGAAAGTTTCGTTTTACAGAACTTTGCCTAAAGGTGATAAAGCACATAACGTAAAGCAAACATGTCGAAAGAAACGTTCTGGGAAATTACTACTCTTCTTGTAAAATATGTTATGTAACAATTATATTATGATACGTACGAGTATTTGTTTTATCTTATAATTTTAACGTAATCAAAATTATCAATTAAAGCACAAAATTAATAATGGTACTACGTCGTTCACCTAGATTATATTCTTAAATACACTATAATTTTTAGAATAAAATGCTAGAATATTATTTAAGATATCTGTTCCGACACCGCATTCGTTAGAAATAGATATCTTAAATTTATATTCTCTTTCTCTCTCTCTCTCTACGCGATAAGGTCCGCATACCAGAGTCAGTTTTTGTCGATTATAAGCACGTGGATGTTATCGGTCTTCATTTTGCAAACCGTTCGGCTGTCCTTTGTTTCCTCATTTTAAAGCCAATTGCATGCAGTGGCGAAGACCAATACACATATGCAAATATAAAATAAGCAACTGTGTAAATATAAAACATTGTAAACGACATCACAAATTGCAATAGTCATTTAGTCATCTCGGTCGATTAGATATCCGCGTGACATGGCTCACCACCTGCAATGAAAGCTGAGCAAGCGTCAGACGTCCATTTGCCGCGCCAAAGCAACCATGTGTTCGGCGGCCGCCTGAGCCGCCCTGCCATCCACCGAGAAGTCGTAGGCTGTAGCGATGGCGTGGCAGCACGCACGAGGCCTTATAGGGCTCCCGCATACTGGAATCCAGCTTTCCCGTAGGTTGCGACGAGTCGAACAGAAAATCACAGACGGTGAGTTCGTGGCTGCCGACGACCCTCTTTGACAGCCACGAACTCGTATAAATTAAAAATGAGTTTAGAAATTTAGTTTACAAATTATATATCTTCTTACCCAGTGTTGCGCGTTCTGATGATGATTTTGTTTTTTATTTGCTTATTATAAGCCATTGCTTGACTACATTCCCATCTGGTGGTAAGTGGAGATGAAGCCCTAGATGGTTAGTTGCACTATCTTAGCGAACTTTTTAATAATTATTTTCAATAGAAGAGGTGCAGACAAACATACTTTATAATTCATAATTATTATTTCATTTAATGTAGGTGTTACAAATTAATTACTATACCATTTATATGATTACTTCTATTACATTCTGCCTAATTCAGGCATGCATTTTTAAATAAATATTTATTCCACAATTTTAAATTAATTTTTCATTTTCATTTTATGAACACAAACACAAATTTAGCATAAACGAAATATAAATTTCATAAAATTTAAAATATCAATGTCTTATTTTATTTAACTACAGCAAAATAGGCTAACTTGATGGTAAGTGATCCCATCAAAACCAACATCACAAATCAATTGTAACACCAGAATAATTGCTGGTGCTGTGCCGGCCAGCATTTTGTAAAGAAGCGAAAAGAGAATCTTCTAATGAAAAGCAAATTCTTCAACATTTTTAAAACTATGAGGTTTGAAATATAATCAAACTACCTCGTAGTACCCTTTTAAGCTCACCTATCTAAATATTTGTTATAACCTCCGTATTTTAGTACGGCCCATGAATTATTTAAAAGATGTTCCTGAAGCTTTATGGCTTTACTCGCAAAAGTTACCTTTTATTTATCGGGTAAAGTTAATTTTACGTGGGAAATTAACACTTAAGGAGTCGCTAATGGGTCCAAAAACCCAGTAATTAATATATTGCTTAATAACTATTAAAATTCGACGTTTGCAACATTGCCGCTCTTAGTAGTTTTCAACAATAGTAGCATAGCAAATGACTACGTTGGTAGTCACTTAGTTTGAAAAGAGTCAGTAGAATGTTGGAAAGTGTGATTTTACCAAAGAAGATATTGTAATTTTGTTGTTTTTAAATTTTTCTATAATGATTGATCCATCTTTATTTCGTATAAGTAAGTACATTATTTTTTAAGAAAACACAGAAGTTTTTGTTTGAAATAAGTAATTATAGTAATTATAACGATAATCTTAAATCTTGTCACAAAACTATGGCCAAAATTTAGTATATTTTTGTAACAGCTTTTGTATTGGTAAAAGCAATAAATATTGGTATTTGATTCAATAATATTTTTCTTACACATATCGAATCCTTATTAGACAGTAAACATTTACATTGTATAAATCAGCTTTGGAATAAGCTTATGATATTGGCTCCATAATAAGAGGAATATGTGAAAATTTTAATACGTGTCGCTCAAAACTTTTCGCATACGTTTTATAAATTTGATGTTGCTTTGGTGTAAGTTTTATTTGAAATTAAAAGGTGTAAAGATGGTAAACAACATATACATTTATAGTTGGCTTTGAAGCAGGTAAAATCTCCGTTGTTACTGCTTTTATAATATATATTTTTTTTTAGGTTTCCGACTAACATGTTTCCTTACTATGTTTCTCTTCGTCTCCGCCGAGCATATCGTAAACCAGCCTAAAATTGCAATGAACAATTTATTAATACTGTGTCAAAACTTGGTATTCGCGTATTATTAAACTAAAGGAAAGGCGAGTGCTCGACCCTGAACTAACACGGCATGTTTTCTCGGATAGTCATCGTAGCCTACTGTCCAAACATTTCAGCAATCGATATACCGACAGTCAAATTGGCACCGCTGAAGGGACTGCAGCACCGCCCAAATTTTGATGGAATCAAAGGCTTTCTATAGTCCATATACGCCAGACATAGTGGAAAATTGTACTCTTCGGTCTACGGTCTATGGTGCTAAAGCCCTTCGGAAACGGCTTGTTCGGGAGGCAAGTCGTCAAGTCTGCGCGAGACGATTCGTAATGACTCGAAAATAGCACGTAAACGCGGCTCAGAAGGAAATCGGACTATAGTTCTTCAAGAGCGTTGTCGCCTTTCTTGAAGAACAACACCACCGCACTTCTGCTCCATGCCTCTGGTATAGTGCCACCATGGAGGACGGAATTAAAGAGCTCTGAAGGACTTCAAGTAACGGTTTTTCACCCGCTTTCAGAAGCTCCGCTGTAACGCCATCCTCACCTGGGGCCCTGCCGTTTTAACATGTTGGAGAGCCATTCTAATCTCGCTCAGACTGACGTTCGGAATATCTTGGAATAGTGTCGGATAAGACTTGCTCTGGATCGTTGGTTACACTCGTTGCGTGTAGCTCCAACGATGATGTACAGCTGCCCATAGAACCTCTCAATCTCACTCAAAATTTCAGGTGCCCCGGAAACGACGCTGCCACACTCGGTCTCCAGCTGTCAGTTGGCTCTTTCTGGCAGAAAGATCTCTAGAAAAGACTGTGGAGCCCTGGTTTCGCTCGATCGCTTCTTCAATACGAACTGTATTGAAGTTGCGTAAGTCTCGCTGCATGCATTTGGAGATCTCTGTTCAGTTGCTCATACGCTGTCAAATCTGCTGAAGACTGCAGCATTACCCTTCTAACAGTCATGAAGTTAAGAGTGTGATCGGAGATCTTTGTGTTCTTCTGCGGCAGGTCCTTGCAGAACTTAGCTCCAACCACATGGACAGTTTCCACGAGCTTGTCATTCATATCGTCCACTGCATTGCAATCTTTTAGGTACTGAGAACGGTTTTGTAGCTCGAGCTGAAAGGTTTCGGGAGTTTAGATTAGAGCACGAGGGGACGGAGCGTTGACTTCATTAGACGAGACCTCCAATTTAACGTTTAGTTTCAGTGTGCCTTCGACCATTCGGTGATCGCTGCCGGTTTTCACCCTCGCGATCACTGAGACATCACTGAACAGTTGTCGTCTGGTCGTCATAATGAAGTCAATCATTTTTTTGTCAAACCGTTGGGTTCGCTCAGGTCCACTTTCTGTGGGGCTGCTTCTAGAAGAAAGAATTCATCATAAAGAGTCCTCTTTCTCCATGAAGTCGGCCAGCTGCTGGCCCTTGGTTCCGTGCCCTATTCCAAATTTCCCTATCTTCAGCTCACCGTTCTCTCTCAGCCTAGTTTTGCGTTGAAGTCTCCCATTAACACCGTATAATAGGTTTTGGAGGAATGCATGGTTTAGATATATCCTCATACATTTCTCCACCTCTCATCAGGATGAGCCGAGGTTGGTGCGTAAACCTGTATGACCTTCAGCGAATACCGTTTGGTTATTCTGAGTATAAGGTATGCAACCTCGTCGACACACTCTCATCTTTACAACGTTGTTAACGAGAGACTTGTGGAGGATAAACCACACCTTGGGACAGATGTTCGCCCTTCAGATGCTCTCTTCGGACCTGGGATAATCCTATAATATTCCTGCGCAACTTATCTATCTCTTCCTCCAGCTCCAGTATCTTCTAGTCAGGCCTCAGGTGTGCAAGTTATGTTGCCAAATACATATTAGAAATATTTTTGTTTTAATTTTAACACAAAATGGGTCTACCAACCTTTTGGGTGATTGGACATGAATTGAACATACGGTATGTAGTAATGATACGCACCAGAAGATTGAATCTAAAAACGTTATTGAACTAATACCTATAGAGGGAACAAAATTACAATTTAATTTAAAAAAATGTTATAACAATTTATTCGTAGGTCATTAAATTACTATTTTTCACCGTATTTGATCGCATTTCTTTAGCTTGTCGCTCATCAATCATTTTATAATTTTCAATAATGTATTGTAACAAAATAGTTCATCGTATAGGAAAAAGGCATAATATGGTGTCACGGACTTTTTTTAGATGGAGTAAAGATCTATATTTTGTAGAACGTTGTATTTACGTATCACTAACCATTACGCCAACGCACCTGGATAATCATTTTGGGAGTGCTTATTCTCTGACTTGTCTAACAAAATCAATATTTATGGCTAGCTGAGAGGTGTAGCCTAATGCTAGATAACTTAGACTGTTCCACATGCATCTGGCTATAATATACATAAAGAATTTTTCAAATAGGGATAGTAGTTCCAGAGATTAGCATGTTTAAACAAACAAACAAATCCTTCCGCTTTATTATATTTATAATAAGTATAGAATTACTTTAAAAAATTATTTTATTATAAAAAGATTTAACTCCTATACTGATACAAGAATTTATTTCTTAATGAAAAAGCGAACGCACAAAATGTATTCGTTATATATGTATATATACAAAATAATCCATTTTAAAAACGAGTGATAGATAAAATTATCACTGGTTTTAAAAATTATATAAACATTAAGTTTATTGGTTAAATGATAGGTAATTATAGTAGTAATAAATAAAGTCTTATCTTTATTATAACATCCACATTTTCATCGATAATGCATCGACAGTTGTTACATCCATAGCTGTATGCAACTTGTCAATGTAGTTGCGTCACTTTATTACACTGTTATGACACAGAATATAATGTGTGTGTGAAATTGTTAATGTATTATTTTAATTATTATGTGCGAGTTTCGTAGTGACAGACGATTATTTTTGTGAGTCCAAGAAATGTACGTGGCGCAGTTTTCCTCCGCAAAAAATGACAGACAGTTTGGTATTGAAAAATAAATCTATCTTCTCCTGTATTACTCTATGTTCATTGACGTGGTTTATCTATCATCTATCTACATATGTAACGGAATCTTTTAATGTAATTTTCACCAACTTGTTGACAGCCAATTAACTTGATAATTTGCAATCGTACCAAAGACCGATGACAATATAATTGTTATGGAGATAGAGACGAATAGCGAAGCTTGTGGTTTTCGATCCTGGACTGTAAAAGGATGCTGGAGAGAAAGGCGTTCGTCAAATAAATTGCACGCTGCCTTTGTCACCGCCGCCCTCGTAGATCTTCACGCTCCGGAGGCAGGTCTCACTAAGGTACAGACGACATAACGCTTCTTCCTTTCTTTTTCGGACACAAAACTTCACTAATCACCAATCTGATAATATATTATCTTATAAAAATAATATGGCGCGGTTGCTTCTCCTTCAATTGACTGATTTGCGTGACAGTTCTCAGCGATATATCATACATACTAGACGTGCGGGTGAGGGATAGAACGCCCGAAATAAAGGAGTTTAAAGGAGGGTAAATTTAGAAAATGCATTATATAAAATAACCTATATGGCATAACATCACCCGGCCAAAAGGGTTGCCTTTAAAGTAAATAATTATAAAATAAATAGGATAAACATCACCTCTATTAAATGATACACGATACAATCAAATAAATATTAAAGACTGTGTGGTTATAATATACTATGCGTATAAAATATAACAATTTTTATTATTAGTTTAAGTTTGCACTATAAATTAGTAATAAAATATATATAATATATGTATGTATTTAAATGTCAAGCCAGTCATTATTGGTTCGGTAACAGCAACGCACCACTGGACGTACGAAACTGCCTTTGGCAGTCTTAACGGTTACAACGCGGACTACCCCATCTTTAGAAAGTGCAACTCTCCACGACCCTAGGGCCAAGATAGAGGCGGCATTATCCGTCATATAAGTACCACAGTCCCACGAGTATGGGAACAGAATTCCATTTAGCCCCAACCTGTAGTTTATACAAGTAATCACCCAAGTGATAGAACCATTAGGGTATAAGTTCGTGCTACGACCCGATTGGCGACGAAAGTCTGCGGAAATTTATCCATGCAAGCATGATCTTGGAATCGCTGAAAGCGAATACATCTATTACATTATAATGCGGAGATATTCTGTTCAGAAGCTTACGAAGCAATTTAGCTAACAACACTGCCGCACAGAGTTCAAATCTTGCGACTGAAATAATTTTTATCGGTGCAACTAGACTTGGCAACACGAGCTGGAGTATCCGAAACCACTGTGTACTTGTATGTGACCCCACCATAAGCACGCTTGCTAGCGTCAGCGAAGCCAATGAGGCGAACTTCACATCCTTCACCCTAAGGTGACGAGGTTGAAGCCCATTAAGTGCCGAGAGCTCAGAACAAAAGGACTCCACGCAGAGACGTGCAGTGGTGTGTCTTCCAGTCACACTTTAATAACCAAAGATCTTTAATTAAGAGTTTGTTGTATAAAATGGATGGAGCCAAAAATTCCATTATGTCCTACAATTTAGCCACCGTTGACAAAATTGCACGTTTAGTACATTTTTCGTCTGGTTTGACAACTTTAAAATAAAAGCAATCATTCGACCTATCCCAATACAAACTAAGAATTTTTATGATACAGACTTTCAAATTCCACCTCCTGTGGAGCCTTGTGAGAATCAGGTATATGCGCGAGAACACATTATAATTGCTTGTCCATTTTACAAGATCGAACTGCCCCAGCTTGAAGAGCTGAATAAGTTCCTTTGAAATCTCTTCGGCTTGGGATGATTTCATTAACTTATAGCCAGATCGTCCATATACAGAGCGGAAGAAACAGCGGACGCAGCGGCATATTTGTCACCTTGTCAGTCAAGAGCTGTTGAATTACGCGCAAATTATGATATGAACTGACTTTAGCCAAAGACACGCGGTTGAAGCGGATGCTTGTATTGTTTATTTACATCAAATCTATACAAAATGCGATGAAAATCACGGTCATATTCTGACGCCTACCTGCATAAACATCTCTGCGTCCGCAGATAATGAAATTTTAAATAATCGAAAACTAACTATTATATTAAATAAACCACTTTGTTAGTTGGGACCTGCGTGGGATGTCATTAATCGATTTTCCAGATGGGCTTGAACTCGCGTCTAAAACCACTTTTAATTTGGTAGGATTTGTCATAGGCCAACACCATGAAGGAGAATGAAGCATGTAGGACTAATCATATCATCTTTACTTAAATCGACTGACCCAAATAACTTTATTTATACAGTTATTCGAATAACATCGTTATATGCGGTACGTAACCAGAGAACATGGTTGGTGTTTCACGTCAGCTATGTGTATTTTACGCGAGTTTTGATAGATTGTTTTGTTTGCCTTATATGATGATGAGATGAGAGACTACATTCATAATCAAGCTTGTACATTACTGCATCTTGTAGAGGGATATTAAATTGACGGATGGTAAGAACTGACTAATATTCTTCGGCGGCTTGCAGAATGTTCTAATAGAAGCTCGCTTCAAGATGAAGCAATCTTGTCTGTGACACCTCTGACATATGGTAGAATAGCAGGCACACGCTTGACCGTGCCGCTTCATTCGGTCAATGTGACGTAGGCGGGACCCGAATTTTGTTGTCGTGCAGAAACTGCTTGACGTGCTGGGCTCGGCGGCTAGGTGTTTGCTGTCACAGATCCCTCGTGCCTCTGTAACAAATATTTGCCTACTTGCAGTGAACTGATGGTGATTCACCGATTTAAATATCGGTTTGTATGGTCTTTTTTCTGTACAGAGTGACCTATAGTGTTGTAGGATTTTGGATGATCAACATATCTAGGAAAGCTCAAGAATTATTTGTCTCTAACTCCATAGTAAATGGAGTTTTAGAGTTTATGGAATTAAATGTTCCAAAAATGCAGTTATTTTTCTGATGGTAAAATTGTGAAAGTATCGTCTACGTACCTTGTAGAACCTTTGAGTTACAGGTGCAGTAAGCAGGCTTTCTTCAAAGTCCTCCATGAATATATCGGCGACAATGGGAGATACCGGTGAGCCTATCGCAACACCGTCTACTTTAAAAACTTTCCTTCCACGTAAGCAATGTCTGAGTAATACTGCATATTCTGCTGGCATGTTGTTTTCTAGTTTCCTAGTTACAGTTGGGATGCAGTCTTCAACAGATAGGCATGTAAATAGAGACTGAAACAAAACTGACCATGCTTTAATTGTCTGTAAGACATATGTCTTTATCAAACTGACAAAATGGTATGAATTCTTAGTGTGCTCTGTGTGTCCTCTGAGTGGTGATAGTATTTTGCTATGTTGAGCCAATCTGTAAGTTGGCGAATCGATCTGACTCACAATTGGACGTTCGGTGGATGGAAATATTGTGTATTTTGGTAACCCATGCAACTTCGGTGGTTTGCCACACGCTAGTATTATCGAATTAACGAAGATTCAATTCTCGGACTATTTTTAATTACTTCGCTAGTTGTTTTAGCGTCTGTTTTGACCTTTCTGTATTTTTCATCCAATAAAAGTTGTTGTATTTATTACTTATGCGCGGAGAATCGTGAGATCTGGTCTGTTGCGTAAGTTTTCAAGGATTAAATTCATCTTGGGAAGATTTAATTTCGGCACTGAGCTTCGTCGTAACATAGACGAAATGTCCTGACGTATGGCCCTAAATCTTTTACTAATATTATTTTATACAGACAGTCCTCAACACTACAGATAATGTCTTCATACGGGATTCTTTTCGTGATTGAAATTATACCTTTGGCCAAAACCAAACTTTTACTGTCGCGTCGTCCAGAGATTATTTTGGTAGGTTATAGACCGCGCGTTGTTTATTACTCGCGTCTGTTGTCAATGGTTGCGTTCAGTGTTTACGTTGACATTGATGTTGGACATGTGATTTGTTTGTTAGTTTTTGTATCTATATGTTTATTTTTGCATTCATTGTATTTGGTTGTCTCACGTTTGTCTAAAGTTTCCATTCAATTTTTGTAATCAAATGTCGATAAAACTGTCTTTAAATCACTGGACAATTTGTCTCATGGTTTTATTTATGAAACATAGATCGGAACGTTTTCGCTGAATCACCGTTATTAACAACTTTTGCTTGCCTGATTTAAGATCTTAGCGCCTCGAATGTACTTTTTAGTTGATATCTTGACACACGTAGGAATGATCTTGACACACGTAGGATCCTGTAATTAATAAAATTAAACTAAACCGTAGGATACCACTGCAAGACTTCAAGACACAAGTTCATTTGCGTAGATCGGACCAAAACTATTAATTTAAAAGTTGAAGGTACTCCGGTTAACTTGACATCGGGACGTCAATCACCTCTGTCCCTGTGACCATGGATGCTGTAGCACCTGAAACGTCGGGAAATTAAAAAATCTGTTAATTAACCCTAGACTACTAAACTATCCTGCAAGTGACGCTGTTACTAAACATTCGTAAAAATACGACATGGAAATAAAACAGAAAAATTTACGAACCATAAACTTTATTATTTTAGAAAATATAGTTACATTTTTGGGTTTTAGAGACAACATAATAATGAAAATAGTACACATTTTTTTACTCTCCACAATTTGAACACAAATTCATTTTGTGCCCTATATATCTTTTAGATTTCATGCAAAGTTAGTCGTCATTTTTCTAGCCTTTATTCAACAAGGCACATGTTTTATAATTTTAATTTTTGTATTATTGCCACTTTAGTAATTGTTTCAATAACTTAGATGCCTTTTATGAGCTCTTTGATATCTCGCTGCAATGTTTGCCAAGTTTGTCTAGTTGACTTTCGTAACATCGTTACCTTAGACACTAGTTTGTCTTCTTGATCTGATTTTACGTTGGTTTTTTACTACTTCTTCAAGCATTTCATGGCCAGAGCATCTCACACTGTTTCAAGATACATTACCTGCTTCAACATAAGGCCCTCAACACAACGTATGATATTTCTGTAAGTAGCTCGTGTTCTTAGCCTCTAGGCTTTGTGATCCATTTATGTCCATTTTGCCTCGAATAATTTTTTTTCTTGGTATAATAAACCTAGAATCATATTACAATCTGTTTTGACTACTTTAATCAGTTTCAATAGGCATAAAATCTTCAGATTGTAATGAATCAGATTCTATACACCGGTGTCGTTTGAACTAGAAATAAAGCATCAGAATCAGACCTTTCTACTATACCTGGCGTAATTGTGTATTCTTTATTATCACTATCGATCAGCTGATGCTCTTCCACTTCTATGTTGTCTTATGACTCACTCAGTATCTCTTGCTGCTGTGCGCTTTCATCGTCATCTTCATTATGAACAGCCGCCTCAAATAACTGACAAATTTCATCATCTCTAACAATTGAGACATCTAAAACAATATGTTATTATATTGTATATGTACATATAAAACAAAATAAGCCATAATCAATAAAATCTATAAAAAGTAATAAAACAAGTACACATACCTTTTTTCAAGACTCACGCAAACACTAAACTTTCGTAAAATTTACGACACTTTGCTATATTTCAATACACAAATCACACCCAACCGTAAAACAGCACGTGACACACTGACGGACGTAATTAGAAGGTACACTGAAGCGGGTAGCTGGAATGACGCCAACTTTGTTTTTCCTAGGAATCATGATTTTGACTGGTTTGGCATCCATAAAGGGCTCAGACAGGGCTGTGTGGCTTCCCGTGGCTGTTCGACCTATTTATGGACAGTTGTTTGGAAAATCTGAAAGTTGAAGAATGCGGTTTAAGAATGGGTGAGTTAACCGTCAAATGCCTTTTGTACGCCGATGATCAAGTCATACTCGCGTCGTCGGCGGCCGAGTTGCAAATGATGGTTACATTAATGAACATTTCATTAAAAGAAAGGGGAATGAAAGTGAACGCAAGTAAGACGAAAGTTATGGTCTTTGAAAGAGAAGAAAGTAAAACAATATATGAAATAAGAATAGAAGGAATTGGTCGAGCAAGTAGATGAGTTTGTATTTGGGATGTGTATTTAGGGATGGTAGGTATGATGAGATATAGAACGACGAGAACGCAGGAAATAAAGTAAATGGGGCTCTCTACTATGTTTTGGAAAGCCAGAATGTGTCCAAAAAGGCACGTATGGCAATTCACAATGCTGTTAGTCCCTACTTTAATGTATGGTAGTGAAAGTTGGGTGTGGCAGAAGAAGCACGTAGAATAAATGCTGTAGAAATGCGGTCATTAAGGAGTATGTTAGGCTGAATCTGAATGACAGAGTGAGAAATTGTGATAAGAGAAGAGTGTGGTTTGCAAGATGATGTTGTGACCAGGATTAAGAAAGGAATGCTTGGTGGTTTGGTCATGTAGAAAGAATGAAAGAGGAAAGAGTGACAAAGCAAATTTATGGCAGAGGTGAACGGCAGAGTCGGATGGGACGCCCAGACGAAGGTTTATCGATCAAATTGGCGATATACTGAAATGGGCCAAATTAAGAGTACCTTAACCGACGAGCGTGTATGTAGGTATATGGATGTGGAGGCAGGAGAGAGGTGTGTCAGGATCGTGCCAAATGGAAGTCCATAATTTCTGCCTACCCTCTGGGTGACAGGCGTGAGTGTTTATGTTATGTTATGTTATGTCATGATTTTGCCGTCGTAATTTTTACGATAATTTAGTAACTAGGATTAATCGCGATAGAATCCGTAAAAGTAGTTTTATTCTAAATCTCTTTGGTTGTACTGTTTGTATCTGGCTGGTTTTAATATCAATCCATATGGGACATAAAGAAAAAGAAAATATTTGGTAAATCCAAATGTGCATGCCTAAATCACTCATGTTATACGTAATTTTATTAAAGGAGTTTAATACACACAAGTTCTCACTTATCCTTATTACTATACTTCCAAATTTCTGATAATTTTATGTCAAACTACAATAACAAAAGTTTGAAAATTTTAAAGTGCACTCAAAATGCTCATATGATCGTGAACAGAGATATATAGACTCGCATATAAAAATACTAAAAAATGAAAAAGTCCAGGGCCCGATGGTTAACAAACGAAGCTCATAAATTAGGTGCCCCTATCTTACTTAAACACTTAACACACCTCTTTAATATGATATTAGATAACAGAAATGGTACCAAAGCAATGGTGTACATCTGACATTATATTAATTTATAAAAAGGAAACCCGTTAGATATCGGAAACTATAGACCCATAAGTCTACTGACAAGTATGTACAAGCTCTTTACATCTATCATACTAAACGAATTACAAAAGAAATTGACGCTCAGGCAATAGAACAAGCAGGTTTCGCTCAGATTCAGCACAATTGACCACATACAAACTGTAGAACAACTAATAGAAAAGTACAATGAATTTAATAAATTCTATATGTCGGCTTTATCGACTACAGCAAAGCCTTTGATAGTATCAACCATCGTTTCATCTGGAATGCATTGAAAACATCAATGTAAACGATAAATACATAAAAGTCATAAAATATATATACTTAAATAGTACAAGTAGGGTTAAACTTGAAAGGAGGTGACCAAATAAAATAGAAAGAGGAGTCAGGCAAGGTGATCCTTTTTCGCCGAAACTTTTCATTGCTGTGTTGGAGAATATATTTAAAATTTAAATTGGACAAAATATGGAATTAATATCAATGGCGTCGTTTAAATCATCTTAGGTTTGCAGATGACATAGTCATATTGGTGAAACAGCTAAGCAACTTAATGATATGCTATACTCACTAGACCAAGAAAGTTCAAAAGTAGATTTAGAAATGAATATAAGCAAGACTAAGATAATGACCAACAGTCTCAATGTACCCATCAACATAAAAGGATATAATATAGAATACGTAAAAACTACATTTACTTGGGAAACAAATATCCTTCATGAAATCTAACAACGAAGATATAGAAAGAAGAAAACATTGCATGGAGAAAGTTTTGGTCACTAAAAGAAATTCTAAAAGGAAAATACAGTATGAAAATAAAGAGTACTGTAATGGACACCTGCCTCTTGCCTAGTATACTATAATGGCTGCCAAACGGACATATACAAACAAAGTGAAACAGAAAAAATACAATACAGAAAGCAATGGAAAGGAGCATCTTAAATATAAATAAAATACATAAAGTCAAAAACAATATAATAAGACAAAGAACAAAATAACAGATGCACTCACGCATGCTCTAGCGTTAAAGTGGAAATGGGCAGGACACGTCTCACGATTCCCAGATAATAGGTGGACAATACAAACCACACGATGGAAGGGACCGGTATCTGGCAAAGGAAAGTTGGAAGACCACACAAACGGTGGGCTGATGACATAATACAGTATGCAGGAAAAGACTGGATGAGTAAAAGTAAAAATAAAGAATTGTGGAAGCAGATGGAGGAGGCCTTTACTCAAAATGAGATCCATATCTCTGAAAATATACATAGTTAACCACAAACAATTACTAATATAAAATATAAAAATAAGCTAATAATACTAACAATAAGTACTACAACATTGAAATGTAAATGTAGAAATGTAGGGATAAGGAATAAAGAGGCTTTATTATTATTCGATATTTATAAAGTATTCTCATTTGGTTGGGCTGAATAAATATATAAAAGAAATATAGTAAATAAAATACATAAATATATATGTATATATATTAAATATACTAACACAAATAATACATAAATAAATAAAAACCAAATGGAAGCCCCGGCAGGGGAGACCAAACGGCCGAGGGTTAGGGGAAAGAAACCGGCGGACGATGCGGGTGGTGTCGAGGAGCACCGCCTTCTGCATTTGAGCACGGAGCGGTCCGTCACGGAGTCCCAGTCGCCTCAGATGACCCGAGAGGCTGACGGGATTAGCCTGTTCGCAGAAACGACCACAAGAATATTTCGGTCGGCAGACCACCCCACATGTCGGTCACCTCGTGAGCCAGGTCTAGTCTAGATATTTTGTCAGCTTATCTGTTTCGGCTTTCACGAGGTTCTCGTCATAAGGAATGGTAATATCGACCAAAATATCCTGACTGTGCCCGGTCCATCAGCACAATATCAGGCTTATTCGTAAGAATAGTCCTGTCTGTGATGATGGCCCGGTCCCAGTGCAGAGCCTGGCGCGGTCATTTCGAGCACGGCTTCCGGCAAGCAATACTTATAATATGGCATTTTCCTCATCCACGAGACCGTATTTCAGAGCGAGCTCGGTGTAGAATCCTTACTAGGTTGTGTCTGTGCAAATACAGTGTTAGAAAGCGCCGACAACCGGAGATGACATGCCAAGTGAATCGCCGGGATGGCGACAAGCTCGACAGATGTTGACGGCGCCATCCTTTAGGATGTATCTCCGATAATTGTTAATCTTAATAACCTGATCCTGTATCGCACAGACAAAACCTCGGTTTCCCAAAGAGGTCACCGAAACGTAGCCAGTGGAGGAGGCGCCTGTGTTCACGAAAGGCTCATAGAGCCTTGAGAACCTCCTGTGGAGCTCCTTCTCCTTCCATACGGTCTCCGGTCGGAAATGCACTGTACTGCTGGTCTTGCCATTGCTCGTTGGCTAAGGATAGAGGAGTAAGCCCTTTATCACACGAAATGACGTCCCTGTAGAATGGATCATCCGATCTCGCCTGAAAGTAATTACGGAGGCTGCACTTTGCGATTATGCATGGTGAGAGCGCTCAAAAGCCGCGCCCACAATGTTTCCGCGGCAAGTACAGCCTCATTACTGACGATCTCGGGTGATGCATTCTGTGTGACGTCATAACAGTGGACTTTTCTATCCAGAGCGTTCAGTTCGGTCTGAGTCCACCTGAGCATGCTGAAGGTATATATGAGGACAGGCATGACCATCTGTTAGTATGCGTGTGTCTTATTCACACCCGACAAAAGACTGTTGAGCACTTTTGTCAAGCGTGCATAAAACACATCGCAAACTGACTGTTTCATATCCGCCTCATCGATACCTATGTTCTGTGACATACCCAGGTATCGGTATGTTTCAGCCCGGAAAGGGTCCTTATGTTGATGGGCATAGATAAGTCTATGCCCTCAGAGTTAGCAACCCCACCCTTCGACATGGAGGACCGCACACTTATCCGTCCCCAGCTCCATTCAATAGAATGCTAAAATCACAAGTGATGTTTAGCAATTCCACAAGATGAGCGACTGAGGCGAATAACTTGAGATCATCCATATAGAAAAGGTGGTCACTTTGTACCTCCTTCCGAAGTTGAAATCCTCCCAGAACCCTCCAGTAAGGTACTGAGAGGGTTCAGAGAGAGGCAGAACCAGATTTGACTCAGACAATCGCCCTGAAAATACCCTTCTTATCCTTATGTGGCTCGCAGCCGTCAACCGCCCAGATGACAAAGGATCGTACCACGCCCCATACACTGCCCGAGGAAGTCTCGAACTGTACAGTCAACCTTGTACAGCTCGAGGACCCTCTTAAGTCGCGTATGAGGCACCGAGTCGAATGCCTTTTGTAGTCTATCCAGGCGGCGGAGAGGTTCCGACTGTTGCGTTTAACCACCTTGCCAATGACCGCATCAATGAGGAGTGGTTCCTTGGTTCCACGACCATCGCCCGATCATTTTGAGCGCGAGACATCACCTGATTTGCGTTCAGGTGACGAGTGATTCTCGCGCTCAAAATGGATGTTAGTGTCTTGTATATGGTAGGTAGACACGTTATGGGGCGGTATTTGCTCGGGTCTGTGGAATCCCGGTCTTTAGGAACCAAATGAGTGATCCCAGTAGTGAAGAGGCTCGAGTGACTTTTGGTCGAGAGCCTCTGAAACTGTCGGCGAGCACAGCGTGACACACCACGAACCCCTTCAGCCAGTAGTTATGCAGTCCGTCGAGGCCGGATTTTTCCAGTTCGGGGCCCTACGGACCGCCTCAGCCTACGTCATCCGGCGTTATGATGACGGGGTCCATGGGCGTAACATTCGCACACTGACTCGCCACAACTTTCGTCCAAGGGCCCTCGCTGTGGTTTACGGGCTCTGACCATAGGCTTCGCCAGAATGCGATAGTGTCGGCCTGATTCGGTTCTGAGTCCGTTCCACGTACCATTGGCCGCTCCAATAATTCATAGAGCCTCTTCTGATCACTCTGGAAGAGACGATTCTGGTTGAACCGTGTCGACCTCTCGGTATATCGCCGAATCCGCTTACCCCAAGCAGCGATTCTCTGCTTCAGGTCGTCTATGCGCTCCGTCAGTTTTGCGTTATATCCGGCTGGGACATACTGATATTTGTCTCAGCAAACGCCATCCTGACGGTGCGCACAATTCTCGGCCTATTATTGCCCGACCTGAAGCTTATCAGTCTGCCGATGAGGGCCCTTGCCTTTGCGATACGGTTCTCAATCCTTCTTCTCCAGGCTGGGATAGCGCTACTTTGCCCAGTAGCACGTCCAGTTAGAAGTTTGGCACCAACAATGCGGCAAACTGCCAAAGCGGCGCCAAAGAGTATTGAGTCCGTATCGCAAAATAAAAATCCCGGCTGGTTTCAAAAAAGGTTGCCAGCAGTGGGTTCAGGGCCGTCACGACATCCGATTCCGCTTGCTTAGGTTATGCGCGGAGTCGCGGTCGATTTTCGAGAGGCGTACAGCGCGTTTCCACAATCGCCTCCTCCAATTTACTCCTCATCTGCTCTAGTTCATGGGTGACCATTCCATCATCGCCTGAATCAACCAGAGCGGGAAGATCCATGGCGGCTTCCACACGTGGCTGCTGGTCTATGGCCTTAGAGCCGCATTCCCAGCTATAGCTGGTTCATTCGATGAGGGAATAGCCTCACGCCGTAGTCGTTCGAGTTCGGCATCATCAAATATTTTCGAGCGTAAGATGTACCGAACTCTGTCTGCCAGGTCTTGCTCTGTGACGGGAACAGATGGCTCCAGCTCAGCAAAAAGCGATGCATCCGGGCCCGATACGCTATCCTCCAGTTTCTTCCTCCTTCGCCCTATAGTACGCCCGCAATGCGTTTGTGTTCATATTTTTGTCCAACGCATGCGGCGCACTACTCCACCAGCGGCGGGTGCCGCTTGCCGAGTCCGAGAGGACCCTGCCGACACCAAGCCATCTGGTGGAGATGATGGATGCGAGGGCTGCTAGGTGGTCGTGCATTGGTGGCCTGATAAGAAGTAAATAATTTGGTGGCAGGAGCGTTGGGTTGATTTTGTGGCTACAATCATGCCCGTCCGTAATAATACGTTTATTAATTTTATTTTATTTTAGTTTATTAATTTAATATTAATTACGTCCGTAATAACGTAAAATACCTTTTATTATATACGTAATAATAAAATCCCTTTCTTTGTTAGCTGCTTGTTAGCGGGTAAATTTGAAAGACCACGCCCGGTTCGCGTGAGAGCGGGAGATTGCGTCATGTAGGTAGAGGGTTATTTTTGCGTAATCGGTTAATGGTCGTTGTCGGATGGTAGTGTGTTACGTATAGAAGGGTTGATTTCTGAGCAAGTCATTTTTGTTGATATATATCCTTTGTATTGTAAATTGTATTTGAACTGAAGAGTGGTATTTGTATTTACGTAATCTAAATTAACTTGATTTGACCGCACTAGTATTTGTTATTTTAATTGATTTACCTTTTCCTCTGTGCTAACTTGTGTTTGATTTGATAATAGCGGTTCTTATTTGTGTACATTCTATTCAACTCGATTTGATAGGAACTGCATTAGTTAGCCGTTAATCTTTTGTATTTTTATTTGTTATTCTTGTAATTCGCCCGTGTAGTGGCGGGTTAGAATACCCACTACCCCATATCTTCCCGTGGGTGTCGTAAGAGGCGACAGAGGGAAACTGAGGCAGAAGATGGGCAGCAGCATCTTTCTGATAACAGCAAATAATAAAAACTGCGGTTGCCAACCCGCTCGCCAAGCGTGGCAACTACGGCAATATCCCCAATGAAGAAAGACGAAGAAACGGCCCCTGTCCCCGGCGGCCCCGCTATTCCTGGCTACGGTGGCGACCATGGTAACGGGCAGGTGCTAAGAATCTCCGGTGGAGGTTCGGTTGCCACCCACGACGACTCGACCTGGCAACTTATAACGCACGCACTCTGAGGACTGACGAGAAGATCCTGGAGCTGGAAGAGATAGACAAGTTGCGCTGGAATATTATAGGATTATCCGAGGTCCGAAGAGAGGGAGGACACGGTAATCCTCGAATCCGGCAACTTGTTCTATCACCGGGAGGGCGACCATCTGTCCCAAGGAGGTGTCGGATTTATCGTCCACAAGTGTCTCGTTAACAACGTTAGAAGATTGGGAGGTGTCGACGAGGGTTGCGTACCTTATACCAGAATCACCAAACGGTATTCGCTGAAGGTCATACAGGTTTACGCACCAACTTCGGCACACCCCGATGAGGAGGTGGAGGAAATGTATGAGGATATCTCTAGAGCCATGCATTCCTCCAAAACCCACTATACGGTGTTAATGGGAGACTTCAACGCAAAGCTAGGCACAAGAGAGAACGGTGAGCTGAAAGTAGGAAATTCGGATTAGGGCAACGGAACCCATACAGCAGCTGGCCGACTTCATGGAGAAAGAGGGACTTTATGATGAACTCTTTCTTCCAGAAGCGGCCCCACAGGAAGTGGACCTGGTCGAGCCCCGACGGTTCGACAAAAATGAGATTGACTTCATTATGACGACTAGACGCCAACTGTTCAGTGATGTCTCAGTGATCGCGAGTGAAAACTGGTAGCGATCACCGAATGGTTAGAGGCACACTGAACCTAAACGTTAAGTTGGAGGTGTCGTCTAATGAAGTTAACGCTCCGTCCCCTCGTGCTCTAATCCAAAGTCCCGAAACCTTTCAGCTCGAGTTACAAAACCTTTTCAGTGCCTAGAAGATTGCAATGCAGTGGACGATATGAATGACAAGCTCGTGAAACTGTCCATGCGGTGGAGCTAAGTTTTGTAAGACCCGCCGCAGAAGAACACAAAAACTCTCCGATCACACTCTTAATCTCATGGCTGTTAGACGGAAATGAAGCTGCAATCTTCAGTAGATTTGATAGCATACAGGCAACTGAACAGACAGATCTCCAAATGCATGCGGCGGGACTTGCAACTAATACAGCTCGTATTGAAGAAGCGATCGAGCGGAACCAGGGCTCCAAAGTCTTTGCCAGAGATCTGTCTGAAAGAAGCCAACTGTCGAAGCTGAAGACCGAGTGTGCAGTCGTTTCCGGGACACCTGAGATTTTGAGTGAGATTGAGAGGTTCTATGGGCAGCTGTACACATCATCGTTGGAGCCACGCAAGTGTGAGCCGATCCAAGAGCGAGTCTTATCCGACACTATTCCGATGATATCGGACGTCAGTCTGAGCGAGATTAGAATGGCTCAGCACACCAAAACGGCAAGGCGGCGAGGATGGAATTACAGCGGAGCTTCTGAAAGCGGGTGGAAAACCGGTACTTGAAGTCCTTCAGCTCTTTAATTCCGTCCTACATGGTGGCACTACACCGGAGGCGTGGAGCAGAAGTGCGGTGGTCTTGTTCTTCAAGAAAGGCGACAACGCTCTCTTGAAGAACTACAGACCGATTTCCTTCAGGCCGCGTCTACGTGCTGTTTTCGAGTCATTACAAATCGTCTCGCACGCAGACTCGACGACTTCCAGCCTCCCGAACAAGCCGGTTTCGAAAGGCTTTAGCACCATAGACCACATACATACCCTTCGGCAAATTGTACAGAAGTCCGAGGGTACAATTTGCCACTATGTCTGGCGTATGTGGACTATGAAGCCTTTGATTCCGTCGTGGGCGGTGCTGCAGTCCTTCAGCGGTGCCAAGTTGACTGTCGGTATATCGAAGTGCTGAAGTGCTTGTACAGTAGGGCCACGATGGCTATCCGAGTACAGAACCAGAGTACAAAACCTATCCAACTGCAGAGGTGTAAGACAGGGTGACGTTATATCCCCGAAACTCTTCACCGCTGCATTGGAAGACGTTTTCAAGCTTCTGGACTGGAAAGGATACGGCATTAACATCAATGGCGAGTACATCACTCACCTTCGATTTGCCGATGATATAGTCCTTATGGCAGAATCGCTGGAGGACCTAAGCACTATATGCTCAATGACCTCAATAGTGCCTCCCAACGGATAGGTCTTAAGATGAACATGGACAAAACAAAGATCATGTTTAATGTCCATGTCACACCTATGCCAGTTGCTGGGAGCACTAAGCTCAGTTGTTGACGAATATGTTTACCTGGGACAAATAGTCCGACTAGGTAAGTCCAACTTCGACCGAGAGGTCAATCGACGGATTCAACTCGGCTGGGCAGCGTTCGGAAATTACGACATCTTCTCGTCAGGTATACCTCAAAACTTGAAAACGAGGCTGTACAACCAGTGCGTGTTGCCAGTGATGACCATCGGAACAGAGTCGTGGTCCATCACTCCTGGCCCGATGAGGAAGCACAACCTCCCTCACCGAGCTATCGACAGGGCTATGCTCGGACTCTCACAGCGTCATAAACATAGAAATGAGCAAATCCGCAGTAGAACCAGAGTGACCGACATAGCCCTACAGTTTAGTAAGCTGAAGTGGCAATGGGCCATATAGCTCGAAGAACCGACAACCGATGGGAAAAAGGTTCTGAGTGGCGGCCTCGTACCGGCGGTGGATTTAGTGTAGGGCGTCCCCACCAGATGGAGTGACGACCTGGTAAGACATGCAGGAAGTCGATGGATGCGGTGGCTCAGGACCGTGCTTTGTGGCATTCCTTGGGGAGGCCTATGTTCAGCAGTGGACTTGTGAAGGCTGTAATGATGATGATGATTCTTGTAATTGTGCCTGAGCCGTCAATTTGATTTGGTAGCGATGTCCTCGCCCAAGATGCTAATCCGTTGCCTGCGGACTGAGCTGCGCTGGGCTACCAGCGCACACGTTGATAGCCGACCGGACCGGTTCTACAATCTGAGGAAGAGGCTTGAGCAGGTCGATGCTCGAAGGGCGGCCGTGGAGGAGGCTTACCTGAGCTGAGGACTTGGAGGTGGAGAAGGAGTCCTGGAATCTTGCCGCGCGGACTACGAGCAGTTCCTCGCGCAACGGACGACCTGGTCGAGGCGGGGCCAGGATGCGGAGAGGGAGCGCGAAGCTCGGCTGAGTGGCCTTCTCGAGTCCCCGCGGAGGCCGTCTTCTCAGCCAGAGCTGCTAGGACGACTTCCACGCTGGACCTGCCAAGGTTCTCCGGGGTCCTCTCGAGTGGATGACCTTCGTCGGCCTGTTCGACAGCCTGGTGGACGCCCGGAGGACTTGACCCCTGCCAAAAATGGGGTACCTCCTGGCTCACTAGAGGGGAGGCCCTGAGCGTCGTCGGCCATTAAGTTGTCGGACGACGCCTACCAAAACGCCAGGGACTCCTCGCTGGAAGGTACGACAACGTCCGGCGGATTGCGGACGATCATGTTCGAGGCTGCTGAACCTCCCGCTGCTGAAGGACCGGACTCGACTACGGAAGACATAGTGAATCCAGTCGTAGCGTGCAACTCGTTGCGGCGGCTGGATTTGCCTGTGGACGAGTGGTCGTTTCTGCTCCTTCACATAGTGCTGTCCTGCCTGCCCCTCGACCTTCGGCTCCATTTTGAGGAGAGGTTCGGAGGATGGCGCCTCTTATATGCCCCTTTAGGACCTGCTGCGGTTCCTGGAAGAGCAGTGCAGGCTGCTGGAGAACGCAGCAGGCGCCGTCGAGGTCCCCGGCCGCCTCCCGAGCGGTGCCCGGGAAGGCGGAGTCAGCCGGCCAGGCGGCGCCCACCTGAAGCCGAGCGGAGCCCGCGGAGGGCGCCCCCGTGCCCTCCTATAGTGGCTCAGCGGCACGGGAGGCGCCTCCTGCTCCTATTGTCGAGCATCCGACCACCGGCCGGCGTCGTGCCCGAAGCTGTTGCGCAAGCCGGCTAAGGCAAGGCGAACCATCGCCAGGAGCGCCGCTGGTGCTTCTCGTGCCTGGAGAGGCATTTACAACGAGACTGCCCGCACCAGCGGCCCTGCACGCACTGCCAGGCAACCACAACGTCCTTTGTGCCTGGGTGCGCGCGGCTCGTCCTCGCAGGGCCCTGCCAGGCCCCTGACCTCACGGGCGGGGCGCCCAGCCACGCCCACAGTCGGGCGACGCTCGGCGCTCACCGGTGGACCACAGCGCCTTCCTGAGGGGAGTCCCTCCCCCGATCGGTCTGGGAGTCGTTCCCCAAGGGGCGGGGGGGTCCTCACCCCCCCTCCGCGAGTTGATAGTGGATGCGCGGCCACTCAGCGGTCAGCTAGACCGTTCTCACCCCCGTTGGCTGAGTGGCCGCGACTGAACGCCGCCTTTGCCGGTGCCGGTACTACCGGGTTCCGGAGACTGCATATCGGCCCCGGGCCTTGGAGCCGAGGATCCCCGAGTTTCCCCCGGTCGGCCCGTTCGGGGAATTCCAGTCTAGGGTCTTCGAGACGCCGTCGGAGTGCCGCGCTCGGGGCCCCCGGTTCGGGTGCCGGCCTAACAGAGGCAGCTCCAGATAGGAGGCTGCCGCCCTAGCTCCCGCCATGGCCGCCTCCACTGAGCCTATAAGTCGTCGGCAGTCCACCTGTCAAACTGTTCTATTGCCGACAGCCTCAGTGAAGGTTTACAACCCGAGCGGCGAACACTTAACGGTTCGAGCTCTATTGGACTCGGGTTCCCAGCGTAGTGTGGCCTCTACTCGGTTGGTGGAAGACTGGGGCCCCCGAGCTCTGAATCACGTCCGATGGTAGGTATCGGAGGTGCCGAGCCTCCCTGCCCTAGGGACAGCGGAGTTGGTGTTCAGCTCTGACAGCGAACACCTTCGTATTTTAGTCAAGGTAAATGTCCTCGACGACATTGTAGGGTTCCTCCCAACGTTCGTATAAATGACAGCGCTGTGCGCTGTGCGTCGGCTTTGAGACCGGCAGACTCGGTGGGCCCAACCTGGGCCGATAGATTTGCTACTGGGGCCGACACGCTGGGTGCCTCTTGTTAGGTGAGATACGAGCTCTGCAGCCCGATGGCCTGTCAGCCATTTCCACGATATTTGGGCACAGCTTTTTGACCGGTTATGTGGTCTTCTCCTCCGACGGCCGACCCGCTTCCGTCGTGGGCGTGTCCTATCGGACGCCGTCCAGCGGTTCTGGGACATTGAGGAACCACCACATGCAGCTCGAGTCGACCTCTGGACCGTGAGTGAGTTGTTCTACCAGAACAATACCGGCCGGCGGGTTGACGGTCGTTTCGTCACCGCTTACCCTTTCTGACTCCCGCCCTCTTTGTCAATCCTGTGCTCTGGCCGAGAAGAGGTTGCTTTCCATGGAGCGCATGCGGCGTGACCCAGCCTTCGCGACAAATATGTCGAGTTCATGCGCGAGTATCAGGAGCTGGGTCACATGTCACCGTCCAACTTCGAATGGCGTTCACATGAGCACTTCCTCCCTCACCATGCGGTCTTGAGGACCCCTGAGAGTAAGATTCGTAGTCTTTGACGGTTCCGCCCCACTCAAACGGTGTGTCCCTGAATCAGTGTCTTCACCGGTCCTAAACTGATCAAGGACATATCCAGGTGGTTTTTGTCGCGGACATTCGGATGATGTTTCGCCAATCGGTGGTACATCGTGATGACCGCCGATATCAGCTGATATTGTGGCGCGAGAAGCCCAGCGATCCCATACAGGTATTTGAGTTGAACACCACATATGGACTCCGGTCCAGCCCGTATATCGCCATGCGAACCCTCCTTGAACTCGCTGAGAGAGCGCCTGAGATACGCTCGGGGAGCCTCTATTTTGGAGACTTCGGTCATATGGACGACATTTGTACGGGCGCTTCCACCGTCGAGGAGGCTCTGGTCTTGCGAGACGAATTAATTGCCATCCTGAAGTCGGGAGGCTATGAGTTGCGCAAGTGGTTGTCGAACTCCCACACATTTTGAGGGACTCCCAGGAGAGGATCAACAAGACCTCACCTTTCGAGCACCCTGAGAATCTAATTTGTTGACTGTGCTGGGCATTCAATATCAGCCTGTTCAGGACACCTTCACGTATAGAGTAAAACTTGACCCACCTCCCAAAGCATGGACCAAGGCTCCGTGCTGTCTACAGTAGCTCGCACCTTCGACCTGAATGGATGGATCACCCTGGTCATCTTTTGGCTAAGTGCTTCCTTCAAAAGCTCTGGATGTCCGGGTTGGGTTGGGACGAGCCCATTAGTGGGCCTCTTGTGAGAGTGGCCTCCATGCCTCCTCCCTTCCGGACATCAACCGGGTTTCCATGCCCAGGTGCTTCCTCCTCCAGGGAAATGCAGGGCTACTCTACATGGGTTTTGCGACGCTCTGAGAAGGGCTATGCTGCTGTCGTATATTTGCGGACTGTGAGTTCCTCTGGGCATACTGCAGTTCATCCTGTACTCGCCAAAAGCAAGGTTGCCCCATTAGATCCCGTTTAACTATCCTAAATTGAACTGTCCGGAGCCGCTCTTCACGCGGCTCCTCAACCACGTTCACTCGTCCTTGAAGTCTGTAATCGACCTTACGGACGTCTACGCATGGTCGGACAGTGAGATAGTACTTTGTTGGCTCCTGAGCCGCACCGCACAATCTTGAGGTCTTTGTGGCGAACCGTGTCTCAAATCCAGAGTTCTGAGACTCTCTCCACTGGAGACATGTCCCGGGGAGTTGAATCCCGCTGACTGCGCTTCCTGCGGCTGTGAGGCCTGCGCTGGTTGCCCACTCATTGTGGTGGGGTCCCGGTTGGTTATCTAACCCTCAACCTTCTGGCCCCAGGGTAATTACTCCGCACCATTGAGTTGTTGCCACGGGCCCGAGTAGGAGTGGCAAGGATAAGCTCACTCGGGATCTCTCCTTCTGGAACGGTACAGCTCTCTCGATAAGCTCTTAGAGTGACTGCTTGCTGCGCCGCTTTGTCCACAATTCGAGAGATCCGTCCAACTGACTCTGATTGCGTTTTGTCTCCTAGCGAGCGTCGGGAACTGATGCATTGATCCGTATGGTCCAGACGGAGCATTTTGAGCCCGTTATCGAAAACTTGAAGCGTGGCTCCGTTATCCGCGGGCGCTCTGGCCCGCCTGAACCTCTTCTGGACGACGCTGATGCTGCGCGTGGGCGGACGTTTGAAAACTCTCAACTGCCGTGTGGGGCTCGACACCCGTTGCTGCTCCCCAAAGACGGCGCCCTTGTCCGGTTGTTGGTAACCCACCACCATGTTAAGAATGCCCACGCTGGGTGTAACGCCCCGTCGGCTATTTTGCAACGGGAGTTCTGGATTTTGTCGGCCGACGCACCATTCGGAGCGTCATCTTTAAGTGCATCCCTGTTATAAACTGAAGGCCCCCATATCGCAGCCTCTGATGGGTGACTTGCCGCCCGACCGCGTCAGGGCCATCCGACCATTCGCCGGGGTCGGAACAGACTTCGCTGGCCCCTCGTTAAGTCCTCTCACCTCGTAACGCGCGTTCATGTAAGGCCTATCTTTGCGTCTTCGTGTGCCTCCACCAAAGCCGTTCACTTGAACTGGTGAGCGCCTCAGCACGGAAGCCTTCTTAGCCACGCTTGGCTGTTTCTGTCGCGGCGCGGCTTGCCGGACTTGATCCGGTCGGATTGGGACGAACTATAAGGGCACGGATAGGTATCTCAAGGAGGTCGTCGAATTTCTGTCCAACCACCGGACTTATTTAGGCAATGCTATGTCGAAAGGGGCATCCAGTGGAAATTGACCCTCCGGCGTGTCCCCACTGGGGCGGTATTTTCGAGGCGGTGGTTAAGGCACAAAACGCATCTCCGTCGCGTTATTGGCGAAGCCATTTTGACCTTTGAGGAGCTCGCCACTGTATTCTGTAAAATTGAGGCGGTACTCAACCTCGGCCCCTCTGTCCCCTCTCCTCTGACCCGAATGATTTGGAGGTTCTAACCCCGGGACACTTCCTGATTGGCCAGCCTCTTAACGCTCTGCCCGAGTATCCCTTCAGGGAAACGAGTGCTTCACGGCTTAGCAGGTTTGCCCTTCGCAGCAGATGACTCAACGCTTTGGCACCGATGGTCTCTGGAGTACCTACATCTGCAGCAGCGCGTTAAGTGGTCTGACAAGACGGAGCCTCCTCGGTGGAGACCTCGTGTTGATCAAAGAACCAAACGCGCTGCCGTTGTATTGGCGCCGGGGGCGCATTGTTAAGCTGTCGTATGGAGCGGATGGGGTGCCTAGAGTGGCCGAGGTTTTGGTCGGCGATTCGGTCTTGCAACGGGCCGTCGCGACCTTGTCCCGTTTAATATCTACTCGCGGACTTAATGCCTTATGTCCCGGATGGGGGTTGTTTCGGCAGAAAAATTTACAATAAACCCGTAGTCTTAACGCGCGTGCTTGGCCTCGATATCAAGGGCACCTTCCTTCGCCCCTGCCCTCGGCCGCCGGACGCGTTGGCGGGCATTTCGCCAGAATGGTATGTTTTTTTGCGAGCTATACGGACGTCTGTTTTGCGCTAGTTTTGTTAAAGAAAAACCGCGTAAATCGTTGCAAACAAAGGGATCGCGATTAGAACGTACTAACTCGGTAAAATTCGTGCAACTCTCCAAGTGATTTACCTCTGAAAGACTGCGAGTAGCTGTCCCATTTCGTGAAAACCCATCGCGAGTGCCAACAGAAGGGGAAAGTTCCGAGGATACCAGCGCGTGCCTTCTCCCGGACGTCGTGGCGTCATCCAGATCGGTTCCCGTCAGCACACCAGCATACACATTACACATACACACAACACTTTCATCAGCCGGGCCGGTCGACGAGAGTCTCTTCGCCCTGGGCAGGTGGCGTATTTATCCAAGTGACCTTTCCCCTGTGTTCATTGAAACTTTGACCTCGGCGTGGAACGCCCGACCGGCATTTGCCCGTGGCTCCTTCTGTCTATGGGCCACGAGGGATCCAGCTCCTGTTAAAGGCAGCTGCCGGCCGTAACAGTCATTAATATAAAAATAATACAGTAAATATAATGTAATATCAAATGTTTGTAATAATTAATAAACTATAAAATATATCGGATTTAAAAAAATGTGCAACACTGCTAACTCTGCACCACCCGCCAGCTGGCACACGCAAACACATTGGTGGAATGTTCACTGTACAAATAATTCTATAAAAATAAAATAAGAAAAACTCGATATACATAATTAATACTCAAAATTAAAAAAAATGATAATGCAGTTACAAGAAAATTTTGAACGAAATTATCTTCAAGTGTCAAATTGATGCAAGTTTAACAACTAATCTATGATGAGTATCTTAATGAGTTTGACAATACAATTTTGTTAGTTAGTTGGTTAATACATATTACATAATGTGGTATTTAAACCACGAAGCAAATACAAAGAGGAGATGGCATAAGCAACTGTGCAATGTGATTCTAACTAGGTCCTGACGTCATCACAGTGGGCGTGGCTTTAGTAGTATTGTCAGCGTTCGTCCTGTGCGCTTGTGTCGAAAATCGCAAGTCGGTGTAATTTCGTAGTATTAAGAAAAAAGGATGAAGTGTTGTGTTTTATCGTGTAAAACTACTCAGATAGACGCTCTGATGCTATAGATTGCATGACATTTCATTTGTAAGTAATTTTATCCAATTTATTAAAAGGTTCTAGAAAAATCTCTGTGTCGGCTTTCAAATGTAATTAAATATATTCGAGACTAGATGCCGACACTTTGTGTCATAGGAACTAAAAAATAAAGGTACGTAGAGCTCAGTATTGGTAAAATAATCATACGAAGGTGTTGAACTTTGTTTTGCATTCAGTCAAATATTATTTTTATAGTTTTTATAATCATTTTGTGAACAGGCTGCCATCAATCGTCAAGGTAGCTAAACTACATTGCAACATCGATATGGAACGATTCGAGTAGTCTTACTATTTATCGGATTTAAACGATCAAATATAAATTCAAAATACTGATTATGGTGCATTGAAATATTAAATGGGGAAAGACTGAGGGCGAACGTAAATATTGAAAATGAATTTGAGTTACGAGTTATCTAAAATGATCAGTATAATAATTTTTAGCGAACGAATTTCATCGAGATGATATGAGCACGATCTAGTAATATAACATCTTACTAGACTAATTTAGGGAAATAATTATAAGCATATTTTGACTAAGAATGTTAGTCAAAACCACTTTTGACTTATACTTTTGAATTTTTTGAACATAGACATTTAAGTAGTATTAATAGACGGACATTAGCAACAAAATTGTCACCTCTTATTTATGTCCTATAGGATATATTTCGGATTTGTGTCATTTAGTTTTAGTGACATCGTCATAAGTTCAAGAAGTTAAACTTAAACTTAAACTAAAACTTTAAAGAATTATCCCATAATATTTAAATTTTATTATTTCTGGTAGTTTGTTCTAGAACATTTATAATTATTGTACTTTTTACGTGGTACCATGCAGCAGCTATATTACTGGTATAGTTGTAGCATGAATGGGTCGGCTCCATGGGGCTGACCACGCTCTCTCAAAATACCAGGGTAAAATAGCAGCTTAACGCTACTCTGTTTCGTATGGTGAGTGTAGAGAACCCGAGACCCTTTTACTGGAAACGAGGCATTCCATCTTAGTCCTCACAGGTGACAACGCATCTGCATTTTGATTCGTAATCGAGGATCGATGTAGATGTCTCCAGGCCACAGCAACCACTTACCATCAGGTGGACTGTGTGCTCGTTTTCACCCACATCCAAAAAAAAATAAATAAGCGCCCTCTGTTATCCAGTAACGTCACCAAATGAGTTAGTGATTGACAACGTTTATCGATTGGTGCTACGATATAAAAAAAATTATACAGGATGCAGATTTAATTATCTACAATATTTAAGGAGGTGGAATAGTAAACGATACTGTACCCATACCAATAAAGAAATCGGTTGGGCCTGCTTCGGGGCACATAGCGTTGGTTTCAACGAAACGTCCATGTCAGCCAGTACAACCAGTACAACCAGTCAACAAGATAGCCTTCTTTTAAAATTTTATATAATTCTACAACACCATCAGAATTGCAGATGCATTGTTGGTCTTTTAAAAAGGAGTAAGCTCGTTTCTTGAAGGTCCCTAAGTCGTATCGGTCCATAAAATCGCCGATGGTAAACGATTCCTAAGAAAACTCCTAATAAATCGCACAACAGTGGACCGCCAATCGTTCAAATGATGTGGATGGTAATGCAAATTTTGTCGCAAATGTGTTAGTGAAATTTGGTGGCTGTAATTAATCCGAACATTCCTCAGAGCACTCCCTGTGGTAAATACGATAGAAAATGCAAGGATGCAACATCTCTACGCAGCGCCAGTGAATCAAGCCAATCAAAGAGAACTCGGTCGTCGACGATTCGAGCCGCTCTGTCTCTATGCGGTCAAGTGGAAAGAGCTCACACTGGGAAGCCCGGCCCAGAGATGAGAACAATATTCCATGTGAGGCCGAACCTGCGCTTCTAAAGTTGCAAACGGTGTGCAGGCATGAAATACTGTCCCGCTCTACTGAGTACGCCAAGCGTTTTAGAAGCCAATTTAGTCAGTTGACGCCTAAGATTCCGCTACTAGCTGCGGCAACAAGAAGTGCTCTGAAATTGAGGAGATACGACAAAGGTGTTCTTATTAGCGGTAAACGCGCAAACTTGTGAATTTGTATAATAATTTATCGTTTAACGACTTTTAAGTTCAGTGCTTTCCTAAAATATGTTAGATTAAAAGTGCATTTTGTAAAAGAAACGAATTTGAAAACATGGAGGCGCTTTCTTATTGATTTGACGTTTGGCGATGTGCCTTCGATGGTGACCGACCAATCATATGCTATTATTATAGCGTCAAATGGACCTAGTGACGTCATCCAAGATGCCACCAATGTGACTGCTGTTTGAATTGATTCTTAGTTATTGGAAATTATATATTTTATTTCATGATATTTCATCTCATTCAGTCATGACTTTTTATTTATGACTTTGTTATTCAAGAATAGTTTATTTGTGTGATGGGAGTCATTAAAAATAGATTTACTCGATAAAAAGCATGCATATTACCTATTATTATATCGTAATGCATTACAAACTTAGTAAACTTCAACAACATTATCGATACTTTGATGTGAAACGGTAACATTCCTAAAACGGGTTTTGACCTTACATTTATTAGTGTCACCTACTGGGGAATAGTTGAAATGTTTTCCTAATAAATATTCAGCGTAGTTTTGATATGTTTAGCTAGAGGACGTTAGCACACAAGCGAGCTCAAAGTTTTGTATGCAAATGATCCCTATATCCGCTCTATATTACACCTTTATATTTAAATCTCTTTGTTTTAAATAAAAAGTTCAATTCTTTCAATATTATATTTGATATCATTATAATGTACGCGGCTCTGGGATGGCTCAAGGCCCACCCCAGCCGCACCTTAAACTACTGTCACCCACTGAGTATTTTTTTCGCCCAATTTAGTATTTAATTCTGACACTTGGAATTTTAGTTGCTAGCTTAGAATAACTGTTTCCTACTGTTAGTACGTCATTTTACGTATTTTTAGACATTCATAACTATCGCCAGTTAAGTAAATTTTCGCAAACATAATTTAACACCGCTCGGTTTAGTATTAAAGTATCTCATTAATAGTCATCCATATGTTATTTATTCGCCGGATAAAAATTCCCATTACATATTACCTCAAAAGTTCATACTGACAATGACAAACATTGTTCAAGTTATATGCTAAGCACATAGTTCATAATACACATAAAAAAATTAAAACAAAAGAATACAATGTTAATTGAGTCTGATAGTAATTGCAGATTTTTAATTTAATATCAGATAATTTAATACTACTATATGAAATATCAAGTGTAGTCATGATTAAAACCACAAGGTAAAATGTAGAAACAATGATAAGCAGAAAGTGAGAGAATCATACCTAAGACTAAAATATACTCAAAATAAGAACATTATTATGAAAAGAAATACATATATCATTGCCTTATGAGGAAAACTTATCATAACATCAAAATTAAAAATCTTTGAACTTTAATCAGCAGCTATTATTTCGAGACTTTCAAGCCCGATATTCAAGCCCGATACTCTATAATTACTGGTGATGCTTTCTCCACCTGAAGATACTGTTGCTGCCTTTGGATGTTTCAGTGCAAGAGAGTTCAGCTCATCCATTGTGGTTATCTTGCACTATTATGCCATCCTAAGTCCAGCATGCTCGCATACCAAAATGCAACCGAGCTTTAACAGTCTGCCGTGCCTTTGTCAGAAACTCTTTACTGAGACAAGATCCTTAAGCCAGGATTTGGCCCTCCACACAGATAATCTGGATTCAATACTATCAAACCTTATAAGGATTGGCAGATGATGGTTTTATTGGCTACTCTAATCCTATGACAAGCACGAATAGAAGTTTCTGTTACGTCACCAGATTCATTTTGTGGATTGTGTTTAGTACAGCCTTGCAGTTCTCCTTATCCACTTCGACGATTGCCAAGAAAATGAGGGCCTTACGTCGTTGTCTGGTCTCAATGACATCAACCATGCGGGTGCACATTTGCTTGCATTTGGTTTCATTTGTTTATGAAGCAGACCTAGCATGGAGGACATGAGGTCCGGAACTCCTCTGTCACCTTTGCAAATGTATCCTTGGGGTCCCCAGATTATAGCTGTGCTTCCAGTTCGGACATTCTCTTAGAGAAGCATTCTTCCAGGTTATTTTGTGCGGTTTTAATCTCTTCAATTTGAGACATTGTATCGGATGACGGAGAGCTTCCAACCCCAGTTCTTGTAATCTTAGAGAAACTATTGTACAGCATGTGGTCGTGCATTGTTGTGCGACTGCATAATGTACAATAGTTGGTAATTTCAAAGGTAAAGACCTATTATAAACATTAAACATTGTCAGGGTCAGCAGTTAGAAAAAAAGGCAAAACCTTTTCTTTTCCAATTTTGCTGACACACTACCATGTGTCTACTTTTTTCTTTTATAGTGCAGCGACTGACCAGTATTTCGTGAGTATAATATTTGTTATATACATATAATATATAAAATTTTCAGATATTATACGCTGTTCTTAAATATATTTTTATTCTTTTAATTTAGTACTTCAATTCTATTATCGAATGTTGTGGATGGTAAGACTTCTATTCCTTTTTTCGTCTAGGAGTCCTGGGTGGGTACCACCCTCTCACTTATTACTGCCACAAAATAGCAGTTCCACTGCTGTATTTCAGTGTATGTTGGTATAGATAGCCAGTGTAATTACATGCTGTGAGTGTTTCTTATATTCCCAGAGGTAACAACGCATCTGCAGCTTTCTTTGTTTCGAAGTTGATTGCAGGTATTCATGGACTGCAGTAGCCATAAGTAGTGATAAGTCATGAGGTGGACTGTAAGTTCAGTTTTGTGAGAAAAACATTTTTAAATTTTAAATAAAAATTCATAACTTATAAAATATTACTAAATCGAAAAAATATTAACTAGAAAAATAAATACAATACTTTACAGAAATAAATAATAATATTTTTAATATAACCATATCGTTTACGCCAGGAGTAAAATATCCAAACCAGCGCTGGAGAGCAGCGTCAAAGGTGCCAGATATCTGGGACTGCAACCGAATGTTTACCTACTTGGTTGTTTAAAAATTTTGACTATAAGTTTATTAAACTTTACACCAATATAAAGTGGTTAGCTTTGTTTTGATGTTCTGTTCTGTTGCGGTTTCACCCTGAGCTTAGATCGTATAATGTCTAGATAGAGAAAAATACAAATAGAATAATTGCGCTAATAAATTACGCCATAATAAATCATGGCATCGATATAAAAAAAAGTTACCTGTAATCAATGTAAGCTACATTAATTAAATTTAAACAAAATTTTATTCGTTTTGATGCCTCAATTATGTCATTTTTCAGTGTTAAACTAACTTGAAATATTCCTATATATGGAATACGAAAATAAAAGGCAAAAACATTAACATGCAAATCATCTATATTTTCCTACATGATGGTGAAAAGCCTAAAACCGGTACAGCCACAGAAACAGCCAGAGCGAGTGTAAGGCGAAGCTGTCACGCACACACCACGTTGTCAGTTCTGACCTGTTTTGAAGCGTAATTACAACGCATCGCGTTATCTAGACATTAATATGATCTACAACGTTACACGCAGTAAATATTCTTCAAACAAGATATTTTACCATAGGTCAAATAAAAATTGGACGGAGGTTTACCCAAGTATCCTTTTTAACACGTTTTTATTAGCTTGGTATGTACCTGGAATGGAATTTTGAATGTGATTTTCATCCCTTCAAAACGTCGGATTGATTTGAAACTTCACACTTATCAAGAACCGATGACAATGCAATAATTTAAATAGTTTGTCCCATTATCTTAGCCAGGATTCTCAGGATTTGCGAATAATTCATAAACAACTACGATTTCTGACAGTTCAATCTACTGTATGCCGCGAAAAACTTCGTTCCAAAAAAACACGCTTTTGTAGTTAGCCGCACTAAAAATTGAAAATAAATAATAGTTAAAAAAATAAAAGCATGCTTTGTGGCTTCTCAATATATTTACGAGAATTTAATGTATGTACATAAAAACAAAAATAGTTTTATTAAAAATAGTGATGTACATTCTGTAAATACTAGAAACAAGCACAAGTTAGTTATACCAGTTACCCAGGACAGAGGTTTTTTTGCGAATCAATGATAAAAGTAAAAATGACGTTCAATAAGTATTACTGATATCTATATTGTATAAAAGATTCTATTCTATTCTAAAAGATGTTACTTTTTAAAGTGTTAGTACAAAATTATTTCACTAAATCAAAAAGGCCATTCCGATAGGTTTGTTGATATTTAAAAAATATATTCTGAGATTGGTTATGGAGCAATTAGTCCGCCGCACTGATTTAGTGTGTGTTGACGAACTTGCCCTATAAATATTAATTTAAACAAGACCTGATATTTTAAAATGATACTGTAATAAAATTAAATATGTGAAAAGTCATCAGTAAATTCCCAGTTTATCTCATTATGTGAAATTCAGGGGCATTCATTTAGCAACTGTGAAAATAATTTTAACAAAATGAAAAAGAAATATTCAAGGACAAAAGTTATAATTAGAAAAAGTAACACTGAATGAAAAAAGGAAAGACGAGAATACTAAAGAGACATTATACAAGTCAAATTAAGAATCAGAATACTTAGTACAAAAGTTAATCAATTCAATTTGCAACCTTCTTAATAAACAATCGCTTCTTTCACTGCTTAAACAATCTCTAATAGTTTTTTATTTTTGTTGGAAAATTAGTGTAATAAAATCATTTTACTTATTTAGAACGATCGACATTTTAATTCATCAGACAGATGTTAACACCATCTCGTTTATAATTTACTACATCATATTATTAAAATTTTCAACATTTAGAACTATCACAAACTCTCCATTTTTAATGAAATCAGATTTTATTATTTACTAAATTTTTCCGCGACTTTATCGTCCTAAAACTCAAAAATTAATATGAAGATTACATGCCCAATGAGAAAAAACAGTTCTCTCATTGGGCATGTAGTTCAACAAATTTAAATAAAATCAAGTTTTGTCACCATATCCTTTAACACTGAAGTTTTGCTATAAAATGTTAAAAATCTATTTTGCATTCTAATTTTAAGAAAGAGAACATAAAGTGTGGTTTTTGTGGAAAATTTTATTAAAGTTTTTTATCTTTTATGGTTTATGAATAAAATCCTCAAAACCGTTTATCAGTTTTTCGATTACATAAAAATCTTGTATATTTTTCAAAATTTTTCATATAGAACTTCAGGCATCGCATTCTATCTGTTTGTGAAGGTTCAAGGAAAAATAAAAATGGTTACTTATGTCTATATAGCATTCACAGACCAGTTGAGCTAAAAAAAAAGTTATTTCGACATTGCATACGTAAAATTCAATTTCATTTATTTGTATCATTAGTAATTTATTAGAGATGTTTATAAAAATAAATTTTGGCACCTATAGCACGTAATAATTATTATTTAATCCGTGCTATAACTCACAGAAGCTAAACGCAGTGTCAGCTATAAATTTTATAGCAAGCTAGCAAACTAAATGTGATCACTGCCGGTATAAATTAAATTGCAATTGTATGATACAAAATGCTTGACCGTAAAGACAAACATCCTAAGAAAACCTGCATATTCTAACATATATCTCGCACATGTGAAGTACGCACAGTCAACAAACTGCAGAAACAAGGCGGATAACACTGTAACCCTCTCAGAATTAAGAGGGCTCTATGTCTAGCAGTGAAGCATATATATAATATTCGCTGTAACTTCCTTTTTACTTAATATAATTAAAACTTTATTTGACTATATGAAAATATGACATTAATAACGACATACAAATTCTGAAGAAAAAAGTAAGTTTTGACTCAAAATTATGTAGTTTTATATAAAGATATTGCTTGATTCCACTACTAGGCTCAGGCCTTTTATCATTTCTGAAAGCATAGCAGTGGAATTACATGAACGCACGTTGAGATACCTGCATAAATTTATAGCAACGTGGTGACAAGGTCTATATAAAATTGATGTTATTGAGTATATTTTCTAATTAAGTAGTTTTGACGACTCCAATCTCCAGAACAAGCCGCTTTCGAAAAGGCTTTGCACCATAGACCACATACATACCTTCGGCAAATATACAGAAGACCGAAGTTACAATCTGCCACTTTGTCTTGCGTATGTGGACTATGAACAAGCCTTTGATTCCGTCGAAATTTGGGCGACGCTGCAGTACCTTCAGCGGTGCCAAGTTGAATATCAGTATATCGAAGTGCTGAATTGTTTGTACAGTAGGGCTACGATGGCTATCCGAGTACAGATCCAGCTGCAGAGACATGTAAACAGGGTGACGTAATATCCCGAAACTCTTCACCGCTGCATTGGAAGACGGTTTCAAGCTACTGGACTGGAAAGGATACGGTATTAACGTCAACGGCAAGTACATCACTCCTCTTCGATTTGCCGACGATATAGTCCTTATGGCAGAATCGCTGGAGGACCTAAGTACTATGCTCAATGACCTCAATAGTGTCTCCCAACGGATAGGTCTTAAGATGAACATGGAAAAACAAAAGTCACGTGTAACGTCCATATCAAACCTATGCCGGCGGTTGTTGGGGCACTAAGCTCGAAGTTGTTGACGGTATGTTTACCTGGGACAAACAGTCTGACTAGGTAAGTCCAACTTCGACCGAGAGGTAAATCGACGGATTTAACTCGGCTGGGCAGTGTTCGGGAGATTACGACACATCTTCTCGTCAGGCATACCTCAAAACCTCAAAACTAGACAGTACAAACAGTTTATGTTGCCAGTGATGAACTATGGATCTGAGACATGGTCCTTCACTGCTGGCCGTATGAGAGCTCAAGGTTGCTCAGCAGCTATAGAGGGCTATGCTCTGGGTTTCTCTGCGTGATAGACTTAAAATCGAGGATATCCGCATTAGAATCAGAGTAACCCATATAGCGAAAGTTAGTAGCTAATGTGGCAATGGCTTGTCATACAGCTCGAAGAACCGACAACCGATGGGGAAGAAGGTTTCTCGAGTGGCAAACTTGTACCGGCAGGCGAAGTGTGGTCGTCCCCAGATGGAGCGACGACCTGGTAAGACATGCAGGAAGTCAATGGATGCAGATGGCTTGGGACCATGCTTTGTGGCATTAGTCTTGAAGAACAAGACAACCGCACTTCTGCTCACGCCTCCGGAGTAGTCTCACCATGGAGGACGGAATTGAAGAGCTTCTGAAGTACTTCAGTACCGGTTTTCACTCCTTTCATAAGCTCCGCTGTAATTCCATCCTCACCTTTCTCTATTAGAAATAGAATGCAAAATAGATAATTGCTGTCTTCCAAATGCTTCAAGGTGCAACTGTCCGATCATTGCCAAAGTGAACTCCACAAAATATCTGAAAGTAATCATTGACGAGACTTTCATGGCACGCCCACACTGACCTAATTACAAGACGCACCAGAAAATTAATCTGGATTTTAAAATATTGTGACATTCTGCGAATGAAGACCTATTAAAACGTATATATGTTGCCTTGGCGCAGTCTATCATGACTTACCATTCCTATATAGGACGTGAGCGCTCTTTTTGAAGGTCATGTTCTTTAAAAACGTAGGTTCCGCACCCATGCCTCTATGCCATAGCAGATTTGTTGTCACTACGTAAAATATATATCCTGCATACTGTTGTTAAAAACACAAATCTCTTCCACTTGACACTTCTATACTCACCAAAGAAGGATTGACTCAGTAGCTAAAATGCAAATATGTAAAAATTTTTAACTAGACAAAATTCGCAAACCTGTCATGCCATATAATAATACAACAAACACTTAACATCTATACCAAAACAACTTATGAACGCAAAGATCTGGTCTTAAATTGGCTTAAGCCACTTACTTATGAGGAAGTAGAAGTTTTAAACATAGATTTACATCCGCAAATAATATAGGAAACACCCATGTCCTGTCCATAGCAAACACCCTCTGCAAAGTGGCTGGGCTGTCCCCAGACGATCCCAAGACGATGTCGTAGGGCTGTCAGAGGTTTACACACACACACACACACACACATACACAAACACACACACACACACATACACACACACACACACACACACATACACACACACACACACACACAATGCAAAGCAGGCTCGCGCGTCCCTCACACACATACACTTACACTAAAATTTTCCCATTCAATCACACAACAGTAATAATTGCATACATACCTTATTTAAATTATTAGTAGTCTCTAAGTTAATTAACACAGTATTTTAAATGTATTTTGAAAAGTGTTTTGGAAGAGGAGTTTCTAGGACAAGCAATTTATTTAGCTTAAAAGGAATCTCCAAACATAGCAAACTTGTATTTTAGACTTAAGTTGATGAAATAAAGATTTTGATTTTGATTTTGATTTGATTTGACCTGGGTCCTTGCCGTTTTAAGGTGCTGGAGAGCCATTCTAATCTCGCTCAGACTGACGTCCGGGATATCATCGGAATAGTGTCGAATAAGACTCGCTCTTGGATCGTTACTCACACTTGCGTGTGACTCTAACGATGACGTGTACAGCTGCCCATAGAACCTCTCAATCTCACTCAAAATCTCAGTTGTCCGGAAACGATGCTACCACACTCGGTCTTCAGCTTTGACAGTTGGCTCTTTCTGGTAGACAGATCTCTGGCAAAGACTTTGAACCCTTGGTTCCGCTCGATCGCTTCTTCAGTACAAGCTATATTGAAGTTGCGTAAGTGCCGCCGCATGCATTTGGAGATCTGTCTGTTCAGTTGCCTGTATGCTGTCAAATCTTTTGAATCTTTGATCTTTTGCTTCATTCTCGTCTAACAGTCACGAGATTAAGAGTGATCGGAGAGTTTTTGTGTTCTTCTGCGGCGGGTCTTGCAGAACTTAGCTCCGACCGCATGGACAGTTTCCACGAGCTTATCATTCATATCTTCCACCTCATTGCAGTCTTCTAGGCTCTGAAAACGGTTTTGTAACTCGAGCTGAAATGTTTCGGGACTTCGAATTAGAGCACAAGGGGACAGAGCGTTGACTTCATTAGACGAGACCTCTCCAACTTGGTTTTAAATGGTTGTCGTTTTAATTTGAAAACTAATGATACTTTATAAAACTAATGATAGTTTTCAAATTGAAACGACAATGACTAAAATATGGCGGAGTAAATAATACTTATCTAAATTAATTTGCATTAAAATGACAACAAATTAGTGTTATAATAATTTGCATTTTAAATATAAATGGCACAAAAACTATATGGATGAAATCTAAATACCATAATATAAAGATTTCATCAATATAATAAATCACTCAAATGTCAAAAATCTAAATGTAGTTTTAAATGGAGGGCTGAGTTTCGTCGATATCAAAATTTGTCTTGAATGACACTAGACGCGGAGCTTCAATGGAGCCCCGTATATCAAAACTAGCAAGCAGAAGTAGTTCTACAGCATATGCTGTAAAAAGCTTAAATCTCGCAAATGTGTGTTGAAACAGATAGAATAATTTAGTTAAGCTATTTCCATAGCATAATGTCATACAGTATTTTGCTTTGGCAAAACGCAACTGACGTTGAAATTATATTTGTTTTAGAGTACAAGTAAAGGTCCAAAAGAGCAGCCTATTATTTAAAACCCAAAGAGTCGCTCAGACAAATTTAAAGAAAATTATTATATCAACTTTGGCCTCTCAACACATTGATGAAAATGTATTGAGAGATATGTATATACAAAATATATATAAAATAAAAGTAGATTTACAAAATAAGTGATATTAATTCTGTAAATACTAGGAACTTAGTAGGACTAGAATTACACGCTTTAATTCCTCCTCTCCTTTCCACCATTGGACAACTAGGTGGTCGGTGGGTCTTCATCCTTTCTTGTCGGTATTCCACACATTAGAACCAAACGGTTTGCCTCATCTTTCGTAATGCGTACTGCAAAGGAGGAATAATTTGTTGGCGTCTATCTTTCCGTCCGAATACAATCTGGGCGTCTTCAAGGCAAGAGTGAATAGGCTTTTGTTACGCTAAGACAGTGCGATTTACCATCTAAGGCTGCATCACCACAGGTGGGATTATGGTCAAGCACTGGCTTATAATAAGTAAAAAAAAGGAACAGTTATAAGGTAATAGTAGCAGTTACTCCACCGTGTCATTAACTCATTTTTGGTGCGATTTATACGCTTCTACAACAAAAGCCCAAGAAATATATAAAATTAAACTGCTCAAATTTCAAAAATCATTATTAAAGCAAGTTTGTACAAAAATGGTTATTATAATATTAAGGAATATAATAGATATAATGATAATCTCTACTCTGTGTGTGTGTGTGTGTGTGTGTGTGTGTGTGTGTGTGTGTGTGTGTGTGTGTGTGTGTGTGTGTGTGTGGTGTTTTTGCAGTAAATCACAATAATTTGGCGATTTGCATAATTTTTTGATATTTTTTTTGGATTTTAATATTTTTTTAAAGTTGCGAGATGTCACTTGTGAACCCATTTTTTCGCGATGTAAACGATAGACAATATCTCTACGAATGAGCCTATGTTTATATCTGAAAGGGTAAAGCGGCTCCTCATGACCCGCCCTGCAGTAGAGTTCAACCAATTGGTGACCTGTTATTCACAGATACTAACATCACACCACGTTGGGTTAGGGAACAACGAGGTGGGCGTGACCCCTGAGAAGGTGTATCACTCAAAGCCCGTCTGCATTCTCTCAAAAGAAAGTTTAGACGACTAAGATTACGGTTCCCTATAGTACGGTCCCGGTCTTGACGTCAGTCATTAGTGGACTGTATCTTGTGTAGTGGAGTTGATTCGTGAAATGAAACATCTATTAATCTTCATAAATTTTCCTTAGATATGCGACATTGAAAATTTCACTACTTCTTCCTATCACTTTTCCCTATCGTTTTCTTTCTTGATTTAAAACTGGAAAGTGGTAGCTGGTCCCGAACAATTTCTGGTGGTTCTTCTCCTTCTTTTGGAGGTTTTGCAGGTCTCGGTGTCCCTCCCCTGGGTGTCATCGCGGGGGCAACTCCCCAGTTTTGGTGCTGCGTTGTGCACAGCTTGTACGTTGGTGTGTTGCGTGTACACGCCATCCGATCGGGCGTCAGGACTCTCACTCGTCCCCGGCGTCCCCGTCGCCGGGCGGTGAGCATAGAGTTCACGTGGGAGTGGTCGTCCGTCAGGTGGGCGGGCATGGAGGTGCTAGATTGTGAAGGTGTTGGTGTGGCCCGTTATCCGCGCGGTCGAACAACCGTCTCGCAGTACAGGCCTGAAATTCTTGGATGGATTCGACCTTGGGTCGCGTGAAATAACGTCATTTCTGACGTAACGACCAGCTCCACGATCACTCTGAGCGCAAGATTTTGCTGGGCCTGCAACCTCTTGCGCTGAGTGGCTGAGGTCAACGCGTACCAGGCTGGTGCTGCGTGGGTCAGCCGCGCGACGGACGTAGGTTTTGTAGATGGTGATTTTAGTTTTAGTTGGAGTTTGGATGCCAGTATTGGTATAATTTCGCTCGCTGCTCTGGCCTGTCTCACTACGTGATCGACCATCGGGGTCGCGCAGCGAGCGATCTATCTGGCATCCTAGGTATGTGATGGTTCTACTCCAACCCATCATCCTGCGCGGAGTTGCAGGGTTGGTGGTGTACGCATCAGCCTGGTCATGAAGGCGGTGGTCTTCCCGACGTTGACCGCCATCCTCCATCTGTCCAGCCACTGAGGTAACAAGTCCAGCAGTCTCTGCAGCTTCTTGCCGCGATCTCTACCCGACGAGATGACGTGAAATACGCACTGTCGTCTGCATAAAACAGGACAACATCTTCCCACTCCTCCAGGAGGCCTTGGGTGTGGGGATGTCGTTTGTGTAAACCGCGTACAGGTGCGGTGGGCAGCTGCCCTGTGGCTCCCGCTTCGATCGGTCGTGCTACCGAAACAGCCTCTTCGATGTTGACGTAGAAGCTCCGCCCTCTGGAACGACGCTAATAGCCGCACAAGCATTGGCGGCAGGTGGTGTGTTCTATTAATTTGTACAGTAGCCCTGCGTGCCACACTCTGTCGAAGGCCTTCTCCATATCGAGAAGGACCCCACACAGATGCGGCCGCGGTTATGTTCGGCCGCAAGATAGTGTAGCACGCGGGCCAGTTGGGCTGTGGTGGGTGTGCTCTGCGGAAGCCAAATTGCTCCTCGCGCAGAGCAACATGCGGCAGTATTCTGTGAAGGTGAGTTTTCAAAGTTTTGCTATGTGCGGTAATAGCGTTATGGGGCGGTAGCTAGCCGGTGCCTCCTGTCCTTCCCCGGCTTTGGTAGCACGATGATCTTGCCTGCTTCCAGATGGTCAGGAAGTGGCCAGTTCTCAATATGCCGTTGTAGAGCCTGGAGTTCCACTATCCCCTTCTGGGCAGCTGCTTAATGGCCATGGTGGTGACACCGTCGCATCCCGGCGCTTTGCGGTTTGGCAGGCGCATGGCGCGCGCTTACCTCCGCTGGCGAGATAAATTCATCGCCCGTGGTGGCGGTGCCGGGTTCGAGTATTCCTGTACGCGGTTTTCTATGCCCTCTGCATGCTCTGCGTACCCTCTGCTATGCTGTTGGGTTGAAATTGTTGCTCCAGGTGTTGTGCCATCATTTCCGCCCTTTTTGGGCGTCATAGACCTATTCCCGTGTTGTCCACGGTGGGCAAACAGGTGCTGGTGTTTTGGTGAGCTGCCGGTTGAGGAGATGCAGTGAGGCGGGTGTCTCGAGCTTCGTCGACTCGCCTCTCCATGCATCCCTGTGCGCTCTTATTGCTTCCGACAGCTCTTCCGTCATGGAGTTCAATTTCCTTTTATTATTGGGCACCGTGTTCGTGCCCAGAGTTTCCTCAGCTTCCGCTCTCGGACAGCTGTAGTTGTAGGTTTCGAGGAGTTCCTCCCCAGCGCCCCGTGGAGACAGGGTGTGAGGAGTTGTAATTGGTTTGTAATTGTTGTGTGAAGTTGCAGGGCCGCTGTCTCACATCTTCTCGGTGGTAATGGAAGCGCGCGAGTCGGAGGTCCTCCAGCGCTCTTCAGGCAGAGTCAGTTAGTCCTCATTTTAAGGCTTCTGGGCACTACGGCGTCCGCACTAGTGTCTATGGTGAACAACACGGGAGATGTTGTGTCGAGATCGTACAGCACCTCTAGTCGTATTGGGTGACGGCATATGATGACACAACACAATGTCGAGGACATCGGGCTGCTGTAGTGGGTGTGAAGGAAATGGGTGGGCTCGTCTGGGCCCAATACCTCGTATCCCCATTCTTCGGCATCGTCATACAATCTTTTCCAGGAGGAGTTATTTTCGTGGCCCCAAGCGGGATGTTTCGCGTTGAGGTCTCCAGCGATTATTGCAGGTGTTGTTGCGTCAAATATGGTTCTTAAGTCCTGGGGGTTAACGGTACTGGGGGTCGGTATGCGGCGAAGACCCTCATCGGTGGTCCCCACCCTCATCCTTATGCCCTTTGTCCTCGTAGATGTAAAGTCGGTGATTGTCTCAACTTCTTCGTGCATGTCCCTCCTCACAGGGCCGCAGTGCCTCTGTGCGACACCTTCCGGAGATCTCATCATGTCGATACACGAAGAGTTGGGGAGTTCAATTTTGCAGAGGGGTGCAGTTTTGTTTCCCCCAGCAACACAACCTGTATTTTGTGCTGCTGGACCAACGTTCGTAAGTCGGCGACCTTCCCTGTGATGCCGCCGGGGTTCCAATAACAGATTTTAATTTGGTGGCCTGTTTACAGTAGAGAGTTGGGCTAGGGCGCTGAGTATCGCCGAAAGGGGGTTGGTGCCAGTTGTCATAGCTGTTAGGACTTCTCCCAGTATTTTAATAACCACTCCCACCAATTGGGCGAGGGCTTCTTCAATTGTGGTTGGGGCCTGGGTCTGGGCCTGAGGTTGGTGTGTGACTATTGTGGTCCTTCGTTGGGGTGGTTGGTCTCGGGGTTGGTATGTATTTGTTTGTGCTAGTTGGTTGGCACCAGGGAAGGTCGTGTAGCGCGGTTGTTGTTGCCGCTGCTGTGTGGTAGCGACGGGTGGGGGAAGAGGAGTGGACTTACAACGGACCTGTTCCTGTATGGCCGCCTTCTTCTTCTTCTTCCTCTCCTCCTTTTCTCTTTGGGCACTCAGTGCGCTCAGTGGGATCGTTCGCTGGTGTGGCCAAGGTCACCCCAGTCGATGCGAACGTGGTTGGCGCCGGAGCAGGTATTGTAACCTGCCGCTGTTGTTGCGGCACCTGGGGTTGTATTTGCGTCTGCTGTGGACGCTGCAGTTGGGGTTGTTGTTGCGGTTGCTGTGTGGGTGGTGGAGGTGGCTGCCTTTGTGGTGCCTGTGGGGCATGGGAGGCTGGATATTTATACCCCTCTTCCGTGCAATCCGCTGTAGCACTGGGCACCGTCTGTCGTTTGCCGCATGAGCCTTTGTGCAATTTGCGCACTTAGGCTGGGCATCACGTGGCTGTGGGCATTCTGATGCGGCGTGGTCGCCCGCGCAGCGACGCATTTGCAAGGTCTGTGACAATTATAAGAGGCATGTCCGAACCCCTGGCATCTGTGGCACTGTGATGGGCCGGCTCTTCCTTGCCAGCCCTCGATGGAGACGCCGGGCATGAACAGCAGCTCGTCGATTTTATAGAGCCTGCTTAGTTCTTCGGGTGAAAGGTGGTTCATTTAACATGAAAAGGCAACCAGGTCTGTCTCTCTTGGGAGGGATTGCCCGTACGAACGTGACCGGGAAGCCTTTCTCAATAAGGGCCTCCTGGATGTCTTTTGGATCCGTATCGGCGGGGAGCCCTCTTAGCCCCACCTTCGTGGGTTGTTCGTCTTGTGGAGCGTAGCAATACCACGCGAAGGTGGCATCCTCTTTACTATGCTCTATCAGGTATTTTTGAATTTTCTGTACTCTATATCGGATTGGGGCCGGAATCTAACACCCTTTCCAAATGGGCGAGCGTTAGGAGCATGGCCTAGGAGTTGGTGAAGTGTTTGAAGTGCTTCCCTAATTGGGGAAAACACTCAACAATTATAGGAGGGTTTTGTATTGACTCTCTGGGGTTCTTGCGGCCTCGGTGTAGGCGGTGGGGAGGTGATAGTGGGGCCGTTCTAGGTGCTGCTGCTATGCGCGCATAAGAATCTGGCGCCGAGGATGGACCAGGTGTTGGCTCAATGCTGTGAGTTGGTCTTCTTGCATGGGTGCAAGGTGGCGTAGGAGGTACTACTGAATTCCTCTCGCCTTCAGGATCCTGCTCCCCGAACTCCTGCATGTCTGATGTTTTACAGGTTGGGGAGGTTGTTGGGGATGGTGAGTCCGGCGGCAAGTTATGTCTCGTCACTGGTTGTTTGGGCGGAGATGGAGTTGTTGTGGAGGTGGAGGTAGTTGGCGATGCCGAATCGGAAAGAGAACTGAGCCGGCCTCAGCCTTTCTCTTCTTGCAGTTGGTCCCGTCTATATCAGGTGGTGTTCTTCTCGAGGCAAGGTTCCGGCGAGGTAGTGGAGCCGGTTCGACGTTGTGGAGGCTCAGCTTCACCAACGCCGAGCGCGGCGCCGGTGGCCGGTGGGCTCCCTTTTCGCCTCGGGATCTGGCTGTACGGCGGAAGTTCTCTCGACCTCTCAGGAACGAAGAGGTCTCTTTCCATAAGGGGTCTGTCAAGAACTCCCTGACGCCTATCAGGTGGTTTTCGGCGTGGTGGGGGTTCCCTTATCCGACATCTTTACGTGTGTGCTCAGCCTTAGCTTTCACACCTTACTCCCCGGCGCGTGCAACCACACCAGGTGAGACCCGTGGGGGAGGCCCAGCGAGGCGCCCGCGAGCGGGGAGGGGTGTGTGAGGCTCTTATGGGTTCTGGCGTAAACTCACACTAAAAGTGCGGCACACTGCAATGTCCTTTTTAATTATAAAAAGGAGGGTACAGTGAAAAATAAAAAATGCAAAGTAGGGCACAGCAATGGTGGTGTCCTTTGCACTTACCTTTGTAGTCCGTCAGAGAGAGCGCCAGCGACGCCTCGACGCCTCACGGAGTGGTCTCGACGTTCGGCGGAGTCGTCAACTGGCACAACACGTACACACAAAAACTCGGAACGCGATCGTCACGTCCGTCTCGTAGCACGGCCCGGAGCGAACTGAACGAATTTCAAAATACCAGTTTTCTGTCCTAATAGGAAGCTATACGCGAAAGAGAACCGCACGCCGCGCGCCATTTCGACATAATCTAACACTGATTTTCACTATCGCATTCCACATTTAAACCCATATATTTATTTTCAAAAGCATATTATTACACATTTCACTTGTAAAACACATACAAAAGTCTTATCATTATAATATACACTACATCGCTATCACATAAAGGCAAGTTATTTAAGAAAATACACTAATTTAACAAGACATTTTAAAGTCCTAAATCTTAAATATTCTATTATATATATATTCTATATACATATTCAAAACAACAATCTTTATCAATAAACATGAATATCTTAACTAATACAATAGTTTAATTAACAAATAAAAACCTTTAAGCAGCATTAATACACTTTAATTCAATTTTAATTTATTAGTATATCGTTATTCTAGGCACAAAATTAAACACTTTTAACGCATCAGTTGAAACTTTCATTAATTGATCAAACCTGTTAAACAATATTATTTTTATATTTTTAACAGGTTTAGTACGTAATTTAAACTCTGTTCAAGTCCTGTATGAAATGAACAACTAATTTCTGCACGACCCTTGTTACCACGGTAGGAGGATAGTGCGATATCAGATTCTGCGTTTGGCTTTGTAGACTCCGGACGTGCCGGTTGAGTTCTTTCCGTCACTCACTCTCATCGCCCCTGCGCACATTCATTTTAACCACGTTTATTACTTACCGGAATACACTGCATTGCTTCGTGTTTTGTGTTTGGTTGAAATGACAGAATAATGTGACAGAATGACAGAATAATGTGTTATAGCGATGTAATAATATTTTTCTATGCTATTATATTAAAATTATTATGATTTATTTTCTATATGCCTTGAGATGGCGATTTAAGAAAATCCATCACTCTATATCGTCATGTGAGTGTCGTAAGTGACTACAGTGTGTAATGCTAGAAAGATAATTAATAGAATCAGGCGTTACTTGCAGAAATCCATTATATTAAAGTTTTAGAGCTTAATTTGCTTATTTCTGCGTAATGAAATAAAATGATGTATTCTGCCCTGTTTGAAAGCACCTCCCACCTTCCCTCAATCGTGTGCAATATCTCGTCACCACAAATCCCAGCATCACAACTCCCAGCACCACCACTCCCAGCACCACGACTCCCAGCACCACCGTATTAGATCACACATCACCCTCGACAACATGACACGTGTTTCGCCTCTACTCGAGGCATTCTCAGGTGAAGTAGACTCTGCGGCTGACCGAAAGTGAGCGGCGCCGAAACAGCTGCTATTTATACAACTAAATCTAACGGTTTTTGTTATGTGTGTCGGTTTCACATGTTTTTCTAAGAATCATGCTTTTCTAAGAATAAGAGACAAACGAGCACACAGTCCACCATCAAGTGGATTACTTAAGTCGTACTATCTATAGGAATAATAAGCTGAATAGCATTTCCATAATCCTTCTTACGATACATACGGGACGAATGTGGTGATATGCACACATATGAGAACTTACGCCACGATCACACATCTATATTCATTATTTAATTATTTGAATATAAAAATTTCATGAAATTTATTATGAATTTTCTATTTATTTACGTCATTGATAGCGTCATAACATGGGATATACTATTTATCATCACGATTAATTTATAATAAATGATATTTGGATGAAACTATACTGATACGAAATTTATCAAAAATTCACTGCTGAACAAGGGCAGCACCGTAAATTACCCATTACCTCTCTGCCATATTTACCCCGCTTGAAAGACGACTTTACATCTATCGAACTTTTACTTGTTTAACTAATCACTTGTTGGTATTATGTGAAGACTTGACGGTAATGAGGCAATACCGTGAATGCCTCTTTCTCGACTATAAATCATATAAACTGCGTGATGGGGTAGTCTTTGGTCACATTAAAAGCAATCAAAAGAAAATAAATTAATAAATGCGTCATGCATGCTGTTGTACCCAGCTATACAATTCTTGTGCATTTATCGCGCCAATGAAATGCTGAAAATTTATAAACTCATTGAGCAGACATTTAGACACTATACATAAATATGTTGACCGGTGATAATATTATATTATCAATAAAACCATTGAACAATCACACGAACGTACAATTAGACAACGCCTCAATATGTTAGTAATGATATAATTGAAATAGTAGCCCGCCCACCGACGTATCGACGCGCGCATTCGAGGACATCTTTACCTGCGCTCGACCATCTCCGGCTTACTTATTGGCTCCGCCTCATAGTAGTGGCGTTCGATTTAAATCGAACTAAATCGAACTATTTCAAGGGTAAGATGTCGTCGACCTCGCAAGCGCTGATTAGCTGAAGTTAAACAAAGTTCTCACGGTACCTTGCAAGCGTTGTACCAGGATCCAGATTTTACTCGGCGCTGTGCAGGTTATGTTGAAGCTTCTTAATCCTATACACTCCTAATATTTCGTGTTTATTTAATTGAGTTAATTTTGAATAAATATTTTTGAACAAAAGTTATAAAGTTTCTGTATACGGTCTACTCCTAGCGGAGGTACGGTGGGGAGCATAAAAATATCTATAAAGCTGTAAACTAGAGAAATTCATTTTATTGGAGTTAAAATATATATCAAACTAGGCTGTTAAATCTTAAAATAATCTAATTTTAATTTTCTTAGCTAACGAGTGCTTCACCAGGATAAAAGTTGGTGTCCTCTTTACAAATTTTCGAAGACGTTCTTTGCCTGTGATAAGGTCATCTTGTGGTTAATTAATAAGGAAAATATTGTGAAGTAATGAAGTATAGAGCAACATAATAATAATGTATGTACTAACATTACTACCATAGGGTTAATACTTATGTGTGACATCTGCACATCTTTTTATCTTGATACTGCAAACTCACTCATCAATATCTATGGGGTACTTCCTGTTGACCTAGATTCATAAAAAACATAGATTACGTACATACATTTTCAGATGGAGCATCAACCGTGATGGAGACCGATTTATCTATGGCAGACTATTGCTACAGTTAAACAGTCGGAAGGCTTTCAATGAATGGGCGACAGTAGGAGTCCATAAAGCAGACAAAGGTTATATGAACTTTACCATGAAAGGTCATATAACTCTAGCGGGAATTTAGGGAATATGTTAAAATATTCAAAAATATTTAAAGGAGTGTGCTCCAAAGTCAAGTCTTTGCATTTGAGCAACAAAATTAAGACGGCTTCTAATAAAATTAAAATGACGTGGAGTATAATTAATAGTGAAACTGGTAAGGTCAACTCTCAATTTAAACTACCGGTTGAGTTTTAACAACAAATTAACGGAATCAGATCAGGATGTTGCAATGGTTTTTGAGAAGTATTTTACGGATATTCCGATCTTAACCACTATGTCACTGAATTCTTCTCCTGCCGTCGCCGAATCATTGCTTAAGCAAATGTAATGTGTGTACAAAGAATTTTACATTTCATAAAATATCATCAAAAGATATTGTAAAATATTTTAAAACTATTGATGTTAAGAAACTGCGGATCTGTGGGGCATTTCTGTTAAAGATTGCGTCTATAATCGATATAATCGCGCCTCAACAAGCTATTATTTTAATACTAGCTGTTACCCATATTCATTCATTGCTTTTTGAATTGAAAGAAAACTGAGTTTTATAGATTTGTCAGAGATGCAGCCATTAAAACTGAGCAAAATTGATTCATCAGCCTATTTAAATGTTTTGATACGCAGCGTATAGGAAAGCATGAAAATAGCCTGTTTATTCCAAATGAAAATGGGATATTTTTTTAATTAAAACTGAGCATAATTATCCGTCAGGGATGCAGACTTTGAAAGAGCTGAGCTAAATTGATTCGTCAGAGATGCAGTTTTCTGAATTGAAAGGAAACTGAGCCAAATAAAAGATCCGTCAGAGATGCAGCCTTTTGAGTTGAAAGGAAACTGAGCTTAATAGGTCCGTCGAGGTGCAGCATTTGGAATTGAAAAGAAACTGAGCTAAATAGGAAATTTTGAATTGAAAAGGAAGATCTGTGGGAATTCTGATTAATTGATTGTGGGAATATTGGAAAAAAACTAACTGAACTATTTTAAGACGCTACTGCACAATGTTATATGTTTTTCCATTTGGGGAAAGAATGTGAGATTCTGGGCATTTGACATACGCGAACATGCTACATACAGCTGACCATGAGAGAAGCACGGTTTTTCTAAGTTGACCCCGCTACCTGTAACGTTTGTTCTTGCGCTTTATTAATTGTCATTGCAAAACTGAACTTAATAGAGAACTGCAACTTTTGAATTGAAAAGAAGATCTGTGGAATTATAGGATCCGTGGTATAATAACATTTTCACCATTTCCTACGCCTGTCAAATTGTAGCACTGATTATGTTCCGTCCAAGATGTGTCACACGCAGCCTTGTCCCGTTACATAGAGGAGCATCTAAATTTCGCATTAGCATGACTGGGACGCCTAATTTTAATTGAAGCTATGTGAGGGCACACTGACTCTAGAGAATTTAGAAACTCTACGGGATATGAAGTGCTTGTCTTCTGTGTCCATAACTGTGTCTACTGGACAAATACTCTGTTATTTCTCCTGCTACTTCGCTTAATATATCTGAATTTATTTTGTTAACGCTCTCATTTTTGGTGCAAGAATCGCCTTTCACATAACCATCATCATATTCGTAGTTAAACTAAATTTTGTCACCTTGTTCCATAAAATAGACGACTTGAGGCATGCTTTAATTTCATCTGCAGGTGTGCTTTGAATGATAGGTAAAGTTTGGCGAGTCACCAGCCAAAAACCACCATTCCTCCCATCACATCGGTATTGCTGCAATCCTGGAGCGTTCGATTGAGTGCTTCTACAGCTTTTTATGCGACATTGTATTTTCGTCCCATACTAAAAGTTTGCATTGTCGTAGCATTATACCGTGCACTATTTTTGCTAAAGTTGCAGATCGGCGATTCTTCCTGGCTAGATTTAGAATTAAATTGAAATTAAAACAGAATGTGCAGTGCGGCCCCGCCACAGTGTCTTTACTACCTTTCCACTTGCGCTAATAATAAATTTAACAAAATGTCTTCCCAGTTCCTCCAGGGGCATCAAAAAGAAAAATGCACCATTTCCAGATTCAATTTGTCCTAATACTTTGTCAAAACTCGTTTTGTTCGGTAAGCAAGCGGTACAAATTCGGCTACTTGCTGCTGCAAAGCTGGTATATCGTTGTTTGTTTCATGTAATTTCATCACTTAGTTCATTTTCGTTGTACGCTGAGGGCTTATCATTCCAAAGTCGCTTAATTTTGCCTACCATTGCCATTACTTTATCTTAAATTTTACAAGTGCTTCATTATAAATTTGTTCATTGTATGTCATGTTCGCGTGTCTATGTAACCTTCGCAAAATATCTTCCGCCATGTACTTTATATTTGTCTCACAATTTATGTGCATTAGATAGCCCGCAAGATGATATGAGTTGCATAAAGATCCTAATTTTGGCTGGTGACTGGCACTGCTTCCTCCATGGTTTCATCCCAGTGATTATCGTTTTAAAAGATGCAGAGCTTACATTCTTCTCTATAAGTTGCGCATTCTGACCGTTGACAGTTTTAAGGTCTTTATATCCTGTAGGACCCCTCATACATGGCGATATTGAATTTCGTGCTCATGGACCGTGAATCATATTTCGGACGATGGTATCATACAATTCTTTATCTTGCTCAGGATCCGAAATCTCGGCGCTTATTATGTCGTCTATTTGGCTGGACCACAACTTTTTTTTAAGCCATATTAGAATGTGGGCATGCGGTAATCTGCACTGCACCTCTCGAAAATTTTCCCTTGTTAATTACATACATTAATTTTGTACTTTTAATCTAAATACTCTAGCAACTAAATCGTGTCTGTCAGTTATTTGGCGGCATTAGCTCCTCAGTTATTTCTTTCATGTAGGATTACAAGTAAAAGTAACAAAAAGATCAGGTCTTCCGTTAGTTCGTACATAGGCGAATGCGTCTTGTGTGTACTCATGGTAGTGGGGACTGTTAACGAATGATGAGGCAGAATTACCATTTTACCTAAATCTCTGGGGTTTACATTGGCGTCACTAGAACTGCATCTTGTAAATGTATATAATTCTCAACGCGCAGCTTTTTGATTTAAAGATATATAACGGAGACGTTCACTTTCTACCTTCACATACATGTCTACCAAAAAATGATGAAATAATTGTCTACACCGGGCTAAGAGGTTAAAATCATTTTCTCGCAACATCATATGATACGCATAAAAATCCATACATGATACTTTTTGTTCGGAGTAGGCTCTTTTGTGACCAGGTTAATGAGCGGAATTTGAAAATGATAACCCTCTTGTCCTTTGCAATAAATCAATGGGTATTGCAGAGCGTCATAAAACTTGTGTGTATCGGCTACCCGTTGCAACGTATCATCACGTGCTCGCAAGACAATGTCTCGTGAAAATTGATCACCACTAATTACGGCTGCTATTTCGTTTATCAAAGGTGCATTGTAGCGCCTTCATGCTCTCGAGTCCGACCTGCGTGATGACGACTTTATAATCCTCTTCAGGTAGGTTTTCTAAAGCAGTTTTAAATGTTTTGACTAAATGTTACGTTCATGCAAGAATCTTTGAATTTTGAACACTGTGTCTCTCTCAACTCCCTGGATAAATTGGCGAGACGGTCTACCTCAATTTCTTCGTCACCCATAAAATATACTTGTAAAAATTTATGCTGTTCGTTTTCAGCTGGAAAAGTGAACCTATTCTATGATAAATTTGCCCATGCACCGTAAATGTAGGCGAAAATCCCGGCATTATTATTTCGGTCAACCTGAAGGACGTCATTTGAAAGCATGAGTTATATTTCCGGATCCTGTTTAAAAGCGCCGTGACTCATTAGCATCATATAAAAGAGTTTTCAAAGGTTCTTCTGGTTCCCCAAGTAACGGAAGAGACACTTTGCCATTGAACAGCACATGCCTGCGGTCTCATCTTCCATTTTAAAGCGCTGCAAAATCGACACGCCTTGTCCATCAGTCCGATAACAACTAACCTGTGATTTTTATATTCAATCAACGGATTGTAATTGAATACTGCGTCATTAAAACCGACCAATTGTTTCTTTGAAATTTTGTCGACGTTTAGCTTGGAGCTGTGCATTTGCATCTCTTCGTGCTTGTGTCTGTTCTGGTGTTTCAGATGCCCTAATAGTAGATTGACGTTCAGCTTGCTCAATGAGTTTGTGTTGAGTTTCATCAGGTGTTTCCGCAGCTCTTAAGGCGGCCTGACGTTCCGCTTGTTCAAATAGCCCTTGACTTTGAGCAGGTGTTTCAGTAGCTCTTAAAATAGATTGACGCTCTGCCTGTTCTAGACGCCTTGCTGACTTTGAGGGTGTTTCAGTAGCTCTTAAAAGCTTGACGCGCTGCCTGTTCAAGACGCCTTTCCCGACTTTGAGAGGTGTTTCGGAGCTCTTAAAGCAGCCTGACGCTCTGTCTGTTCAAATCGCCTTTGACGTTGAGAAGGTGTCTCAGATGCTAAAAGCAGCCTGACGCTCTGCTTGTTCTTGCTTTCTCAGTTCAGCATCTTCTAAAGATTCTAGCGATCGAGCTAATCTTTTCGCTTGTCTTTGAGAAGATACTCTTGAAAAGCTGGACTTACACGTTTGAGGCATTAAAAATAAGAAAAAACCTATTTATAAAAAAACGTTAAAATACCTAAAGGAATTAAATTTCCTTTTAAATATTTTAAAGCAATCCAAAATATCTAAAAGGAATAAATATTCCTTTAAATATTTTAAAATCAAAACAACAAAACCAATTCAAGACACACACGAATCCGAAAACGATAGCCAAAAAAAAATCGAATCAACTTAAACCAAATCACAAAACAAACTTGAAAACCGAAATCTAAAGTAGTAGTCAATATAAATAATAACCAACGAAAAAAAGTAAGTGTATAGGTACCGTATACACTATCTATATAATATTCCTTTGAATATTGTTAAACAACCTAAAACAACGAAAACCAATTCACGATTCTAAATAAACAAAATCCAAAATCAAAGCCAGAGTCTAAATATGTATAAACGAATACCAACCAAATCAACAAAACTGATCCGAAAATACACAAATCCGAAAATGAAAGCCAATATAAATCCATTCAACCTTAACCAAATCACAAAGCAAATAACAAACAACCGAAATCGAAAGCAGGTATTCGAATAAGCTACGAAATAGAAACAATTTAAGCGTATAGGTACCGTATGCACTATAAGTTGACGCGCGGCTCAACGGCGGGAGTTAAGTACATAGAGGAGCATCTAAATTTCGCATTAGCATGACTGGGACGCCTAATTTTAATTGAAGCTATGTGAGGGCACACTGACTCTAGAGAATTTAGAAACTCTACGGGATATGAAGTGCTTGTCTTCTGTGTCCATAACTGTGTCTACTGGACAAATACTCTGTTATTTCTCCTGCTACTTCGCTTAATATATCTGAATTTATTTTGTTAACGCTCTCATTTTTGGTGCAAGAATCGCCTTTCACATAACCATCATCATATTCGTAGTTAAACTAAATTTTGTCACCTTGTTCCATAAAATAGACGACTTGAGGCATGCTTTAATTTCATCTGCAGGTGTGCTTTGAATGATAGGTAAAGTTTGGCGAGTCACCAGCCAAAAACCACCATTCCTCCCATCACATCGGTATTGCTGCAATCCTGGAGCGTTCGATTGAGTGCTTCTACAGCTTTTTATGCGACATTGTATTTTCGTCCCATACTAAAAGTTTGCATTGTCGTAGCATTATACCGTGCACTATTTTTGCTAAAGTTGCAGATCGGCGATTCTTCCTGGCTAGATTTAGAATTAAATTGAAATTAAAACAGAATGTGCAGTGCGGCCCCGCCACAGTGTCTTTACTACCTTTCCACTTGCGCTAATAATAAATTTAACAAAATGTCTTCCCAGTTCCTCCAGGGGCATCAAAAAGAAAAATGCACCATTTCCAGATTCAATTTGTCCTAATACTTTGTCAAAACTCGTTTTTGTTCGGTAAGCAAGCGGTACAAATTCGGCTACTTGCTGCTGCAAAGCTGGTATATCGTTGTTTGTTTCATGTAATTTCATCACTTAGTTCATTTTCGTTGTACGCTGAGGGCTTATCATTCCAAAGTCGCTTAATTTTGCCTACCATTGCCATTACTTTATCTTAAATTTTACAAGTGCTTCATTATAAATTTGTTCATTGTATGTCATGTTCGCGTGTCTATGTAACCTTCGCAAAATATCTTCCGCCATGTACTTTATATTTGTCTCACAATTTATGTGCATTAGATAGCCCGCAAGATGATATGAGTTGCATAAAGATCCTAATTTTGGCTGGTGACTGGCACTGCTTCCTCCATGGTTTCATCCCAGTGATTATCGTTTTAAAAGATGCAGAGCTTACATTCTTCTCTATAAGTTGCGCATTCTGACCGTTGACAGTTTTAAGGTCTTTATATCCTGTAGGACCCTCATACATGGCGATATTGAATTTCGTGCTCATGGACCGTGAATCATATTTCGGACGATGGTATCATACAATTCTTTATCTTGCTCAGGATCCGAAATCTCGGCGCTTATTATGTCGTCTATTTGGCTGGACCACAACTTTTTAAGCCATATTAGAATGTGGGCATGCGGTAATCTGCACTGCACCTCTCGAAAATTTTCCCTTGTTAATTACATACATTAATTTTGTACTTTTAATCTAAATACTCTAGCAACTAAATCGTGTCTGTCAGTTATTTGGCGGCATTAGCTCCTCAGTTATTTCTTTCATGTAGGATTACAAGTAAAAGTAACAAAAAGATCAGGTCTTCCGTTAGTTCGTACATAGGCGAATGCGTCTTGTGTGTACTCATGGTAGTGGGGACTGTTAACGAATGATGAGGCAGAATTACCATTTTACCTAAATCTCTGGGGTTTACATTGGCGTCACTAGAACTGCATCTTGTAAATGTATATAATTCTCAACGCGCAGCTTTTTGATTTAAAGATATATAACGGAGACGTTCACTTTCTACCTTCACATACATGTCTACCACCAATGATAAAATAATTGTCTACACCGGGCTAAGAGGTTAAAATCATTTTCTCGCAACATCATATGATACGCATAAAAATCCATACATGATACTTTTTGTTCAGGTAGGCTCCTTCCGGGTTAATGAGCGGAATTTGATGATAACCCTCTTGTCCTTTGCAATAAATCAATGGGTATTGCAGAGCGTCATAAACTTGGTGTATCGGCTACCCGTTGCAACGTATCATCACGTGCTCGCAAGACAATGTCTCTGAGAAGAAATTGATCACCACTAATTACGGCTGCTATTTCGTTTATCAAAGGTGCATTGTGGCGCTTTCATGCTCTCCTCGAGGGTCCGACCTGCGTGAATGACGACTTTATAATCCTCTTCAGGTAGGTTTTCTAAAGCAGTTTTAAATGTTTTGACTAAATGTTACGTTCATGCAAGAATCTTTGAATTTTGAACACTGTGTCTCTCAACTCCCTGGATAAATTGGCAGAGACGGTCTACCTCAATTTCTTCGTCACCCATAAAATAACAACTTGTAAATTTATGCTGTTCGTTTTCAGCTGGAAAAGTGAACCTATTCTATGATAAATTTGCCCATGCACCGTAAATGTAGGCGAAAATCCTGGCATTATTATTTCCCGTCAACCTGAAGGACGTCATTTGAAAGCATGAGTTATATTTCCGGATCCTGTTTAAAAGCGCCGTGACTCATTAGCATCATATAAAAGAGAGTTTTCAAAGGTTCTCTGGTTCCCCAAGTAACGGAAGAGACACTTTGCCATTGAACAGCACATGCCTGCGGTCTCATCTTCCATTTTAAAGCGCTGCAAAATCGACACGCCTTGTCCATCAGTCCGATAACAACTTCCTGTGATTTTTATATTCAATCAACGGATTGTAATTGAATACTGCGTCATTAAAACCGACCAATTGTTTCTTTGAAATTTTGTCGACGTTTAGCTTGAGCTGTGCATTTGCATCTCTTCGTGCTTGTGTCTGTTCTGGTGTTTCAGATGCCCTAATAGTAGATTGACGTTCAGCTTGCTCAGAGTTTGTGCTGAGTTTCATCAGGTGTTTCCGCAGCTCTTAAGGCGGCCTGACGTTCCGCTTGTTCAAATAGCCTTGCTGACTTTGAGCAGGTGTTTCAGTAGCTCTTAAAATAGATTGACGCTCTGCCTGTTCTAGACGCCTTGCTGACTTTGAGCAGGTGTTTCAGTAGCTCTTAAAGTAGCTTGACGCGCTGCCTGTTCAAGACGCCTTCCTGACTTTGAGAAGGTGTTTCGAACTCTTAAGGCAGCCTGACGCCTGTCTGTTCAAATCGCCTTTATGACGTTGAGAAGGTGTCTCAGATGCTCTAAAAGCAGCCTGACGCTCTGCTTGTTCTTGCTTTCTCAGTTCAGCATCTTCTAAAGATTCTAGCGATCGAGCTAATCTTTTCGCTTGTCTTTGAGAAGATACTCTTGAAAAGCTGGACTTACGTTTGCAGGCATTAAAAATAAAAAACCTATTTATAAAAAAACGTTAAAATACCTAAAGGAATTAAATTTCCTTTTAAATATTTTTAAAGATCCAAATATCTAAAAGGAATAAATATTCCTTTTAATATTTTAAAATCAAAACAACAAAACCAATTCAAGACACAACACGAATCCGAAAACGATAGCCAAAAAAAAATCGAATCAACTTAAACCAAATCACAAAACAAATCGCAGAAACCTGTCTAAAAGTAGTAGTCAATATAAATAATAACCAACGAAAAAGTAAGTGTATAGGTACCGTATACACTATCTATACTATTAATATTCCTGAAATATTGTTAAACAACCTAAAAACAACGAAAACCAATTCACGATTCTAAATAAACAAAATCCAAAATCAAAGCCAGAGTCTAAATATGTATAAACGAATACCAACAAATCAACAAAACTGATCCAAGAAAATACAAATCCAAAAATGAAAGCAATATAAATCCATTCAACCTTAACCAAATCACAAAGCAAATAACAAACAACCGAAATCGAAAGCAGGTATTCGAATAAGCTGCAAATAGAAACAATTTAAGCGTATAGGTACCGTATGCACTATAAGTTGACGCGCGGCAACGGCGGGAGTTAAAGTACATATATCAAACATTTCGTTACCGCGTTTTAAAAAACCTAGTAACGACATCTAGCGGAATCAATTTAAACTATATACGTTAGTTAATAAGAACTCTCAAAAATCTTTTTCTTATAATTTGCAATTTTTCTTATTGTAATACTGATTCATTCATAACCACCATATAAGAACTGTATTCATTTCCGTTCAATAAATATTACTAAGGCTTATTAATAAGGCTTACTAAGAACTGTTTCTACCATTGTTAGTAATAGTTAAGGGTGAAAGCGTGAGGTGGTGATAGTATTGATCCATACTTATAATCACGCTTGTAACTTTGCGGGGTGAGGCAGAGCATCAACGGATTACTTAATATCGTCTGCGAGGTTATCGCTTCTATTCTGAATTACGATGCACCAAATTTTTATCGCTCTCTTCCGGTCCTGCGTGAAAAATACAGATCCATACATTTTTATCTTAATTTTGGTAAAAGACATAATAATCCAGATATTCTGACCTTCTGTGTTCGTCCATCGTACCGTCGTCCGTCTTGTAGAATCACGGTGCGCCACCTAGCTGAATTTAATTTTGCAACATATTCGATTTTCCCACGGAATGATATGTTTTCGCTGAAAAAGTAGCCTATGTCACTCTCTACAGCCACCGAACTATCCCCATACAAATAATCATGCCATGCCGACGCTCTGTTGCGACGTGAAAGAAGAACAAACCAGTGCAACATATTCAATTTCCCACGGGAATGAGATGTTTTTCAAAGTAGCCTTTGTCTCTACAGCCACCAAACTATCCCTGCAAAAATCTTGCCCTGCCGACGCTCTGTTGCGACGTGAAAGAAGGACAAACAAACAAACACACTTTCGCATTTATAATATAAAATATGTACTAGTATCGAATATGTGTATCCTGATTTGATGAATCATAGTAAAGTAATACCTTTATTTAAATCTAGTACATTGACCCCGCCAATTTTAGACCCATTTCTGTACTGCCAACACTAAGTAAAATTTTAGAAAATATTATTCTTGATCAAATGTTAATTTTATTATATAATAATTTACTTCATAAAATCAATTGGTTTCACAAGGTAGCTCGACAACTGATGCTGGTGTTGAGCTGATTAAATATATTTCAATGCATGGAAGAATTCACAGGATACTTTGGGTATATTCTGTAACCTATCCAAAGCCTTCGATTGTGTTCACCATGAAACATTAATCAGGAAACTAGAATACTACGGTGTAAGAAGTGCTCTTTAATTAATTGTTTCATATTTAAGTAACAGAACTCAAAAAGTTGTCATTAATAGTATGAGCTCTTCCGGGACGATAGTACAAATGGGCGTGCCTCAAGGCCTAATTCTCGGCCCCTTTCTGTTTCTTGTATATAATGACTTGCTTACATAGTAGGGGATAACCATAATATAGTATTATTTGCTGATGACACTTCATTAATTTTCAAATTAAAAACGACAATTATTAAAATATGACGAAGTAAATAATGCTATATCTAAATTAGTAAATTGGTTTAATGTTAATAACTTGCATTTAAATAGCACTAAAACGAAATGTATGAATTTCATGACTCCAAATATCAGACAATTAAATACTGATGTAATTTTAAATGGGAGGAACTGAGTCTTGTCGATACCACCATTTTCTTGAATAACACTAGACGCGAAGCTTCAATGGAGCCCCATATATCAAAGTTAGTAAGCAGACTTAGTTCTGCAGCATATGCTGTAAAAAGATTAGAAGTCTTACCATGTGGAAACAGCTAGACTTGTTTACTTTTAGATATTTCCATAGCATATGTCGTATGATATTTTGCTATGGGGACACCTAACTGACACTGAAATTATATTTGTTTTACAGAAGAGGGACATAAGAGTAATCTATGATTTAAAACCTAAAGAGTCGCTCAGACAAAATTTAAGGAAATTAATATATTAACTTTGGCCTCTCAATACATTTATGAAAATGTAATTTACGTACACAAAAATAAAAGTAGTTATACAAAAATAAGTGATATTCATTCTGTAAATACTAGGAACAAACACAAGCTAAAGTACCAGTTACTCTGACTCACCGAGTCAGTAATTCATTCTTGGGGCGATGTATACGCTTACAACAAAATCCCAGAAAATATACAAAATTCGACCTGCTCAAATTTCAAAACTTTATTAAAAATAGTTTGTATAAAAGGAACGAGTAGTAAATATAGAAAGTTTACTAAATACATTAATTAATTATTTTACCCGTGGCCTTTAATTAACAGAAAAGAGTGTTAAATTGTGGAAATTTATCATAATATTAAAGACGAAAATAAACTAATTATATTAGACCCTTAAATAGAGTAGCATTTAAATAAAGTATGGAATTAATAAGAGTTTAATGGGCGTTCAACAACTTGCAAGTTGATAATTATTAGCATCATTAATAACGTAAATCATGATTGGATATGAACTCATAAAATTCTCATGATTTGCAATAATCATATTTGGTAGGCGGATAAAAGCGACAGTCCAGACGTCTTTGTCTTGCTTATTATTTAAAAATAAGTGGTGTGAAAATAAAATCAGTCTCAGATCAACCACAGTCTTTTATTAACGCATCCTAAATCATAAAATATTACAGTCTGAATGTTTACATGGTTATACAGCCATCTATCGGAAGCAATCGGAACTCTGTAATTTCCCATAGTCGCTAGACCCAAGAGTCAAATGGGGTGATACTATAACCAATTTTATATCGTGTAATGGCGGTGTAGAATATTCACCACCCTATCATTCTGTAAGCATCATAAGAGACGGCAGAGGGAAAACAAACCAAGAGACGGGCAGCAGCATCTTCCTATAGCATCTAGAAAATAAAAACTGCGGTTGCCAACCTGCCTATCGAGCGTTGCAATTATGGCAAATATCCCTTTGAGATACCTGTATTACGCTACTAGGCTTACAAAGTTAAAACTGAAATATTTTTACGGCCAAATGTAGCAAAAATGTATTGAACCTATTAAGGAAAATCGAAATTAAAATATATTTTGAACCAGTTTATTTTATATACTAAAGTTGGAAAGATTTTACTGGATTGGTTTACGTTGTGTTATTTTTAGAAGATGGTTAATTATAAATGAGTATTATGTTGTTATTTCATTACGAAATCCATTAGACTCAATAAATAATGTTGATATTTAAGCTATACAAAATATTTTATATCTTTTCAGCTCAATCAATGAACTTATTCGTTGAACAACTTTGAGTACCAGAGGTTTCACAAGATATTGGGTTTATTTTGAATCATCAGATAAATCAGTATCTCATTTTATTTAAATGGCATTCAGATTTATTTGAATGAATGAATAAAACTTCAATTAAGACGTTAGCAATATATATTTGTTCAAAAGAAATGTTGTAAAGATAAAAATATACTTAATTAGTAACATCCTCACGTAATGGCCTGTCCTTGAGCGACTCGTCTTATATCCATAAAATATAAGGTTTCATTTTATTTCTAATCAGACGTTATATGTTGAACTTATTAATGAATGCTTTGTGTATTTAATTTTATGAATCATTATTTTATGATATACAATCCAACATAATTAATAGATACTTTTATAAATAAATTAATGTAAATATAATATTTGATATGCCTATTCTTCAAGTTTCGGAGACGGCTCTAACGATTTGGATAAAATTTGTAAGTAGAAAAGTTTTCTAAAAAGGTGTAACTCTTCATTTTTTTCCTAACGCTGAAAAGCTCGGTCGCCCGTACTTTAAAAATATCTGTGATCAAATTAAAAGATTTTAATTTATTTCTGTGACTAGCATCAATGTATAAAATAAAAAGCAACAAAGTATTTCTTTTGATTTTGTGCTTTTGGTTGTATATTTTGTTGACATTATAACGGATTTATTAATCCGAAGCACATATATCTAATGCATTTTTATAATTCGGCGTGGCAAAACCCAGCGTATAAAAAAGTATTATAGATTCATATTACACTTATGATCCGTAAAGCACTAAAATAATGGTATATTATTTTAAAAAACAGTAGCTTCTTCCGCTCATGCTATTAAAATATTTCCTTAAAAAACGAAGTAATATTATACAAATTAAATCGTAATATATTTACTCAATTATAAAATTTTTCCTGTCGGCCCCTGTCCACTTACCTAAATGCGTGGAATTATTTGTACATAGCCAATAGTGAGAACAATGAAGAGCACTAACTGATTTCTACTTTAGGATGCGCAACGACTTCATTGACTTCTATTTTGTTTGAGGTTCAGTTTATTTACTTTACTTTCTGAGTTTTCTTATTAACCACAATAGTATTTTTTATTTTAACATGCTATGTGTGGGTGGCGTAAAAAATCCCGTTTTACTCCGTGGATGTCGTGCCAATACCTAATAGATAATAAGACAAAAATCTACTACTGGGCCTGAGCCTCTCTTCTTGAAGAGAAAATTTACTCAATCGCCACATTTAGGAGGATTGGCGATCAAAATACTAGGTGTCTAGCGAAATACTAGCACTATGGGTCCTAACTTATTTTTCCTGCCAATCTTCGAAAGTCCGTTTGACTTGCCGGCTCTTTGCGAGGAAGTCAAACGGACATCACAGCGAGCAGTTAACGTAAAGAGGAATTCCTTTTGTTGCAGCAATTATTTTTCACAGAAAAAAATAAGAAGCATATTTTAGATGATTGACATCAATAAAAAAAATTGGCCGTCACGGGACACTCGGCAGATGTAAAACATTATAGTTTATGGTAGAATTTATAATTTATGAAAGCCAATAAAGAAATATGGAGTAAAATTAATAAAAAAAAACAATAATATTTTAAAACAAATAACAAAATGTGTAAATAAATACAAGCGGTGAACGCGTCAAGTATACTATAGTCGAATAATATAATGTAAGCGTTTCATAATATTATGCTTCATTAGTTAATTTTCTATTTCCTGGTAAATCATTTTTATCCGAGCATTTATATGAGTTCCGGTGTTATTAAATATGCGACGCCGCGAGCTATTGTACTGACTGGTGTCTTTATAAGATTACGAAATGCAAACAGAGGGCATTCGTTGGTTAGACTAAGCGAATCAGTTGATCTGCTAATATAAGAAGTACTATCAGAAGTTATTTTATTCCGTCGCACCCTTATCACATTAGCAAGCAAGGAGCATAATGCGTTCAATTTAATTACTTAATTATATTTTAATGTTTTAATTATAATATACCGTAAGAAAGAGATTAAATTGGTGACTGTGACAATAATGTTTAATAATGGCAAACGCAGACACAACTCACAAAGCTAACACAGAGAAGCAACGAAGTGTATAGTATACGCATACGCCTACACAAGGGAGTCGAGAGGGGTAGCGAAGAGGGGGCATGTCATCGTAAGGAGCGTCATGCAGTTTGCCGTCACGGCATACGAGTCGCTTTTACTTCCAAGGCATGCCAATAGATGTATGACATCAAAACTTGTCTTACATGACTGCATAAAACGTGACTACGCTCAACGAAGAAAATTGTGCCGTGACTGATGAAGGAATAAACTAATCTCAGTCAAGAGTGACTTATACTTTGACACGGCCCAAACGCTCTTCATCGGTTCGTCTAAACACATCGGTTGCGTCCACTACCGATAGAAACGTCCGAGCAGCCGTTTTGCGTCGGTTGCCAGAATGCTCAACGTCACTTGTCTTACTTTTTGACTGTCGTCAAAAAGTAGTCAAAAAGTAAGATGTTTTTGAAGTCGTCTGCTTTCTTCTTTCTGTCCCGTATTTGAGTATATATCTGTTATATATTTTTTATTTATACGGAGTAGGGCCATGCTGCAGCTATATTATGGTTGTGGCACAAACGGTTTGGGTCTACCGGGGAAGTTCCACGCTCTCACAGAACACTAGCGTAAAATAGCATCTTGATGCTGCTGTATATCTTATGGTGAGTGAAGTGAACCGGAAACCCTTTGTACTGGAAACGAGTAGTAAATATAGAAAAGTTTACTTAATACATTAATTAATTATTTTACTCCGTGGCCTTTAATTAACAGAAAAGATTGTTACATTGTGGAAATTATGATTAATTTCTATTCCAATATTAAAGATGAAAAAAAAACTAATTATATTAGACCCTTAAATAGAGTAGCATTTAAATAAAGTATAGACTTAATAAGAGTTTAATGGGCGTTCAACAACTTGCGCAAGTTGATCATTATTATCATCATTAATAACCCGTAAATCCACGATTGGATATGAACTCATAAAAATCTCATGATTTGCAATAATCGCCATACTTGGTAGGCGGATAAGCGACGGCATGCCAGACGTCTTTTGTCTTGCTTTTATTATTTAAAAATAAGTGGTGTAGAAAATAAAATCAGTCTCAGATCAACCACAGTCTTTTATTAACGCATCCTAAATCATAAAATATTACAGTCTGAATATTTACAATGGTTATACAGCCATCTATCGGAAGCAATCGGAACTTTCTGTTATTTCCCATAGTCGCTAGACCCAAGGGTCAAAATGGGGTGATACTATAACCAATTTTTATATCGTGTAATGGCGGTGTAAGAATATTCACCACCCTATATCATCCTGTGAGCATCGTAAGAGACGGCAGAGAGGAACAAACCAAGAGACGGGCAGCAGCATCTTCCTAATAGCATCTAGAAAATAAAAAACTGTGGTTGCCAACCCGCCTATCGAGCGTTGCAATTATGTCAAATATCCCCCTTTGAGATACCTATATTACGCTACTAGGCTTACAAAGTTAAAAACTGAAATGTAATAGCAAAAAATGTATTGAACCTATTAAGGAAAATCGAAATTTTGAAATATATTTTGGAACCAGTTTATTTTATATACTAAAGTTGAAAGATTTTACTGGATTGGTTTTACGTTGTGTTATTTTTAGAAGATGGTTAATTAGAAATGAGTATTATGTTGTTATTTCATTACGAAATCCATTAGGACTCAATAAATAATGTTGATATTTAAGCTATACAAAAATATTTTTATCTCTTCAGCTCAATCAATGAACTTATTCGTTGAACAACTTTGAGTACACAGAGTTTCACAAGATATTAAGGGCTTATTTTTGAATCATCAGATAAATCAGTATCTGATTTTATTTAAATGCCATTCAGATTTATTTGAATGAATGAATAAAACTTCAATTAAGACGTCAGCAATATATATTTTGTTCAAAAGAAATTTTGTAAAGATAAAAAATATACTTAATTAGTAACATCCTCACGTAATGGACCGTCCTTGGAGCGACTCGTCTTATATCCAATAAAATATAAGGTTTCATTTTATTTCTAATCAGACGTTATATGTTGAACTTATTAATGAATCCTTTGTGTATTTAATTTTATGAATAAATCTATCTTTTTTTTAGAATCAGGGTGATATCTACACATAGGCTACCTCATGGTAAGTGGATGCTGTGGTCCATAGCATCTACATTTATTCTCGATTGAGAATCAAAATGCAGATGCGTTATCACCCCTGAGGTTCATTATTCCTGTAAAATGGTTTCCGGTTCTCTACACTCACCATACGAAACACGGCAGCATTAAGCTTCTATTTTACGCTGGTATTCTGTGAGAGCGAGGTCCTACTTCTAAGTGCAGCAATCACAATATATCTTGTGTTTATATAAAATGGAAGAAAGTATTTACTTGGATGTCGTTCAATAGATGATTGGATACCAACCTCAATTTTTTTTCTGTAGATGTAAAGGTGACGAACAAGTATCGGCATCGACATCTATGCTCTATTATGAATTAAAAATGCAGATACGTTTTCGCCCCTGAAGCCTAATGTGGACTACTTTGTCACCAGTAAAAAGGGTCTCCGTTTCTCGTTTGAGAAGGTCTTTTTTTTGAACCGGTGTAGATTTTGACTTAGGAAGTTAATCAAACTTAAATTGAATAAAAGTTTCAATTTTGACTTTGGTTTTGACTTTGGTCTTGTACCTTCAAACTAAAAACTAAAGTACGGTCCTCCATCTCGTGGGGGATCGCCCGACACTACGCTTGCCAGTGCGACGTTGCCACTTGATCAGTCGTATTGTATTACAATTGAAGTCGCGATTATGTCGCATCCTATTTCTTTTACATTGAAAATTTATTTATTTCTCATCACAAAACCACAAAAAGTATCTTAACACTAAAAATTAATAGCTATTAAACATGAATGGTTGTGGATCGCTGGTGCCTGAAGTAGGTAATTAAAACCTGACTTACAGGTCACTAGGCCTCGTCTTAGTTACCAATAATCACTAGGCTTTTAAGTTTAAAAATTATAAATATAGATGTGGGTGTGAGAAATTATGAGTGCGTGCGCGCGTGCACAAAAGTTTCAATGTTGACTTTGGTTTTGACTTTGGTCTTGTACCTTCAAACTAAACATAAATAACAAAGTAGGGTCCTGAGCCACCTGCATCTATCGGTTGCGTGTTTTGTCGGGTCGTCACTCCATCTAGTGGGGGATCGCCCGACACTACGCTTTCCAGTACAACGATGCTAATTGATCAGTCTTATTGTATTACAATTTAAGTGGCGATTATGTCGGATCCTATTTTTTTTTAAATTGAAAATTTTATTATTTCTCACCACAATACCACAAAAATATCTTTAAACTTAAGTGATTGAGTGAGTGATTGAGTGAGTAGTGTGTGAAGTGTGTGTGCGAGAGTGTGAATATACGAAGAATACAATAGAAAGTTTATTTGAGAATATCAAGGAGACATTCAGTTTCCATGTAATATTGATTTAAAATCCATACTTTCAGAGTGCATTTAAATTTAAAGTGATTTAATGAGTGTAGGTTTAATATCTGATGAAATTTATTATAAAGGTTAGGGCCAATAAATACAAAAAATCTATGGTAGGTATTAAGAGGAATGGATTTGGCGACAAGATGATAGCGTCGTGTAGCGATCTTATTATATTTAGTTAAGGAGTGCTGTTTAAGAGCTGTATACAATATATAAAGTTGCCGTACAGTCAACACTTGGCAATGCTCATAAATTAGTTCTGTAGAATATAAGCGAGGTTTAAAACAACACACCTTTAGTAAAGCTCTCTGGGCACGTTCAATTTGCATAAATACTGTTTTAGTAGCCCCACCCTAGGTAGATATACAACAAACTAGTACCGATTGGCACAGGGCATAGTAAATCATTTCCATAACATATGTGTCGGCAGAATATCGAAGGTCTTTAAAAATGTAAGTTAATTTTCGTACTCTAGCAGATAAGTGTTCAATATAGTCTTTAAATGTTAAATTACTGTTAATTATTATGCGAAGATACTTAATAGAAGTAACTTTTTGTAAATAATACACGTTGTCGGGTGTAGTATTGCTAGTGTGTTATGAAGTATTAACTATTATATTAAGTGAATTTGCTAATGCTTGAAAACTGTTTCGTATATAAAAAATTTTTACTTTAGTTTTGGTTAAATTTAGTGTATGTAGGTGATTATTGAAATATTTTCTAACAGTATCAAATACTTTTTGCGCTCGTTGGTATGTTTCACTCCAAGTACTGGTCGAAAAAACAAGTGCTTTAATAGGTCGGACCAAGGATACTACCCTGAGGTACACCATATGTAATAGGTTGGGAGGCACTCAGGTATGAGCAAATTTTCACACACTGAACCCTATTTGTAAGATAACTGTGAAATAAGGATAGCTGGTTGCCTATTATTCCCAGGCAGTCAAGCTTAGAAATCGAGACAGAGACTGAAATTGTGTCAAAAGCTTTAGCAAGGTCTAAAAACAAGGCGACGCATTTTTGCTTATTATCAAGTTTAATAACAATATGATTTACTAGTTTGTGTACAGCATCATCAGTGGATAATTTCTTTCGGAAATCAAATTTATTAACAGGTAAAATTTGACGAGATTCCCAATATTTGATAAGTCTTGAGTTAAGGATCTTAGAAATTGCGGATAACACTGAAATTGGCCTGTGTTTTCGACAAATTTCCGATCACCTGACTTAAAAACTGGATATTAAATTGCTATCTTAAACGTATCAGGAAAAATACCAGTAGTGAGACTCAAATTGCACATGTGTGTGAGTGGATGAACTATGATATATTTGTGTTTGTTTAGAAAGTTAGAAGTAATACCATCCCATACATTAGCATAATCGCTTTTCAGAGGCATAATCAATCGATTTAATTCTGTAAAGTCAGTCTTGGGTACTACAAAAGATTCTGCCCGTTGCGTAATATTTAAATCTGTTGGTATACCTCCATTTATTTTTTTCTGCAAGTTTCCTTCCCACACCAACAAAATAAGTATTAATTTCATTAAGCGAATTTTGGGGATCAGATTCGTTTAAAGATCAGTTGGTTTGACTGTGAATTCTTTACACTAGTTAGATTTATATAGATTATATTTCTAATGACATCCCATATTCTCTTTGAATTTTTAGCAGCTTTTTTAAATTCCAGTTTTTGGTATTCTTTCTTTGTTTTTTCGCAAAAGAGAATTACAAAAGTTGCGGTACTAACTTGTAATACTAGAGCCTTAACAGAGAAACGAGTTTTCAGATTGGCATGGTCAAGACATGTGGATCTGTGTGTTGGTATGTTATGACCTGGATAAATTCCATTATAGTCCAGAATTTCAAGATATTCCAATGAAATTAGAGTTTTTTGACCGGAAGCAATATCAATAGTGATATCCCCTGTGATAACTATGTTCTTGTAACATCTCAACTCAGAGAGGGCAATATCAAGTGATTTTATAAAATTTGTAGAATCACTAAAAGCACAAGGTCTGTAAATAGATAGAATAGCAATGTTCTTTCCAAAACTTATCATTAAACAGTTCGATTCAGAGACATTGAGCTCCCTAACACTTACGTTGGCTATTTTACTTTTTATGTACACGACAACTCCGTACTTTTGATTGTAATTATTTGAAGATTTGAAGTTTGTGTATCCATCTAAATTAGGGGGTTGCAAGAGAGCCAACATTCCGAGAGAACAATTAAATCACAAGACAATTTGATTGTTTTTAGCGAAATGAGAAGGTCTGTAAAGTTTGATTTAATACTTGAAATATTTTGCGATAAAAGTGAAGAAGTTTAAATACACTAAATGAAGTGCCAATTCAAAGTTTATAATGTATTAAATTATTTATGGTGATTTAAACCATCCTTCAGTTTCCATGTAGCTATCCCTTATAACCGAGGCCTAACTATATCAAATATGAATTCCAAATCAGGCGAATTAAAAATCCTATCTTATTAGGTAAATAAACACACTCTTGATTAAATATGATGTGCTTAGAAACGCTCAATATATTGTATGTAAAAGTAATTGTTAATTAATTTTATATTGTAAATTATTGTGTAATACTAAATGTAAAAGTAAAAAAGTTAAGTTACAGCCTATATACGTCCCACTGCTGGGCAGTGTCATTTCTGGAGGGTTTTGTGTGTTGCGAACTTCATGTCTTCAAAATTTTTTTTTGATTTCTCAGACATGCAGGTTTCTTCACAATATTATCCTTCACCGCCGAGCACGTGGTAAATCAGCACTTAAAATTGCAATTAACAATTTCATTGGTGCCGGCGGGGATCGAACCCAGGTTGCTCGCGTACTGTGAAACTTACAGTGAGCGCTAACTATCTGAGCTACCACGGCTGAATACTAAATGTGCTTTAAAAATAAAAACCTTTATTTTCTTTTACAAAGATAAAAGCAAAATTTAATGTACAACAAAATTCTTTTTAATATCCTTTATTTTTTATTTCTAAAAATTTAGACATTCATGGGCAATAATGAAAATAATACAAGTGATATAAAACAATTGAAGGAAGCAAAAGATAAATTAAATCTAAAATGAATTCTACATAGACACGATTGAAATATAATATCAATTGTATTAAATACACTAAAAAGAGGGTCACAGTGAAGTAACAGAATAAAAAAAAATAACGAAGATTAATAATTATTACTAGCCCCGAAGGAAGTCTTCATAGGTAAAACGTCATTCCTATTAACATAGCAAACGAGAACAGATGAACGAGTCAAGTAGTAAAACATGCTTGTTTTTTAAGCATTTGGAAAACGAAGAAGTATACTAGATGTATCTTGATAGCGTTTATATGGTAGAGCCACGTCGCTAATGTATTGTGGCTGCAGAACAAATGGCTCGGCACGACTTGCGAATGATCACGCTTTCACAGATTACCAGAGTAAAATCGTAGGATGCTGTTATGCTTCGTGCGGTGAGTAACAAGACCCGCAGAGTATGTTACTGGCAACCATTCATCTATCTTAGTCGTTACAGGTTCTAGAGCGTATGAATTTTGATTCTTAGAGCTTCTTGATTAATAGTACATAGATGTTGATGTGTTTGGGCAACCCAGTCTTCCTAAAGATAGGTGGTATCATTAAGAGGACTATGTGCTCGTTGATAAACCGTTTAATAAATATTTTATTCTTCAAGGAGAGAAACTAAATTAAAACATAAACTATTGTTGTAGGACATTATTTGATATTAATAGGTTAGTATATCGGTACAAATAGTAGTCCACCTGTTACATAAGCATCGTATTTGATACATGCGATTCTACTGATACAGGTTGTTTGTGAAACGCTCCCGAAAACGAAGACAGACGATAGTACTAACGATTCCTTTGATGATGGGTCAGAAAGAAAATCGATCCCGAGAAAAAAATTCATCTTTTCACAACGTTTTTTTAGCTTTACTCACGCTCCATCATGTTAGTACAGCTAAATGAAACGATAACTTCATTAAAAATCATGAACATACTTAAACATAAAACCAGCAGTGGAATTACAATCAGCTGACTAGGGGTCAATAAACGCGTGGACGCCGAATTCGCGTGGCCCGCAGCTAGCGATCATACCACGATACCGAATAATTTACAACACTTGTCTAAATACCTAACTTATCTACTTAACCTACAATTTTGCCACTGTGCTTGTCTCCACCTAGCACTTTAATTCGAATTCACAGTTTAAATAAACCAAATAACTGGTTCAATTCCCCGCTAGTGAAAAAATTACTTAAATGAAATGTTAACAAGGATAGAGTCATGCTTTTCTATCCATCGTGTGTATGTTTATTATTCTGATGTATTCAGTTATGTACCTATTCAGATCAGTTCAGTACTATGTTGTTTAAAAAAATTGGTATGAAACAGCTTACCGATCTAAATCCTCCGTGGCTTTATGAGATTCTCCAAGGCACATTAACATGTTGCCGTATTAACGGGCACTGTAAACGTACCTACGCGTTAGGCATTATTAAAACAAAACAAGAAACACAAAACGTAACAACAAGAATAATAACAACAAGTAATAACAACAAGAATTTTTTACACAAAACGATTGAACTGTCGCTCACGCGCACGTGATAGTCAACACGGAACTGTCTCAAAAATTAAAATTAATAATCAATCCCGCCAAAACAAATGCCTCGTGCGTCGTAACGTCCTTGCGGTAAGCACTTTGATTATTTCCACAGATCGTAAAACCGTTACGACATTGCCATCCTTTATTTTATTTATAAGTTTAGTTATCCCTACGACTAGTCTTCATATGGAATTTAGAAGTTATGGTTGTCATTTTGTAATATAATTACACAATCAATTGTACCCTGGCGCAACAAACAGTTCTTTACTACAAAAATGATATTGAAATTAATAAACGTACCTAATTGGGTACTCAGTACTCACTTACACAATTATAAACACTATTTCATCGTTATCTTTGATTTCGTACAAGAAATAGAAATGAAATGGTACTGAATAATTTAATAGTTAAAATCAATTGCAATTATCATTGACAGTTAATTAGTCTATCAGAATTAATTTAAAAAATAATTCTTTTACTTTATTTTTTCTTTTCGTATTTAATGCGACCAATACTTTGAATTAAAAAAGACGTACGTCAAAATTATTAAAAATTATTTGCAAGTTTTATAGTGATTGCCGCCTTTAATTATTATGTCGCCGACAAACAAATCTTAGTAGGAAAATTTCGGTGCAAGCCATGTGTAAATTCCACAGCGCGAGGCGACACGAGTTCGCTGGGCGGCGGCAGCGCGTGTGTGAAAAGGAAGGGTAGAGTGAGTAGTAATACATAATGCATTGTTTCTTACCGAGCTAGATAATTGACCCTATTGTCAGCTGATTTTATTTTAAGTTTCACTGCTGGTTATATGTATTTTCATGATTTTTTTAATGAAATTATCGTTTTATTTAGCTGTACTAACATGATGGAGCGTGAATAAGGCTAATAAAACGTTGTGAAAAGATGATTTTTTTTCCTCGGGATCGATTTTAATTCTGAGCAATCATCAAAGGTATCTTTAGTACTTTCGTCTGTCTTCGTTTTCGGGAGCGTTTCACTAACACCCGGTATTATATGATACTTCCGTAACAGGTATGTTTATATTGAAATATGTACTATATATATATATATATATATATATATATATATATATATATATATATATATATATATATAAATATATATATTAGGTCCATACATTTAAAATTGGCGTTTGGTACGGGAGGAATATAAAGTCAATTTTTTTTTGTAAAATATATTTAATTAATCAAAGTATGCACCGTTGTTATTTATGCACTTTTGCCATCTAATAGGTAGTTTCAAGTTTAGTAATAGGTAGTTTCAGTTTTTTTTACTAAAAAACCATGGGGGCGAGAATCAATAAACTCTTTGAAGGTGGTTTGGACTGCCGCATCGGAGTTGAATTTTCTTCCTTGTAATAAGTTGTCTAAATTCCGGAAAAATGCATCCTTCGACTTTCTGCATTTCTTATCAGGTCGTCACTCCATCTAGTGGGGGGTCGCCCTACAATTCGCTTACCGGTACGAGGCTGCTACTCGAGAACCTTTTTCTCCCATCGGTTATCTGTTCTTAGAGCTATATGCCAAGCCCATTGCCACTTCAGCTTACTAATCCGTTGGCCTATGTCGGTTACTCTGGTTCTACTGCGGATATCCTCATTCCTATGCATATCACGCAAAGAAACCCCAAGCATAGCCCTCTCCATAGCTCGCTGAGCGACCTTGAGCGTCCTCATACGGCCAGCAGTGAAGGACCACGTCTCAGATCCATAAGTCATCACTGGCAACACGCACTTTTTGTACAATTTCGTTGTCAGGTTTTGAGGTATACCTGACGAGAAGTGTGTCGTAATTTCCCGAACGCTGCCCAGCCGAGTTGAATCCGCCAATTGACCTCTCGGTCGAAGTTGGACTTACCTAGTCGGACTATTTGTCCCAGGTAAATATACTCGTCAACAACTTCGAGCTCAGTGCTCCCAATAACTAACGGTATAGGTGTGACATAGACATTACGATCTATGATCTTTGTTTTGTTCATGTTCAACTTAAGATCTATCCGTTGTTGTATGTTGTGTTGTGAGACACAATTGAGGTCATTGAGCATAGTGCTTAGCTCCTCCAGCGATTCTCCCATAAGGACTATATCGTCGGCAAATCGAAGGTGATTGATGTACTCGCCATTGACGTTAATACCGTATCCTTTTCAGTCCAGTAGCTTGACGCTTGGAAACGTCTTCCAATGCAGCGGTGAAGAGTTTCGGGGATATTACGTCACCCTGTCTTACACCTCTCTGCAGTTGGATAAGATTCGTACTCTGGTTCTGTACTCGAATAGCCATCGTAGCCCTACTGTACAAACACTTCAGCATTTCGATAAACTTGGCACCGCTAAAGGGACTGTAGCACCGCCCAAATTTTGACGGAATCAAAGGCTTTCTCATAGTCCACATAGACTAGAAAAAGTGGCAGATTGTAATCTTCGGTCTTCTGTACAATTTGCCGAAGGGTATGTATGTGGTCTATGGTGCTAAAGCTCTTTCGGATGGAAGTCGTCGAGTCTGCGTGCGAGACGATTCGTAATGACTCTCGAAAACACCACGTAAACGTGGCTCAGAAGGGAAATCAGTCTGTAGTTCTTCAAGAGAGTGTTGTCGCCTTTTTTGAAGAACAAGACCACCGCACTTCTGCTCCACGCCTCCGGTGTAGTGCCGTCATGGAGGACGAAATGAAAGAGCTTCTGAAGGACATTAAGTACCGGTTTTCCACCCGCTTTCAGAAGCTCCGCTATAATTCCATCCTCGCCTAGGGCCTTGCTGTTTTTAAGGTGCTGGAGAGCCATTCTAATCTCGCTCAGACTGACGTCCGGGATATCATCGGAATAGCGTCGGATAAGACTTGCTTTTTGATCGTTACTCACTCTTGCGTGTTGTTCCAACGACGTGTACAGCTGCCCATAAAACCTCTCAATCTCAATTTAAATCTCACGTGTCCCGGAAACGATGCTGCCACACTCAGTCTTCAGCTTTGACAGTTGGCTCTTTCTGGCAGACAGATCTCTGGCAATGACTTTTGAGCCCTGGTTCCGCTCGATCGCTTCTTTAATACGAGCTGTATTGAAGTTGCGTAAGTCCCGCCGCATGCATTTGGAGATCTGTCTGTTCAGTTGTCTGTAGGCTGTCAAATCTGTTGAAGACCACATCTTCATTTCCTGTCTAACAGCCATGACATTAAGAGTGTGATTCGAGAGTTTTTATGTTCTTATGCGGCGGGTCTTGCAGAACTTAGCTCCGACCGCATGGACAGTTTCCACGAGCTTGTCATTCATATCGTACACTGCATTGAAATCTTCTAGGCATTGAAAACGATTTTGTAACTCGAGCTGAAAGGTTTCGGGATTTCGGATTAGAGCACGAGGGGGACGGAGCGTTAATTTCATGAGACGAGACCGCTCCAACTTAACGTTTAGGTTCAGTGTGCCTGTAACCATTCGGTGATTGCTGCCAGTTTTCACCCTCGCGATCACTGAACAGGAACCATCGGGGCTCGACTAGGTCCACTTTCTGTGGGGCCACTTCTAGAAGAAAGAGTTCATCATAAAGAATTCCTCTTTCTCCATGAAGTCGGCCAGCTGTGGCTTGCCTTTGGCGGCCCTTGTGTTCCGTTGCCCTATTCCGAATTTCCCTACCTTCAGCTCACCGTTCTCTCTTGTGCCTAGTTTTGCGTTGAAGTCTCCCATTAACACCGTATAGTGGGTTTTGGAGGAATGCATGACTTTAGAGATATCCTCATACATTTCCTCCACCTCCTCATCGGGATGTGCCGAGGTTGGTGCGTAAACCTCTATGACCTTCAACGAATACCGTTTGGTGATTCTGAGTTTAAGGTACGCAACCCTCGTCGACACACTCACAATCTTTACAACGTTGTTAACGAGAGACTTGTGAACGATAAATCCGACACCTCCTTGGGACAGATGGTCGCCCTCCCGGTGATAGAACAAGTTGCCGGATTCGAGGAGTACCGTGTCTTCCTCCTCCCTTCGGACTTCAGATAATCCTATATATTATAGGATTATCATATATAGGATTATCTGAAGTCCAAGCGCAACTTGTCTATCTCTTCTTCCAGTTCCACGATCTTCTCGTCAGTCCTCAGGGTGCGTGCGTTGTACGTTGCCAGGTCAAGTCATCTTAGGTGGCAACCGAACCTCCACCGGAGATTCTTAGCACCCCCTGCCCCGCCGTTACCATGGTTGCCACCTAGCCAGGAATAGCTGGGTCGCCGGGGACTGGGGGCCGTCTCTTAGTAACTTTCGTCATGGGGGATGTTTGCCATAGTAGCCACGCTTGGCGAGCGGGTTGGCAACCGCAGTTTTTTTTAATTGTAGTATTGTTGTCACCAGGAAGACGCTGCTGCCCATATCCTGCCTGTTTCCCACTGTTTCCTGTTACGAAACCCACGGGAAGATATGGGGTAGTGGATATTCTTAACCGCCACTACACGGCAGACCCAAGTAATTGCATAATAATAATTAGTTTGTGATATTTATATACTATATAAGTCAAAGAAACAGTCTCGGGACTTTATCTTAAATGTAAAGATTATAATTACTAAACGGTGCTGAAATAACTTTTAGTGTGTTGGTTAAGTTAAGGACACTTAAAGTTTATAGTCGTAACAGTATTTAAAAAATTAGGAAAGTGTTTTTCTTTATTTAGCTCACAATTATAAAGTAAAAGCTCAAACAGAAAGTCGGTACTTTAGGCTAATATTTTTATAGGCTTGGTTGGTGTTTTACGAAAAACCCACCCGTGTGCTCAAAGAGTTCATAAAAAATTACTTGATATTAGGGACCTTGTACTAGGTCAATAAGTTTCCGGAATAGGACACTTATCAATGAGTTAAAGAAATACGTTCTATTTTTCACAGTTGGTGGTAATTTGATTTGTATGCATAATGGAGAATCTCGAAGTTCGTGCGGTTATTAAATATTTCTGCCTGATTTTTTTTTCTACAAAAATTGTATTTGGAGAACTGCAGTATACTTTGGCAGATAACACTACCCGTCCATTCTGAAAGAATTTAAAGAAGCTCAGGACAGAATTGCCGCAAGAATACATTAAAAAGTTTGGAAAATCCAAAAGTGCACGCCTCATGAGCGCTTCTTTTAATTTTGATGAAAAAAAAAATTGTATTCTTGACTTTTAAAATAAATTATTTACGTCTTTTAAAAGCGCTCTATTATTTTAACAGGTAGTGTCACCTACGGGGAAAAAAATAATAATGTTTACCAAAATAAATCGATTAAACAAAGTATAAAATCGATATAGGCTGTATAGTACATTTGTCTTTTGTCTATCAACCTAAAAAAAATATGAAAGCGCCTTCAAATTTTTCATAGCAATAAAACTTATAAAAGTCGAAAATAATTTTATTAACAAACTACGCGTACTAGGGTATTGATATGAAATAAGGAACAAGGTGATGTAATACTGAAGTTAATATAAAAGAACCCGGTTTCGATACGTCAATTTTTTTTGGGAGTTATCGTGACAACATACAATATCCGGACGTCCACGTTAAATTTTTTTCTATAAATGTCATTTGAAGGATGAATTAGAGTGTTTTCTTGATATACGGCTACTCATATTATCGTATAATAGAGGCACTTTTAGAACACAAATTTGTTATGATAGAGGCTTAAATTGGTTATGATAGAGGCATTTTCAGAACACAAAATTGCTTGGTCTTGACATGTCGAGAGTAAAGCACTACCTAATAACGCTTCGCGTTATAAGGCGTGCATAAACTTATGAAATTGTTAGAGTAGATCGACGTGTCACCATCCGTTATTTAGCTGAGATTCTAAATTTTTCATTTGGGACAATTCAGTTTATTTTCTACTTAAACATCCCACACCTAAAAACTCAAAAAGTTGGCATCGCGCTGGCTTCCTCCTATGTTAACAGACGCCTTAAAGAAATTAAGAGTTGACATTTCAAAGCTAAATTTAGCAATAATTGAAGAAGATCCAGATTATTTTTGCGCTTGTTTCGTAACTGTAGATGAAATGTGGGTACACCATTTTGACCCGGAGACGAAAAACCAAAGCAAGGTGTAGAAAAAATCGTCTTCCCCGCCAGCTAAAAGAGATTGAAGCTTTCTGCGTCCGCTGGAAAAATAATGGTCTCTGTCTTGTGGAATCCAGAAGATATAATAAAGATCGACCATTTAAGTACAGGAGAGACAATAAACGGAGATTACTACACATCATTAATCAAAAAACTACGCAAAGAACTGAAGAATAAAAGTCAAGGAAAATTTCCCCTGGTCATCGATCTGATGTTGCAGGCACTGCCAACCGGATTGCTGAGTTTCAGTTGATGCAGCACACAACATATTCTCCGGACCTAGCTCCGAGTGATTTTCACCTTTTTACTCACCTGAAAACGCACTTGCGTGGTATAAAATTCGACGGCGACGATGAGGTGATGTGTAAAGGTACTCCTAATCTGCCTTTTTCAATATAGCGCCAATTTGGTCGATAAACCTTCGTCTACGGTGTCCCTTCCTGACTTGCCGTTAACTTCTGCAACATAAATTTGCTTTGTCACTCTTTCCTCGTTCATTCTTTCTACTTGACCAAACCACCGAAGCATTCTTTTCTTAATCCTGGTCACAACGTCATCTTGCAAACCACACTTTTATCTTATCACACTATTTTTCACCCTGTCATTCAGATTTAACCCTAGCATTCTCTTAATGACCGCATTACAGCATTTATTCTACTCTCATGCTTCTTCTGCCAGACTTTCCTCACTACCATATTAATGTAGGGACTAACACAGCATTATGAATTGCCAACGTGCCTTTTGACACATTCTGACTCTTCACAATAGCGTGTAGAGCCCCATTCACTCTATTTCCTGCGTTCACTCATCGTTCTATATCCTTATCATATCTACCATCCCTGCTAAATAAACATCCCAAATATACAAACTCATCCACTTGCTCAATCAACTCCCTTTCTATTCTTATTTCACATAACGTTTTATTTTCTTCTCTTACTTGTGTTCACTTTCATTCCCTTTCTTTTAATGACCAGTTCATTAAAGTAACCATCATTTGCAACTCGGCCGCCGATGATGCAAATATGACTTTATCATCGGCGTACAAAAGGCATTTGACGGATAACTCACCCATTCTCAACCCACAGTCTTCAACTTTCAAAGTTTGCAAACAATTGTAAATAGGTTAAACAGCCACGGGGAAAACAGCCCTGTCTGACACCTTTTTGGATGACAAACCAGTCCGAGTAGACCCCGTTGATCCTGACACAAGCACTAGAGTCCCTATAAAGAGACCCTTATGTCTGTATCAAACCAGTGCTCAATCCAAATGACTTCAGTGTTTGCCATAACACCCTGTCCACTCTGTCAATGAACGCATAAAAATCTTTCTGGTTTTTGGCCAAAAACTTCTCCGCAATCATGCGCATGGAAAAGACTTGATCCATTAATTAGTTACTGATTTTGTGGGGTCAAGTATCTAGTTTTTTCCAGAGTATATATATCCCTTTTTAATTGGCTTGCCATACCGAACGCACTGAGAAATTACTTACTTATCATAGCGTTGCTCCTGTACTTGTGTAAGTAATGTTTGTTAATAAGGGTGTAGGTCTGTTTGAATTAATTCTGTTCCGTTTTTAATCAAGATGACATAATAAATATTAAGCTTTGTCTTCATAATTATAAAGATCCTTATTTCATAATATTAACATCGTAATGTATGTCGCCAATTTAAAAATATAGCCACTACCGATACTATGGTATTGTTGAGTCTTATGACTTTGGTGCGATGGTGAGTTGCTGCTAATTAAATACACACATCATAATAAAATACAAACCTACTCCATCTAGTAGCCTTCGGTTGCCAGCTGTTTAAATGATATCCCGTCAGAAAAATCACAAAAATCTATAAGACAAATCATTAGTCTGTAACAGTCTACATCTGAACATAGGCTTCTATCGTTGTAGGAAGTCATCATCATCATCTGTACAGCCCTTCAGATGTTCACTGCTGAGTATAGGCCTTCCTTAAGGAATTGACGATCACAAAACTGAAAGCAACTTTGACACAACTATCCATGACTGGTCTGGTTAATTCACGCCTAAAAATTTATTTTGCATTCTTAATCGACAATAAATGTAGGTGTTTATGGGCCTCAGCATCTACTAATCATCAGATAGACTGTGTGTCACCCTGTGTGCATTATATCTAAAATTAATTAAAAACATTATTTGTCCAATTGTAATGGCCATATATATTCTAGTAGAAAATACTCCGATGTATGTTACGCCACTAACGCGCCTCTTATGTTTTATAGAAAATTGCCGAAGTAACCGACATAAAGCCCTGTTACGTCGTAAATCTTAACTTGTCGCTTTTATCAAAAGAAAAAAGCAAGATTGATGACGCAGGTGTGAATTAGTTTGAGGGCGAATTTACTTTTGTTTTAATGTTGATAACATAAATTATAATACAAACGACTGTATTTAGGACCAACACGACATTAGATTTTAACTTCCGAATACATTCTGATGCTATCAACTGACCAAAAATGTTATAGTGCTACAAATATGAGACCCTCTTAGAATTCTCTCAGAAATGAGAATAGGCTTGTGCTCCGCAGTGGGACGTATATAACTGCTATTAACTTTTTTTTATTTTACATAAGAAGTACGAGTTAGCACACAGATACAGATACCCACCTCGCAAGGGCAAAGACGGTTTAATTTTCTCGTTACAGTTAAAAGCCCCATGGCTCCACCTATGTCGCATATTGGCAGGGCCAAGACTTTTCTTCAACTTGAATTTGATTATGATCGGGGATGATTATAAGTAATACTTATTAAATTATTGTCTTATTATTTTTCTGCAGCTTTGCTTTTGCAATCTCGCAGAACCTCGTAACGAAAAAATATAAATAATTTAAGGGGTAGTGGCGATGGTGTCGTCAGGTGCCACTTCCATCAATATGTTAAAAATGAATAGCTTATAATATACGCGTCACAATTGAGAACAGGTGCCGCTTTAGGGGGTTGGCTTACTCAAGTTTGCTAAGAGAACTTGAACTTAGAGTTATTTTATTTTAATAAAATAACTCAAGTTCCATCAGTTACATGTGGGTCTCATCTTATTCATCGAACAAAAAGCACCGGTCCTGAGACACCTGTATCCATCGACAATCCTGCATGTATTACCAGTCGTCCCTCCATCTAGTGGTCGGCCACCCTATTGGCCATAATATGAAATATTGTTAAAGTAATTATATTATTTGTAAATTATCGACATTATAAATATTATTTTGCCGAAACTACGAGGAAAATTATATTTATCCGCTATAGGTACTCTTTTGTGAAATTGCTCTTGATGGTACAAATAGTCGATAGCGCGTTTGACATTCTCATTTAAATTGTAAAATCTTTCCGTTTTCCAGCGGTCACAATTTTACGTGGTAGAGCCATGCTGCAGCTATATTAGTAGTATAGTTGTAGTACGATGGGTCAGCTCGACCGGGAAGGACCACGCTTCACAGAATACCAGCGTAAAATAGCAGTTTAACACTGCTGTGTTTCGTATGGTGAGTGTAGAAAACCGAGACCCTTTTACTGGAAAAGGCATTCCATCTTAGTCCTCACGGGTGACAACGCATCTGCATTTTGATTCTTTATTGAAGAAAGATGTAGATGTCTATGGGTCACAGCAACCACTTACCATCAGGTGGACTGTGTGCTCGTTTGTCACCCTATACTTTAAAAAAAAAAACAATTCAAGCTTCTAGTGTTGAAGCATTGTTCTGAATTTTAAATATTTTAATTTAAATTATTTAAATGCTTCATTTGCAGACATTGCAGCAATTTCTTCTGCTCACTACAAATAAAGAGGGGGATTCTATTTCATCTGGTTTTTTTTTTATATATGTTAAGCAATATTTTCGCCAATGAGGAAATCTACGCCACTTAGGAATGAGGTAAAATACGAGTATTTGACAGATTTCATAACGGGGAATGTTAATTTGTTAGAAAAGTTTAGATATTAATGTTTCTTTATAATAAAAAAGGATAAACCAAACTACGGATATTCCTAAAAGAATATAAAATAAAATGTGTAAATAATTAAAGAATGCAGCACTGAGGCATTCATACCGAAAGTTCATAATTAAATCGAAACATTTCAATAATTAACGTTCACCTTAGTCCCAAGTAACGACATCTGATATGCAAGATTATTAGCTCATTCTAAGTCGATAATAATGATTGATTGCTTGAATGATTATATTAAAATATTTGCCTTAAGGAATGGGGGGTAATTTTTTTAATGTAACTGTTTAGACGACATTCTAGTAATTTCCATGAGCTTCTGATGTTCCTTAGTTCTCACAAAAGGATCAAAAATTTAATCGTATAATAGAAATGTATAACCAACTTTAAAGAACTAAGAAGAATAAAATAATTTTCACATAAGAACTCCTGAAGTCGGGGGCTTTGATTCTTTGATACACTGTAACCGTTACCGTTACCGTTACATCCTATTAAAGTCCACTGCTAAATATAGGCCTCCCCCATAGATTGCCTCATAGGTGGGATATCTGCCATAGTTGACACGCCTGGCAAGCGAGTTGGCAACCGCAGTTTTTTATTTATTTTTAGTTCTTATTAAGAAGACGCTACTGTTATCTCCTGATTTGTTACCCTCTGTCGTCTCTTACGACACCCACGGGATGATATGAGGTAGTGAATATTCTTACAGAGTCACTACACGTTAGCACACCTGGTACACTGTAACAGCGTCAATCATTTTGTTCTTTTAATTTTGAAGTCAATTTTACAAGAATCCTCCTTCTATGACATGACAGGGTAGATGACCTGATGGTGAGTGGGTGAAAAGACATTTCGTGATTAAATACTTATATTTAATTCGATTGCAAGTATTTTGTAAAGCTTAAATTTGATTAACAAAAAAATTATATTTACGCTAAAATTAAAATAAATATTTTAATTAAAACTGAAAATATGAATTGATACAGGCATTGAAGTCTCTGTATAGGGACTCCAGTGCTTTAGCCAGGATCAACTGGGCCTACTCGACCTGGTTTGGCATCCATAAAGGGCAGACAGGGCTGTGTGGCTTTGGCTGTTCAACCTATTTATGGACAGTTGTTTGGAAAATCTGAAAGTTGAAGAATGCGGGTTAAGAATGGGTAGTTAACCGTCAAATGCCTTTTGTACACCGATGATCAAGTCATACTGCATCGTCGGCGGCCGAGTTGCAATGATGGTTACATTAATGAACATTTATTAAAAGAAAGGGAATGAAAGTGAACGCAAGTAAGACGAAAGTTATGGTCTTCTTGAAAGAGAAGAAAGTAAAACAATATGTGAAATAAGAATAGAAGGAATTGGTCGAGCAAGTAGATGAGTTTTGTATTTGGGATGTGTATTTAGCAGGGATGGTAGGTATGATAAGGATATAGAACGACGAGTGAACGCAGGAAATAAAGTAAATGGGCTCTACACCTGTTGTGGAAAGTCAGAATGTGTCCAAAAGGCACGTATGGCAATTCACAATGCTGTGTTAGTCCCTACTTTAATGTATGGTAGTGAAAGTTGGTGTGGCAGAAGAAGCACGAGTACTGTACACTATAGAAATGCGGTCATTAGGAGTATGTTAGGGCTGAATCTGAATGACAGAGTGAGAAATTGTGTGATAAGAGAAGAGTGTGGTTTGCAAGATGATGTTGTGACCAGGATTAAGAAAGGAATGCTTCAGTGGTTTGGTGCGTAGAAAGAATGAATGAGGAAAGAGTGACAAAGCAAATTTATGTGGCAGAGGTGAACGGCAGAGTCGGGAAGGGACGCCTACACGAAGGTTTATCGACCAAATTGGCGATATACTGAAAATGGGCCAAATTAAGAGTACTTAACCTGACGAGCGTGTGTAGGTATGTGGATGTGGAGGAGGCGAGAGGGTGTCAGGATCGTGCCAAATGGAAGTCCATAATCTCTGCCTACCCTCTGGGTGACAGGCGTGAGTGTTTATGTTATGTTATGTGAAAATATATTAGGCAAATTATCACTTTGTAGGTATACTTTATACTGTTCAATATTATTACCCTTTCGCGGGTACCTTATGTTGTCTTACACATTTAAAGGAAATAAACTGAGAAATATAAAGACATACATTTTATTTGAAGAAGAAAAGTAGCAACTGACAACTCTATTAACAACTAGGGTGAGTCACAGCGTTACAACGGTTCACACCTGCATCATCAATCTTGCTTTTTCCCTTCATCGGAGTGACACGTAAAGATCTATTGTAGACATTCAATGTGGTTATCCTTTGTTGTCGGAAATAGATGAGAAGAAAATGAAAACTACACGAAATAATTTCATAATATTGGTTATTCATTCTAAAATACTCTGTATTTAAAAAACCATTTCATTTAAGTCTTACATATAAATTGAAAAAAGTATTAACGTATTTTGTTGATACTTATTACTAATTATTTATACGTCAAAAAGTATAGTGTGTATCATAAACATAATACCCTCTCACGCCTGTTACACAGAGTCCTAGCCAGATAACTTGTTATCATTTTATCTTATTGGCTTTGCTTCAGATAACATTTGGAGTTATTAGGTGTAGAGTATATTATAACTATCAACAAATTTGGTCTTGATAATATTTTATACAATCAACCGTTCTCGAGATAGAACGAAAAGTGAAAACCATTTATAGAATAGATAGTTATTAGAATCAAATTAAAATTAATTTAATTGATAAAACTTGACGGATGGTTTAACGGTGGTAGAGCCACGCAGCTATTGGGTACTGTTGACATGGTGTTAGGTATGGCCCCGAGCCGGGTTGGTACCACGACCCACAGAATACCGGCATGAAGATCCCCCATCAACATGCTAGCGGAATTAAATGAAAGACTACCCCAGGAGGGTACCAGCAACCCTGAGAACCTCGCTGAGCATCCACGACCAAGCTACTCCACTCCTGCGTGGGTGGTCAAGCTCGCCCTGTATTCGGGGGGCAAAATTCCGCTCAAAACAATAACTGTTAGCAAATAGAGCAACAAGACCAAGGCGATCCCTCGCCACGCTATCCGTGAATTTCTGCAACATCAGCGGACTTCACTGAACCTAAACGTCGTCCACTACCATCTTGAGACGACGAAGCGGCCTTGCTCTTTCTGACCGAGACGCAGGTGTCCCTCCGGCTGATACGTCATATATCCGGGGTACAAATTGAACACCTTTGTGCCTCGGGCTGGAGTTTGCGTATACGTCAGAGAGGACATCTGTTCTCGACGCCTCGACAATCTTGAAGGTTCGGACCTGTCCATCCTTTGCTACGCGTAGACAGCGACGACCATTCGCGCGTCTACGGGTGCCCTATAGGTCCCATAGCGGTAATGCCGAAACAGACCGACTCATCGACCACGTCCAAATGGCTACAGATTCCTGCTACAACAGGTCCATCCGGCGATTTTAACGCCCACCACGCCGAATGGCTCGGTTCACGTTTAACCGATCATGCGGGGAGATCTGTTCATGATTTTGCCTTGGTATATGGTCTGACACAACTGGTTCCCTGTTGCACCTTCTGCTGACCTCTCATCCGGACAGATATCAGGTCTCTGTCGATGCCCCTCTTGGCTCCTCGGACTATTGTCTAGTCCGGAGTGTGGTGCCACTCACGCTGAAATGGCGGTTGCTTTCTGCAGGCTGCCGCCGTGTTTGGCACTATAAGTCGGCCGATTGGGATGGGATGCGGTCTTTCTTTGCATTCTACTCTTGGAGGCAGGTTTGCTTCACACCAAACGATCCCAACGTTCGTGCTAATTCTGTTGCTGATGTGGTTCTTCAGGTATGGAACTTTTTATTCCTTCCTCTGTGGTGCCCATCGGAGGCAGATCTCAGCCATGGTTTAGTCGCTCCTGTAAAATAGCATCACGCTACAAGCAGTAGTGCTATCGGGCCTGGGATTAGGCACCAACGTCCCGGAATGTTAACACCAGAGCCCTTAAAAAGAAGTATGAATCCGTCTCCAGGTCCTTCAAAAGAGTAATTGCTAAGGCAAAGTCAGAGCACATAGGCAGAATTGGCGAGAAACTAGTTCGTCTTCCTTCAGGAACCCGTGCATTCTGGTCTCTCGCCAAGGCTGTCCAATGGAACTTCTTTCAGCTGTCTTTTCCATTTCTGCACAGGGAGGACGACACACTGGCCCATGCCGCAAAGGAGAAAGCCGACCTGCTAGGCTCTTTCCTTGCGTCCAACTCGACTCTCGATAACGGGGGGAACACACCGCCGACCATGCCGCGGTGTGAGTGCTCCATGCCGGATGTACGGTTTACACAGTGCTCGGTTCGCAAAACACTTCTCTCCCTGGACATCCAAAAGTCGAGTTGGCCTGACGGAATCCCCCCAATTGTGCTGAGGAGGTGTTCTCCGGAGTTGGCACCGGTTCTAATGCGTATTTTCCGGTACTCCTACTCCCTAGACGTAGTCCCCAAAACATAGAAGATGGCTTTTGTCCACCCGATCCCTAAAAAAAGTGACCGCTCAGACCCGTCTAACTACAGGCCTATCGCCATCACCTCCTTGTTCTCCGAAATAATGGAATCCGTTATAAACTGATAATACTGTTAGAAAAGGTGGTAATAATAATACTACATAATGATAATACTGTTAGAAAAGGTAGTAAAAAAAATAAAAGAAAATACGAAGAAAAGAGGGTAGAACTGTTATCTCCCACTGGTTCTAGCAGTATAAAGTATCGCGCAGGCGACTAAAAGAGATCAGTCTGTAATTCTACGAGTCTTACTGTCGTTACCATGCCCGTTGGGGTATTTTAGTAGTGTAGTCAAGGAAGATTGTGTTGCTGAGAGGCTGCCCTGTGTTACATTGAGATGAGTGGTGTTGCAGTTGGTTTGCATACTTTGTTATTATGATGTAATCCGGTCCCTCACATTATACCGATGTGTTTTTGTGACGGGAACACATTACGGTTGGTCAAATTGTATTGCTCTTTACTGAATGTATGGTTCAGTGCGCTGTGTTGTTGTTGATAATGATTGGTTTCGTAAGCAGGAGAGCAAGTTGAGCATACGCTCTCACACCTTTGTTATTTTTGACAATTGGCTTCCAGATTGGTTTCCGATAGTAAGGACGGTTTATTACCGAGCATTGTTCTTTTATTCAAATAATTTTGAGAATAATTTCTAAGATCAGAAGTGGAATAATTTCTTACAATTTATTAATTGAAATTGAATGATATATAACTTTCAAACTTTGTCGGTACGAAACACGCGTCACCTACTGTAAGTTAACTTACTATGCCTTTATCTTTTGCGCAGGTGCAAGCAATAAGTTGACAAAGTTATACATTAAGTTAAATACGAACAATCAAACATTAATTTTATATGTATTTCATTAACAGTACACTTTGTAGATATTTATGCATCCCAACCTGACGAGAACAATATAAAAATACGTCCAAAGTAATATTTTTTGAATTTAGTATACTATTTTAAAGAAATAAAGCAACACAGATATAATGCCTTTGTGTCATGAGCATGATACAAAGGCAAAAGTAGAATGACATGCATTTAACACAAAGTCCTCTACGGCCATACTAAAGACCATGGAACAGTTATACTCTCTCTACCGAGAGCTAACGACTAACTTTTTTTGCAAATAGATTTTAGATATCTGACTACAGGTAAAGGATAAGTGATTGTTTGGCGCGCATGTTAAGCTATTCAAACGTAAACTTTGTATCTATGATAACGAAATGAAATACGTGATTATGCCTAAAACCCGTATTCATAAACACTACTGTGAGGTCTCACAGAGTGCTCGAACGCACAGGGAACAATACTTATAGGACAGGACGACCGACTCACAACCGCCGGTAAAGTCTGCATTCACCATAATGAACGCACAGTTAAAAAATGACGCTAGCTACTTAACGCTAGAACAAATATACGAACTTTTAAAATCATTGCGATTATTACAGTACAGATGAATTTGATAGTCGCTATAGATTTCGAATAGATATTTTTGTGAATACTGACGACGAAGGACGGTTATTTACGTCACGGGATGCAAACACCAGCGCTTTTAAAAGAAAGTATAATTCCGCCTCCAGTTCCTTCAAAAGAGTTATTGCTAAGGCAAAATCAGAGCACATCTGCAAAATTCGTCTTTCTTCCAAAACCCAGTGCATTCTAATCTCTCGTCAAGGCTACCCTAGGGAACTTCGGTCAGCCATCTCTTTCAATTTGCACAGGGAGAAAGACTCACTGGCCCATGCCACAAATGAGAAAGCTGATCTTTAAGGCTCTCTTTTAGCGTTCAAATCTACACTCGATGATGGGCGGAACACGCCGCCGACCATCCTTCGGTGTGAGCGCTCTATGCCGGATGTGCGATTTGTGCAGTGCTTAGTGCGCAAAGTACTCCTCTCCCTGGATGTTAAGTGCTCCGGAGCTGGCACCGGTCCTAACGCATCTTTTCCGGTACTTTTCTCCCTAGGCTAAACAGCTTTAGTGCACCCGGTTCCTTAAACCGGCGATTTTTTCCAGACCGATACGTCTAGAGACCTTCAAGAAACGAGCTTACTTCTTTTTAAAAGTCTGCCAACGCACCTGTTACTCCTCTGGTGTTGCAGTTGTTCATGGGTGGCGGTCGACTTACCATCAGGTAGGCCACATGCTCGTTAGTCACCTCTTCTATATTAAAAAAAAAACGCGGACATATAGTATATAGTTCCCTTTAACTTTTTAAATCTTTATCAAATCGGTTTACGAAGAGAGAATCTGTTAGTCAACTCGAGTAATTTTACGTATGTATTAAAACGAAATGTATAAAATTCATGACTCCCAAATGCCAAAAATTTAAATACTAATGTAATTTTAAATGGGGAAGAACTGAGTCTTGTCGATAGCTTGTCTTGTCGTGAAGTTTTAGAGAACCGGAGACCCTTTTTACTGGAAACAAGGCATTCCATCTAAGTCCTCACGGGTGACAACGCATCTGAATTTTGATTCGCAAACGTGAATAGATGTAGATGTCTAAAGGCCACAGCAACCACGTACCATCACAGGTGGACTGTGTGCTCGTTTGTCACCCTTATACTATTAAAAAAAACACAATTTTTCTTGAAATCACACCAGACGCGAAGCTCCGTTGAGGAGCCTCACATATCAAAATTAGCAAGGAGACTTATTTCTGCAGCATATGCTGTAAAAAAGATTAGAAATCTTACCAATGTTGAAACAGCTAGAATTGTTTACTTCAGTTATTTCTCTAGCATAATGTCGTATGGTATTTTGCTAAGGGGACACGCGACTGACATTGAAATTATATCTGTGTTACATAAGAGCAATCTATGATTTAAAACCTAAACTGTCGCTCCGACAAAAATTTAGGGAAATTAAAATATTAACTTTGGCCTCTCAATACATTTATGAAAATGTAATGTACGTACATAAAATTAAAAATAGTAAATACTAAGAACAGACACAACTTAGTAGTACCAGTTAACCGGCTCCACCGAGTCAGTAATTCATGTTCATATAAAATGAACAGTACCAATAGCGAAAACCCGCTAATAACGGTATATCGTTATAACGTTATAAGATTCGGTTAATTTGCAATTTCGTATTAATGGAAAAATATCTCTTTTATAATATTGGAAAATCGCTTTGTAACCAAAAAGGTACATAACCAACTCTCACAATAAAGGTAAAAGCAACTTGGGACGTAGTCAAACGATATATTGACGGTTCTCATTCCTAGGACTGGTCCATTCGTAGATAATATTGTCGACAATGGATGTTCATTTACATGTGGATCTGACATAGCAAACATATTTAATAATTTTTTCATTGATATAGTTCAAAACTCTACTAGTTCTGCTTCGGCCAATAATGAAGTTAAGTATCCCACATCAAATTTTGAAAGTAACGAGTACAGTATTTTTGTAAAACCCACGGATCCTAATGAAGTTTTTCACACAATAACTTCATTGAAAAATTCAAAGTCGGCAGGGTATGACGAAATTAATTCCGACTTATTGAAACGTATTGCTCTATTTATATCGGAACCTTTGGCTCACATTATAAATCTATCTATTGAACAAGGATGTTTTCCAGACAAACTTAAGTTTTCGATAATAAAGCCGCTACATAAGAAAGGGTCAAATCTGAAAAAATAATTATAGACCTATTGCTTTAACTCAGTCCTATCTAAAATCTTTGAAAAAATTATGCTCAAAAGTAGTTAACTTCTAGATAAATATCACATTCTGGCACCGGAACAATTTGGCTTCAGGAAATACCGATCAACGCAATTAGCTACCTTCACTCTAAAACAGCATCGTTAATAATATCAACCATAAAATCCCAACATGCTCTACTTTTTAGACCTCAGCAAAGCATTCGATTTTGTTGATCATTCAATACTCATCTCGAAACTTGATGTGGAATAAGGATCTTCATTGTTATGGTTTCAGTCATATTTAAAAACAGAAACAATTCGCTTTAAATTACAAATTTGATACTGAAACAAATAATATAGTTAAGTTTGACTCGAAACACAGGATTAATTGTACCGAAATTGCCACAAGGTAGCATATTAGTTTTATTTCTTATTTACGTGAATGATCTTCCACGTGCACTCACACATGATTGTGTCTTGTTTGCGACGACACGACTATCATTATGGGCTGTAAAAATATAGATACCTATGAGATGGAAATATATAAAACGTTAGAAGATGTTATCAATGGTTAAACATGAACAAACTAAAATAAACATTGAAAAACGAAAATAATTAACTTCAAAAACTTATCAGAGTAAAAACATGGAATTGAATATTAGTTACAACAATTCAGTTATACAACAAATAAACACCGCAAAATTCTTAGGCATTATTCTCGATACACATCTTTCATGGAAAGAACATATTAATAATTTATGCATAAAATAAATAAGTTTGTTTTGCACTGAAAAGACATATAACAAACATACCTCTATTATGGTATATCACGCTTATATTTGCTCTATTATACGATATGCATAGTTTCTGGAAATTCCTGACATCACGAGGTGTTTATAGCGAAAAAATGTATTAGGACACTGTACGGCATGGATTGGTCGGAATCATGTAAACCGACCTTTAAATCAAATAATCTACTGTTCCACCGCATTGTCTACCTAGAAACAGCTAAATTTGTTAAATACCACAGTCATCTCTTCACCATAACGACAATACATTAAACGAAAAATTAACCACGTGCCCTTAAAAATGCCTGCGCCTAAGCTAGAACTGTTAAAAACTGTGCTTATATGGCACCTCTAATATAAACTCTTTTGCCCAAAGGAATGACTGACCTGCCATATAAAAGATTCTGTTGTGCCTTTGAAAATGGTTGATCCAAGAGAGTTTCTATACTATTAAAGATTTTCTTAATAATGCACTTGCCGATTTGGTGCCCACTAAGATATCAGATCTTTCTTTATATTTCTTGTGTCTACTTTAATAATTCAATAATTTATATAATTGTAATCATGTAATTCAAATAATTGAAATTTAAAAGATAGTTATAATTGTAATTAAAACAGTTCTTATAAATTGTTATTCAAATAGTTCTTATAATTGTAATTTTATTCAAATAATTGATGTAAATTTACTATGATTTTGCATGCCCGTAATGAGGGTGAAATATGTCCTGTGCTATAAGTTTCTTTAACATCTTGTTATAACCATATTTCTTGCAAATAAATGATTTATGATTATGATTTATGATATATAGAAACAATTGTATACCCAAGTAGAAAGGTACATTAATTTTAAAATAACATTAATAACTAGCGTCCCGCTCTGGTTTTGCCTGGGTGGTGTCTATTATTGTGACGTAATTTAGACTTAAGATAATCATTAAAGGCCATTTATTTTATCCTATTAATAATCATGTACCGAGATCGAATAATTTCTATTTTAATAAAATCTCTATTTTTTTTTGATAAAATTTAGTCTTGATCACGCATGGTATTACTCTCTATTTATTCGTGAAGTTTTATTACAATCAGTTCATCCATTCCGAAGATGAGCTCGGACAGACAAACAGAAAAACGAAAATTTTAAAAATGGTTACTGATCTCTCAATGGTATGTGAATATTTCTTACAGAAATATTAACAAACAAAATGCAAACTAATTATGAAGAAGACTCTCATAACGTGTCTGGCTCACAAATTAGCAAAACCAGAGTGAATTTTTTGTAGTTTATGGCATTTTGTTATCATTGATTCCAATGAATAGTAGGACTGAAGTTATAAAACGTACGAAAAACGCATATCGCAACGTATTTAAATTTGCAGTCGTTACCGGCGGTTGAGAGTATAGATAGCGAAAGTGTGTGAGCGGGAATAGAGGCGACCATTTTTTTAAATAACCACTTACAGTCATGTATGTTATACAACTAACATCACAAAACAAATTAGAAATAGCTTGGAAGTGATCACCTCCATGATAATAAAACATCTATCAATTCAGAAATGATCAAAAGAATTTGTGATCACGTAAATTAAATTGAACCGGTCGATTCACATTACTGTCGAAAAGACAGTAATAAGCCTTATTTAGATGGGTCGTTAAAATTTACTTGAATGTTTAATTTATAATATATCATGTGAGTCATTAAAACAGTATGATATAGTGAATAAAAATATCAATCTGCCATTTCATCAACCTAAAAAGGACCAATGTCATGTTTTTCATTCTTATACGCACGGTCTTATAACGCACGAAATTAAAGAAAACTATGATAATCACATGAAAAACAAAAACTTGTACTACTTGTTGTAATCCGACCGTGACATGATTAGAGTTATAGATTACTACTTTGATTTATCGGTCGCATAAAGTAAGTTGTAAAGTTACAGTCTATTATACGTCCCACTGCTTGGCACAGGGCCCCACTTCTAAGAGAGTTTTAAGACCAAGGAAGTGTCCGTCGTGCTGCTTCAATGTGTATGTACGAACTTCACACGACTTTGAAATATTTTTTTTATTACTTTTAAAAGCAGATTTCCCGACGATGTTTTCCTTTATCGCTGGGCTTGTGGTAATAAGAACTTAAAATTTTATTTAACAATTTCATATGTGCCAGTAGGGATCGAACCCGTTGCTCGCGTACAGAAAATACAACGAGCGCCATTACACATTGTTGATACATGTTAAATTTAACAGAATCACCTTAAGACACGACGTTTACGGCTTGTAATGCAAAATATCTCAACCTTGGTTAGAGTTTGTAAGCTTCATTATTCGTATTGAATGGGTTATTTGCTCAACAAAATATGTTACCAATATGCAGTATACGGTAAAGTAAATCGAGGGTTTGATGTTTCCCGTAAAATGTAGTACGTAGTATAACATTCGCCAGATAAACCTAATATATGGAATACTTCTTGTAGCTCACCTTGCGAGATATTTTGAATGTTTCAAGACAATATTTCTTCAACACAGTGTAAACTTCTTTAAAGTAAAATTTATTTATTTGAAATATATATGCGTACATTTTAAGCTGATCATGTAATAGCACTTTTTAGAGACCCTATTTACTGGTAACGAGGCATTCTATTTTAAACGTCAGGAATGTCAATGCTCTTAAATTTCAATTTTTAAGCGTGGCTATGGCCTTTGTCATCCAATCACAATCAGGTGGACTGTGTGCTCGTTTATCATCTTTATTTTATAAAAAAAAAATGCATATAATTGCAACGAGTTGCTCGCATACTATGAAATTTACAGTGAGCGATTTGATCCTCAGCTATCATGGCTGTAAAGAAGATTAAATAAACTACAACACATCGTATTCTTGTTCAGAATCAGACATAAAAGCCAAATTGTACAAAAAACCTGTGTAGATAATGAACCGAAATATGGTTGACCATAATATGAAGAAATTTAAGGCGCACCTAAAACCAAAATGCGCCACATTTATTGAATTTACTGATGGCCTCGTCCCTTTCTTTTATCCATCCATCCGCATCGTACGTGCCATACGCGCCGAACGAGCCGCGTTGTCCCAATCACATCCATTATTTTAACAGTATTTTTGTTCAAAAAGAAGATGTGGTTATGGAACTTGAGGCGGTTTTTGTCAGTTGCAAAATACGGTAAAAGAAATAAAATGTGGGTTCATGGGATTAACTCAAAAAGACAAATTTTGAGAGACCTAGGTGCGAAAAAATACGTGTTTACGCAAATATCTATTGGGGCAGAATGCAGATGAAGTCATTCTCACACGCGGGTGTAATTCATATACCTATAATATTTTATTGAAACGCGGCTCGTGCAGTGCAGATAGGTGTGCTGGGTTGCAAATAACATGCAAAGAGAAACAGCAGATGGGCAGCAGCATCTTTCTTGATAACAACCGCCCGCTAAGCGTGGCAACTATGGCAAATATCCCCTCTATGAGGCAATATACGGGAAGGTCAATGTTCAGCAGTGGGCTTCTATAGGATGTAAAGAATGAATGGATGGATGAAACAAATTATACAGTACCGTTTACCTTTCACAAAGTATGTGACAGAAGTATATTCTTAATTATATCTAAGAATACAATACAAGGCACTCTTCCGATTTCTTACGCTATATTCTTATATGTGGTAGCGCTACACTGCAGCTATATTATAATAGAAGCAGAAATGAGTCGGGTCGATTGGGTAATCGTATTTTGAGAATACCAGTGTAAAATTTCAGCTTAATACTACTGTTCCCTATGGTGAGTGTAGACGACTTTTTTAACTGGAAACAAACCATACCGTTAGTCCCCTGCGGGGACAAGTCCGCATTTTGATTCTTAATGAAGGATAGATATGTCGTCAGGTATACTATGTGTACCATATTCTATACAAAATGTAATATTTTCTAGAAACCCCTTTCTTTTAATTGTCAAAACTAGACTTAAATAAACACAGTTCCAAAGAACTGCATTAATTTTATGATATTATCACTTCATTTAAGTACTACAACCATTCCACGTATGTTCAGTAAAATTCATCCGCCTGTGCTTGCATTATGTCCAATCCAGATTTTGTTAATGAAAATGTGCTTTTTTGTATTAACTAGGTAATTGTAATTTCATTTTATTTTATTCATTTTTCAGTTTAGTAGGACATAAACCTACTTAAAATGGCAATTTAATAGGTAAGGTAAGGAAGCTAATGCCTATTGAACACAGAACTATAATAAGATGTGCCTTGTTAAAATAAACTAGAATATAATCATTTTTTCATATTAGATTTTACTACAAGTAGTTTTAATGTAAGATTTAAGTACACAACAGTCAAAGCAAAAGATATGGAAACAACTAAATTAGATACACAAACGTGCACTCGAGTATATCCAACATTTATTTCACAAAATAGATGAATAAAGTAATTTAAAATTGGAATAGATGTAAAAAGATCCGGGTGCATGAAACAAATAAATAATCTGCTTTGCAAAATAAAAATTTAAAAGAAATGAAGATAAATGTATTGCGAAGCATAGGATTCCGGACTTTTAAAGTTCACCACACATTGTCATAAGAAACGGCAACTGTGTGACATGGCACTCACAAACCATTACACACATTACAACAAGGAAGCTGCATGTAGAGGCGTAGGCCAGGCTGTACACCAGTAGCAGATGGCGATGCGCCTCGTATGGCCACTGCGTGGCATTGCCGCGCCCGCGCTGCCACACGTAGAACTGCAAGCGCCACATGATATAGTGGAAACAGAGCACACGCCATAGGCAGCAGGCATAAGGCAAGCGCACGTGGCTATTAAAACAGCACACGCCATAAGTAGCTGACATGAGGCAAGCGCATGTGGTTAAAACAACACAGCACAGGCCGTGCCGCACACGCACCAGCGAATTGTCGCGCCGCACCAGCGCCAGCAAGCCGCTGCGCCGCATCACGCACTCGAAGCGTCAACGGGAGCAGCAGGAGCACCTGAGAGCTCACAGGCATCGTCAGGGTTGTAGTCATCGTGATCTGTGTGTAAAAGAAGTTGTTAATTACCACGACAACATACACCGTTGCCTATTCTCTCATCTATCACGCATACGAGGCCCTCAAACAGAAATACACTCTCATACCGCAGACTATAATATGGAACTTCGCATTCAGAAGTATGCATGTAGTATGCGAAGTATCTCATACATACTCTTACTTGAACTTGCAAGTTCTCACGTTAACCACGTGAACTACGTTAAAAACGTGAACCAGGACGGCGCCTGCCAGGATAGAGCCTGGTGCATGTTCAGAAAACACGACTTCCGCGCACACATCGTGTAAGTCTTCCGCGCACACATCGTGTACGCCTTCCGCGCACACATCGTGTACGACTTTCGCGCACACATCGTGTACGACTTCCGCGCACACATCGTGTACGACTTCCGCGCACACATCGTGTACGACTTCCGCGCACACATCGTGTACGACTTCCGCGCACACATCGTGTACGACTTCCGCGCACACATCCGAAACCAGATCATGCTACACCTGGACCCGGCAGTCCGCTCCGACCAGCAAGGCACACACTCTCCTCACACTCGCGCACATGTAATAAACATCACACGTGCTACTGTAACACACAAAAGAAAACATATTAAAAAGATTTAGTCGAAACACACTTTCAAAAAATGCAGCACAACCCTCGGGTCACCATTCGTCTTTCCAGGGCACCATATATTGATCTGCGGCCTGGATAGTATTGCGTCTAGCTCCAGATAATAACTTCAGCTCGTACTGATCACTTGGTAACACTTTGGTAACTCAGTATGGACCCTTTTGTATTCATTAGGTTAGGTTGCTCAGGAAAACACATTCGATTTTCCAACAAAATACCTGATCCAATGCTTGACTTATCTTTACATAAATTTTAAATACAGAAATATTTAAATAAATGTTACTCATCCCAGGATAAAATTTCCTGAGCGCTCCACGGCTGCCTGCCGCCCATGCAAGATCTGCCAAGACAGAGGCAGAGCAGTAGGCTAATTTATGGGCTGCAGCTTGCTACGCCACTGACCATGTCCAATTAGCCGTCGACTATTTGGAGTAAACTGTAACACTTATAAACACATTAGAATACAAACAGGCTATTTATTTGTTCAATTCATAGCACGTTAAAGTTAATCCTTTGTTTGATATATCGCTTAAACATTTCGAACTTTAAAATGTATGGGCTACATTATTTTATGGGCTACGTATTTTCATATCATTTCACAAAACATCAAAACTACATTCATCAATTACAACAAAACTCGAACAAGTTAAGTTTTCACTGGATGCACACTACTAGTATAACTCATTTAGTTAACACCTCTTTTTAATATTTCTTTCAACATTTGCAACATATTTGGGTACGTTAAGGAGTAACAAAAGTACTTGCGTGTACCTCCTATATAAATCAAACAAAAATATTTAATTTGCTGCTCAAAAAATTTAACTATAAACTTTTACTTTACACTTTAGTGGTACGTCAAATAGGGACAGCAAATTTAATTACTACACAGATATACAAAACAAAGGTATCCATGCGAAGCGTATTATAGTCTTTCACAAACGTAATAAAATTAAACGTGATTAACTTTGACTTCAAATTTATTTCTAAAACTTTCACACACTTTAATGATTCAATGGAATGTCGTAAATACGACAACAAACTTGATTAAAGAAATTGAATATAAAAACAAAACGCGAGGCGCGTCATAGTCTTTCACCAACGTAATAACCCTCACACTATTCAAAGGTTATACGTGGACAGCAACAGGGACTTTATACCGCTTCTGGTTTTAGAAACTATTCCACTTCTGATGTTAGAAATTATTCTCAAAATTATTTAAGTAAAAGAATGTACTCTGAAGTTAACCTTGTTAAAAATAATAAAAGTGTGAGAGCGGATGTTCAAGTTGCTCTTTTGCTTACGCAATTAATTATTGTCAGGAATAAGACAGCGTACAACACTACACATTCAGTATAGAGCAAATACAGTTCGACCAACCGTAATAATATGTACCAGTCACAATCACACATTGGTGTAACGTGAAGGACATAATTACATGATAACACCAAAGTATGCAAAGCAACAGCAACACAAGTCATCTCAATATAACACAGGGCAGCCTCATCACATCAATACAACACCACCTTCCTTGCTTACACTAGAAGAACTACTTTACGAACAGAAACACATCACTTGTCTTATTTAGGCAGAATCTCAGTGTGGAGGTAATATTTTAGCCCACCGCTAGGCACAACGACATGAGACGTAGAATTACAGACTGATCCCCAGTCGACTGGAGTTGATAATTATACTACTATAACAAGTGGGAGATTACACTTCCACCCTCAATTCTTCTTATTTTCCATTATTATTTTACTCTCATTCCTAACAATATTTATACAATTAATATAGAAACATTTAGAAACAACAAACAGCATGGTAGCGATCACTTCCTTCCCAGGGGTTATTATTAATCATGAACTCTTTAGAGGTAGGTATAATAACCCATATTAAATAATTTTTGCTTAGTAAAAATTTAAAAAATTTTGATAGATAGATTCTGCATATTTTCTGGAACGTTGTTTTAAAAGCGTATATATTGCAGCATTGAGGAATTACTGACTCTTTTTAGTATTTAAACAATGTACATCACTGTTTTTAATAAAACTTTTTTTTTGTGTACATATACATTACATTTTACGTAAATATAAGGCCAACATGTAAAAAAGATTTACATGTCACATCTTTTTTACATTACATGCTGCAGAACTCAATTTGCTAGCTAGTTTAGTTATACGGGGTCCCCATTAAATATTTGCGTCAACTGTAATTCCGGGAAAAGCAAGGCGCGTAAGAGGCGACAGAGGAAAATATGCAGTAGCATCTAATAAAAACTAAAAATAATAAAAACACTGTGGTTACCAACCCGCTTGCTAAGCGTGGCAATTGTGTTAAATATCCCGCCTGTGAGAAAAACTCTGTGCAAGGCACATGTTTCGCAGTAGATTTTTGAAGTTCATTGGGTGGTTGTAGATGGATTGATAGAATACAAAAAGATATATATTGCCGAAGTTTTATCAACTTTCCTGCACATTATTCTGTAATCTCTGTTTTTTTAAAAAAATAATAATATTAGAGTATGAAACGACAAATGATTGAGAAGAAAAGCAAGAGAAGTGTCTGGCAGCCACTTTGGCACCGCTGAAGGGACTGCAGCACCGCCCAAATTTCGACGGATTCAAGGCTTTCATAGTCCACATACGCAAGGCAAAGTGGTAGATTGTACTCTTCGGTCTTTTGTACAATTTGCCGGGAAGGCATAGTGGTCTATGGTGCAAAGCCTTTTCGGAAACCGGCTTGTTCGGGAGGCTGAAGTCGAGAGTCTGCATGCGAGACGATTCGTAATGGCTCCGAAAACAGCACGTAGACGCAGCTCAGAAGGAAATCGGTCTGTAGATCTTCAAGAGAGCGTTGTCGCCTTTCTTGAAGAACAAGACCACCGCACTTCTGCTCCACGCCCGGTGTATTACAGAGGACGGAATTAAAGGGCTTGAAGGACTTCAAGTACCGGTTTTCCACCCGCTTTCAGAAGCTCCGCTGTAATTCCATCCTCGTATGGGGCCTTGCCGTTTTTAAAGTGCTGGAGAGCCATTCTAATCTCGCTCAAACTGACGTCCGGGATATCATTACACAAGTACTTAAGTAAAAACTAGAAAATTGCATAACAATGATACAGCCTATTAAATATTATAGATTTTTTGAACAAAGTACTAAGTGAGTTATGATATTTATAAGTTTTATTAAAATTCGATTTATTGCATGTTTTACAAACTAAAAATTAATTATTTTAAATAGATTCATTTCAATTATTGCTTATATTATTACTAGTTTTTCCCCGCGACTTCGTTCGCGTGTATTTCGGTTATATCGCGCCCATGTGTGAAATAGAGTCTGCTGATACAAGCCAAAATTATAACTGGATGTCACTGGCAAAAGCTAGTAAACTACAAAACTTCTTTATACACCACATTTTTGTTAATCTATTACTGTGTGCCAACATTATTAGACTATCACGAGCTTACGCGTGGCAAGCCACATAGAATAGAACCCGTGTGCAAAACAATTTTCTCTCAAGTCTATACCCGCAAATTTTAATATCTGCCCTTGTGATTGGTTTATGTACATACTCAAAGCAGACTTTTTGAATTCGTTTGAATTCAAAGGGAAGATCATTCGGGATTAAGGGAATTCTTGGTACAAATACAGTTTCTCCTTGCGCACATGCAGTTAAAATCATGGTTTTCTAATTCATGTAATGCGATGTAATTTTTACTTTTAGTCTGGTTCCGTTGCACAGTTGAGGAGGTTTCAAATTTCGCAATAACATAACAGGAGTGCCCACAATGTTTTAACTGTTCCACCGGGAGCATCAAAAAGAATATTCCACCCTCATTTGATTCAATTTTTGTGTTAATTTGATTGTAATTTGCTTTTTGTTCGTCATTCAGTGATCCTTCATTATTTTTAACTGTGTTTTCTAATGATGCTAAGTCGTAACTTGTCTCTTTAAGAAACTCTCTATTTTCAAATTGTTTTTCTTTGCTTGGCTGAGGTAACCAATACTCTTTTAGTAGACAACCACCCAACACTAATCAGGCATCTTCTATTACCAAAAGGCATTTGTTAAATACCACATATGTTATGTGTTCTATATTTACATCTCCTTGTCTTTCCAATTGCCTTTTAAAAACTTCAGATAGTTATTATTTGAATTTCTTTAAATAATTGGCAGAGCACTAATATAATCGTCAAAAGATCCATAATCATTTGCGGTGATTGGTAAAGTGCTGCCTCTTCCATTGCTGCGAAATGCTGATCATCTTCAAGCAAGCCGAGAGCTTACGCTGATTGGAACGTGGAAATATACATGACCATCTACAATTTTAACGCTTCAAACGAAATGGGCCCTGGATCTCAAGAAGAAGCATGTGAAGGTGATAGCATTCTATATTGTTCAGACGCAAACCTCAGCCCAGAATGTCCTTTTGACCCTGGCCAGTCTTCAACATTGTCTCCTTTCTCCTGTGGAACTTTCTTTATCCCAAACGGTATGCAGGTACTTTGAGGTAGAGCAATGTTTGCAAAGTTATCCACTTTACACAAATCGAAAAAGGATAGAGTGTGGTTGTTGAGGACTATTCTTTCTATCACTCAGATTTTGCTCATTAAAATAAACCCTTGCCCACTTTCAAAAGAACAGCGAGGTGGACTACGGAGGGAAATCATGAATAGAAATTCAAGGATTCGCCATACCTGTCTCTGATGAACTTATATATCTTCCACTTGTGTAGTTTAACTTCATTCTTTTCATTCTTCTAAAGCAAACGATGCCTGGTGTGAACCTTTATTTACGTATTTACAGACGTATTTTATTGATTTCAGTTGAATGGCAATATTCCTACATTTAAGTGAGCGTGAATGTTTTATTAATACCGGATTATAAGTGACTACCCAGCAATTATCTATGGTTGTGCCTTAGATATCAATAGAGAACCCACCGTCATCTAGTAAACGTCTCTTGTACTGGCGGATAACAGTCTTCACCAGTTTGAGTTTCCTTATGAGAGCCCTGGGTATCGTTTACTGCACATGTTATCTTTCATACATGGTGATTTTCGATTTAAAGTTCCACATGGACCATGTATCATCACATTTAACGATTTTGTGAAGCTCTGGGCCGTTTGGTATCTGGTATTTTGCAAAAATTTATATTGTCGATTTGATCCGAGTAATATGTTTGTAGCTGGTAAAGAATATGAATATGTGGAAGACCGCTCTTTTGCATCTCCGTTGAGTACATATATAGCATCGCACTTCACCAAATATTTTGCCTTTGTCATAATATCATGATCTTATCACCTTTTGCCGAAACACCCTCGAAATTATATCGTGTCTATCATGAGATTATTGTCCCTTGAAGCAATTGCTTTTATCTCGTCCGGCGAGGATTGCATGTGAAAATATATAAAGATCAGGCTGGCCAATTCTAACATAAGTCATAGGTCATATATGTCCGTTTCTTTCGTTCACCTAGGTCCCCGTAAAAGATGATGGAAGGACAACCATTTGTCCTAGTTGGTTGGCTTCTGCGTCTTGTCGTCCAATAGCATCTTTTAAACGGATGTAACTATCAGCACGTAATTTGGCTTTATTATTTTGATATAATTTATTCTCTCTATTTCTATTCTGGCGTATTCATCCACCAAATATTGAATTAAAAGCGCACGATAGTTGACTCAATAGTTATCTTCTCCTTCTTTAATCATTATTCTATACGAATAGAAACTTGCAGAAGAGACAGTTTTATTAAGTGGCAACTTAGTTGTGAGATCGCGTTGTGGTATGTTGATTGAATACCCATCATCCTCCCAGCAAAACATCAATGGATACTGTAGCGCATCATATGCTCGCTGTATCTCACTAATACGCTGAAGTGAATTACTTCAGCACTCGAGGATGATGTCCTTTCGATCAAATTGTTGATCCACTAACACTAAAGCCACTTTGTATGTGGTGCATTGTACCTACCTCTATGTTTTTCTGGTGGTTTTTATCAGCATGTACGACAACTTTGTATGACTATGAAGGAGGGGCTTTATCAATATTCCAATCTTTGCTTATCGATCATCTTCATCTACAAAATATATTTGAAGCACTGGCGTCATGTTCGGCTTCGGTAATATATCATCAAATGTAGACGGCCTTGTACTCTAAAAGTCGTTGAAAACCATCTGCGTTAGCTGTTTACAACCAAAGGAAGTCATCTGGCAACAGGCATTATATTTAACGAATACACACAAAATAGTCAAGATTGGTGTAGATCATTAATCAAACCAAACAGTGGCTTAGTTTGATTAATGACTACATGGTGAGTCAACAGGCAGTTGTTTCAACCGATCACCAGAGCCCAGCGCGTTACACACTACCAGGTGAGTCGCAGCGCTGAATCGATTTTTTTTCTGACAAGTGGACAGCTTTACGATTTTAACTGGCTTGTTCCTGCCTATAACTTTCTTTGCACTTTTAATTGACTTCTTTTGTTATTAGTAAATCTCGACCTTCGTTTATTTTATTTTTCATATTTTAATGTCGACGATACAGATTGATCTGTTCCGCTGGTTGGAATGATATTTCACTGTTTACAAAAGATGTAACAGTTAAATGGTCAAGCTCGAAGGACCACGCTCTTCGACATGTACCTCCATGCGACGTTGTGTAATTTTCTTTCGCAACATATAAGGCAGATAGGCGTCAAAATGTCCATTAGATAATCATGGCTAAATCGTAATCACGTTACTGGACAGATATCTGTTTCGGACTCTGTGAAATTTATTCAGTGCACAAGATAAGACAGGTATATGTATGCATATGTGCAAAAAATATTATTTTTGCCCAAGTATAATGCGTTAATGACACTTACGATATTTTAATCAATTAAACTACGACAAGCAGTTCTATGTTTCACTTTTAGCACTGTGTATATCCACTGTAAAATATGGTAACAAAAATCTCTCTAAAACTTTTATTAATTCACACTTCAATGTTTAATCATAAGAATGTATTCAAAATTATCTACATATGGTGAAAAAAAAAATCAATGGCTTTTAATAAAGCAAAGCTACCAACTAAAATATCTTTAAACTGCTGTCCTGTAAAGTTTGGTTTTTGAACAAACGATAGTGTACTTAGGAGAAATCGTCAGGAGCCTTTCAAGTTTCCTTATATGAATAAGCCCCATATAAAGTATATCTTATTTTAAGGTGATAATGATGAAGCTCTCCTGGCTGATTTTTTTATAGATTTAGTGTGAAAAAAGAGCACACGGCCCTTAGAAATCTATCCCCGATTAAGAATCAAAATTTAGATGTGTTGTCACCCCTAAGACTAAGATAGAATGCCTTGTTTTCAGTAAAATAAGTCTCAGGTTCTGTATATTATACGAAACACAGCAATCTATTTTACGCTGGTTACATGACCGATTCATCTGTGCTACAACCATAATATAGCTGCAGCATGGCTCTACTACGTTATAAAAATTGTTAATGTATTGAAAATCACTAAACCTACGAAATACGTTGCCGTTATGATTACGAGATAGAGTACACTTTTATGATTTTTTATATTGTTCTTTATTATAAATATATTTTACAACGTTTATTGTTAACGCATGATTTATTGTTTACACTTTAAATACTTTACTCTTTAGACTTTAAATACCAAAGTAACAGTCGACGTGATGATATGGATACTGCAGTCCATGGATACCATACACAATGCAAGAAGTTGTAATGGATAAATGATAATATTAAAAAACAAAATAAAGCCGTATTTGCGTACACATGCGTACAGTGGTATCAGCTCCTAGAATTTTGTGGCAAATGAAACTATTTTGTTTGGAAATGAGATACTCATACATAATACCATGAAGAAGTATGCATTATTTGTTCTTACTAATTTAAAATCACTCCTTTGACTAGAAAATTCGTGGCCACTTTTCCGAGATTCCGAGGAAATATTATAAGTAATTGAGAACATAAAAAAAACAAATTCGCAGATAAATAGGTATTAATGACGAATGGTAACGATAAATAAATAGGTGTTTCCTCATATGGGATATAATTTAATTTCCTAGTCGCTAAATACAAAATTATTTCTTTAACATTGTGAGCTGTCAAAGCGAATAACCTGGTGAACTGAGTTTACTATGTAATTAGATTGGAGGAGGCTGCTGAAAGGAAACTAACAGTAATAGCATGTATTTGACAACTTTTACAAAAATAAATTATTAATTCTTTGCTTTAAACAGGACAAAACTGTAATAAAATAATTTAATGGTAAGATTTAATTAAACCGATCTGGAGAACTTGTGAATTATTATACGGTAAGTAATTCGGATGCTGCGTGCACTAATAAATAGTATAACAATACAATAATATTTTCGCCTTTATTTATAATTAAACAAATTTTAACTAACCGTGTAATGGAGGTGTAAGAAATCCTCTACCACATATTATGCTGCTGCGGGTGTCAAGAGACAAAAGAGTGAAGAAAATCAGGGCAGCGTCTTCTTACTAACAACTAAAGATGACAATTGCGGTTGCCAACCCGCATGCTGAGCGTGGCAAATCTATGGAAGAGGCCTATGTACAGCAATATATTTTTGATAGGCTAGAACTACGTCTAGCATTTATAGCATTTTTACTGTTTTTGTAAGCCTGACAAAATAACGATTTCGTAATCGTAATGCTTTAGCACGCTGAATTGCACTCGTAATCCCAAATGCCTTTGACGAATTAATTTATTAATTTATAAATATTAAGTGCTTTTCCACCTCAGACTGCATCACCACTACCATCAGGTGGGATGATCAAGCAATAGATTATAATGTTAAGTACATTAAATACTGTACGTAAATAATTTTAATGACCATTTAAATAAATCCTATCGTATTAAATTAGGAATGATTTTCTAAAAGATTACGCTAAGATCATATCAAAACGCAGAATCACTGCAAAAAAATCAAGAGAATACTTTTACGTCTTAGAGCCACGCTGAAGCTGATTATGGTTGCAGCAAGAATAGGTCGGCTCAACTGGTGAAGGGTCACGCTCTTACAGAAAACATATGGTGTTTCGTATGGTCATTGTAGAGAACTGGAGACTCTTTTTACTGGAAACGTGGCATTCCATCTTAGTCCTCAGGGGTGATAAGGCATTTTGATTCTAAATCGAGGACGGGTGTAAGTGTCTATGAGCCATCCACTTACCATCAGGTAGACGTGTGTTTGCTTGTCACCCTTATTCTATAAAAAAATGAAAAGGTTTTTTTTTAATCAAAATTAATGGATACTATCAAGGAGGAAAATATATTATCTTAACGATATTGTAGAAACGTTTAAAGAAAAAAAAATACGTATACGTATTATGAGAGTATAAGAAAACTCACATAAATACATCGATGAGAAGAGAATCGTAACTTTTCATTGCAGTTGCCGTTTTGATATTACCTCGAGTTCGGACCCTTTTACAAGGATAAGCCAAAATCTACAGCCTTTAAAAAATATTAATTTTGGAAGGTAATCCATATTGAGCATATTTTCTACTTTCCTCTTATCGTGTTAAGCACGTTTGCCTCCGACTTTTACCAGTAAATAACTTAGAATGTTTTAAGTATATACTTTAAAGTTTTTATTGAAAATGATTTTGTGTAAGTGTTATATCTATGTATTTATTTATTGCTGTCTATTGGCGATCGTGTAACGTTTGAACAAATTGACAGATTGAGGTCATATTCATAGTAATTTTGTCGAGACGTTTGTTATTCATAGCTCTGCCAGGATCAGATAGGTGGCACTGTATCAAGTTATTAATAAATCCTTTATTTATGAACCAACAAGACACATATTTTATATGTTGGTTTAAAACAAAATGACTAATGTAGACTAAAATGTGGACGATTGGTGTAAATTAAATATTTATAATATTTTTTTTTTTTATTTACACCAAAAATCCAGAGTGAATTCGGAGTTACACTCATCGCGCTAATTGCCGAAAAGGGATGAACAAAGTCTGCAGTGACAGCTGGTTTTCCTATAAAAATAAAATGAATATTTTATTTTGTAATTATTAATTTCTTATTTTAAAAGCTTTTGTAAAGGACCTGATTCTCATTCCAAACTTTAATATACATATTATAAATTTTTGAGGTGTTTAGAGAACGATTCCGCTGGGGTTTCATTTTATTTTAATTATTAATCGGGGATAAATGTAGCAGCTGTCTATGAGCCATAGCATCCACTTACCATCAGGTGGACTGTGTGCTCGTTTTTCACCTTTTCTCTTTAATTGTTCTTTTTCCTTTTTTGGTTCAGTACTGACTTCTGGCATTCGCAGATGGTGTTAGAAAAGGAACTGCAGAGTTCTGAAATATAATTTTAAATTAAATTAATTTGCACAAAGGTAGAGCTGAAATTTATTGTAAAATCACTGCCACTACAAAGAAATAGGCTTTAGTAAAATAAAATATTTACAAAGAAGGTACTTAACCTTTAAAATACTTGTAATACTTGTACAGGAATTTAAATGATACAAAATATGTTACTCTCAAAATTTAGCAATTGAAAATACTTCTAAAATAGCTTTTAAATACGAAAAAAAAAAAATATTCACGTAATAGCTGTGATTTGGCCATTTTATAAACCAATAACTTAAATTTATTTTTAATTTTCATATACTCAAAGACGCTTCATAAATATTTTGTGAGTAAATTTATGAACTTTCTATCAAAATTCATAAAATATTCTCTTTAATTTTAAAATCAGTTTCAAATCAAATTTTAAATAAATAGCAGTCATTTTCCATGAAACATTTTGTTGAATTGGGGTTTCACTTATTTAAACTAGTTCTAAAACGCTTAGAGTTTGCTTTAGCTTTGCTTTTGATGTTTGTTATATGGTAGATTTTTCTTTTTGTGTAAAGTCGAGACCGACGAAAATCTACGAACTGTATAGTTACAATGTAAAATATTTAATGTGTAATTTGTGAGGCAACATCTATACTATTATAAATTTCGAGGAAATATTTTTTCATATTTTATTTGATTTATACTATACTATTAATACAGAACTAATACCAAAACAACAATTTTGAGAACGTTGTCTGTCTGTCTAACTGAACTTACATCATCCAAAATCTGTGAACGAATTTAGATGGGAGTTTCACTGTAATGTTACGTAGAGGTCAAACCATTGGAATAAATAAATATCCTCACGCTATTTATTATTGAAGCTGGGTAGAAGGCCTAATTGTCTGAATAAATATAATGTTGAAACTTCTAGATATATTTAGGTGGAGTTATAACACAATTTAGTCACTAGATAAATTTTGCAATACAGCAATAATTTTAATTATGTATAGTCTTACTAGAAAGTTACACTTATTATACGACGGTGTACACATTTTCAATAGTCACTCACCAGCAAAAGCACAAAAAATTTTGATTTTATAAAATGTCTGAGTGGTCAAAGGACGAATTACGGGTTATTATACGGTACAATTTCGCGCACGGTCTCTTAATTGATGAGTGTTTGGAAGAAATGAGTTATGTACTTAGAGATAACTGCCCTCATTGTACAACGATTTTTCGGTAGTATCGGAAATTCAGTCGTGGTAATTTTGGTGTAGAAGACGCGCCAAGGTTAGGACGTCCCACAGACGTTTGCACTGTTGAGAATGTGAAAAAGGTTGAAAAATTGATAAGAGAAGACCGTCCAATAACTTATAGGCAGATAGAAGAAATCCTGCAGATAAGTGCATCAAGCATTCATAAGATTATGCACGATATATTTAGAGTGAAAAAAATTTACGCTTCGGGTGCCCCGTGACTCCAAAAACAAGAACGAAATTTGGTTATTTGAAAATGAGCCTAATCCAATTCAAGTTCGAAAATCTTGTTCAATAAAAAAGAAGATGATTGCAGTATTTTTCACAAGACGAGGAATTTTAGACCGAGTAGTTTGGAAAGTCAGGCACAGTTAAGGCCCCTTGGTACACAAAATAGTTTTTGCCTAAGGTGATCTAAAACTCAAAGAGCTCCGTCCAGTTAAGACTCGATAATTGGCATTTTCATCACGATAATGCCCCTGCGCATAGGTCGCGTGCAACTGTGAGTTTTATAAGATGTTGAGTAAAACTGCTTGCTGCTGCATCTTGTGCCCCGTGACTTTGGTCTGTTCCCAGTCATTAAGAACCAGCTGAAGGGAAGGAGATTTGCCAGCGACACGGAGTAATAGGTGAATAGAAAATGGACGCGAATCATTAATGGTTTATACGAATGAATAAGTGTATAAGCTGTAGTGGTAATTATTTTGAAAGATTGTAATAAATAAAGCTATATTGCAGGACTTATCTAATGACCGGAGTACTTTGGAGTTCAATTGATTTGATTGTTTGAGCCGGGCTGGTGTTCGCAACTCCATGTCTAAGCGCGTATTTTACGGTGGACAGGGTTAATATTATTCGAGCAACCCAAGCTCGAGGAATTTTAGTACTTTTACGGTACCATTGAACTGGGGAGCGACCTCGGCGATCCTAAGTACTTAGCTATGCAGCTGGCAACCGCTAAACAATCAAGTAAAACGTAGGCCGCTGTTTCCTCCTGCCCGGCTCTTCTCAAGGACTGTCAGTAACATCTAAAGCAAATAGATGCTTGTTAAATAAACCGTGAACTGTTAGTGCATCAGTGATAAGTCTTTCAGTTCCAGTTCAATTTATATATTCCATTACTTTTATCTGACTGCGGCGATGCAAATAATGGAATAACTTGGACAAAGAGTACACAATCTTTAACTTTTTATATTTTTATATATATGTTAGCTGTAAAACTTTTGATGTAGAAACTAGTGCGCGGCGAAGATTAAATTTCTACTTTTTAGTGGCACCTGCCTGTTAAAGTTAAAGGAGTTTTATTATCCTTAGAATAAAAAAAAAAAAAACAGGCAAATACAATATCATATGTCCCGCTGCTGATCACAGGTATGTTCTCATTTCTGTTTAATTTTGATGTACAAACAGTACCCATTGGCTTATATTATTTCCAAATTATTTAGGTATTTTGAATTGACAAACCGTAGGCTCTCCATAATAGCTAATCATTGCACTTATACCTCCCCCTGGCCTACAACACAGATTATCACAAAGTATAAGCCACCTGAATCCTACCTACCTGCATGCATGACTACCTGCATATTTCATCAAGTCGTCACTCCATCTAGTGGGGGCTACCAAACAGTGCATTAACCAGTGCGAGGCTGCCATCAGAGAACTTTTCTTTCCCGCCCCATTGCCACAAGAATTACCCGTTAAGACACATTGAAGTCGTTGAGCACATCCAGAGATTCCCATAATCACAACACCGTTGGCAAATAGAATAAGTGTTGCATTCGCCATTAATGTTAATACCGTATTTTTACGAGCCTAGTAGCTATACAATCACTCCATTACCTTGATTTACGGACATTCAAAATTTTGACTAAATCGAAGGAATAGTGGCAGATTACATTGTTTATTATACTGTACAACCTGCCGGGAACTGGTTGTTCGAGGTTGAAGTCTATTTATTATATATAGAGATTTATTTATTCGTTCTATATTGCAAATTTTCTTTACAGTTTCCCACGACTTTTTCATGTCATTTTTATTTTCGCTATTTTTCATACTCTTTTTTCAATTTCTTTAAAAGCTTATTGCAATAATTACGGTATCGGGTATAAGATACACGCAATATATTATCATTTGGATATTTTTTTGTTTTAAGATGAAGTTTATTCCTGAATCTAATGCACCAAAGTAGACCTGGTGTTATCCAGGGCTTAATATTAAATTTTATATTTGATACAGTGTAGGTGATAGCGTGTTTCATTACAATTTTTGAGAATTGTAGTAAAAAGTTAGACGCAATTTGGTTGGCATCACCATTTGAAAATATCTCAGACCAATTTGTTTCATAAAGTTCTTTAGTAGCTGCCTGGTAATCCACATTAAAGAGTGATCGTGATTCTTTATTATATTTACAGCTACTTTTGTATTGCAATGATGTTATTACGGAACTATGATCTGTTATAGTGGATTCACAGACGACTGTACTAACTACATTTCTAGATCTAATGATACAGTGATCCAGACAGCTTGGGTACCTTGTTGGATATGTATGAGCTGGCAATAGTCCGTGCATTCCTAAAAGATTAAGATAATCAGACGATCTATTGTCAGTAAAGCCCTCTTTGATGTCTAAATTCATATCACATATTAAAATTATGTTCTGAAATGGTTTTAGATGTAATAATAATTTATCGAGTGAATCCAGGAAATCTTCTATCGCGTAACAACTTGGAGGTCTATAAATGCCAACAATTGCTATCTCAGATCCTAATTGAATAAGTAAGCAATTTGCATTATCAATGTCTGGTTTAGTAACTTTTACATTTTTGAGAGATGAGGTAACATGCACCTCTACTCCACTATTTTGATTTATTTTCTTTGTTGTTGTGAGTGATGTATAGTTTGAAAGATTCGGTAAAATACTTAACGGTTTTAACCAACATTCGGTCATAATTTCAATGTCAAAAGTAATATTGATTTGAGCCTAATATTTCAAAATCACAAAAATTATGGGTTAGACTTATATTTTGGGTAATGATGTTTAATGATTGCTTAGATACATTCAAATATTGTCTGCATCTCCTTGGGTCTGCAACTAAATGCCTACCGACATTGATATCGTTATCAATGTCAGGAAATATTTCGAAATAGTTAGCCATTTTCAAAGTGTTTTTTTATTTATTATTAGTTCTGGTATGGGAGGCACTCACAGACGAAAACCCAGGCGTTATAAATTTACTATGCAATATTTTGTGCGTATTACTGTTATATAATAGTACTTGTTTAGTGTATAAGAATGTTTTGTTAAAGTGTGAAATATAGTGTGTATAATAAAATTAAAACTTAATACTATAATTAATAAAAACTTAAATACCATGTTGTTTGTTAAACTCATTCTTACATAATTTACCAAATTTTTTAGCTATGGAATAGTCAGTCTTTTGATTGGTATTTTTCACAAAGTGAATTTATTTGCTCAACTGTTTTCACTGTAATAGGTGGTTCATTTTCCTTTTACGCAACATGATTCTGCCTTTAACAATCCAAGAATACTAAAATCACCTTGGTTCTTTAGCTTACGGGCTAGAAAAAATTATATTATTGCCTTTGGTGTAAGGTATTCAGAGAAATAGACAGGTTCTTTCATTTTCTATGCCTAGTATAGTTGTTTAGCCTTTCTTTAGTAATTTTATTGTAATTACTAACTTATTTAAGAACTTGTTCTTTTAGTTTGATCAGAATATTCAACAAAAATGGTATTTCTCTTTTTAATTTTAAAACCTGTTTAATGTCCTGAGAGTCAATTTTTACATTTACTGTGGCATGTAAGTTTCGGACTGTGTTTTGAATATCTCCTTTGTAATCTTTCGGTATAATATTTATTTTTATCATGTTTTGGCGTTCTTTTTTTAGTAATACGTCAAGATATTCTTCTAAATAATTTATTTTTGCAAAATCCTCCAGGTATTTTTTTGAAACAGACACAACACTAATTTTCAACTCTTTGTATTCGTTTGCATTTTTCTCCAAGATCTTGTGAATCTGTACATGTGATATTAAAATTTCAGAGTTTTGTTTCTTCATATAACTTATGCTCCTACGTATTTCGCCTTGATCAGATTTCAACGATCGAAACATTTCTTTCATTTCTTCTCTAAAAATAGTAAAGTCACATTCTGTATTTTTTCTTTTTCTTCTAATTATTGTTGATATACTATCACCGCTATCGAATTTTGCTAAGTTAGTTTTAGAAGAAAATTTTTTGTTCTCTGGAGACTGCAACATCTCTGTCATTTTTTGCGTATAATATGCAAGCAAAACAAAAGAAAAATCAATGTTATCGGAATATTATTATTTTTTTAATTATGTAGATTACAAACGTACGTAAATATCACAATAACAACTTGATTACTTACAATGCACTGCACACGGGAGTCACAATGGATCAATAATATTTGACGGTGATATTATAATCTCTGTTTGTAATTACACACGACCGCTCACTGCCACCGACGGTGGAAGATGTGCATCCATCTCCCCATCTCCATAATTGCCTTAAAATCTTCAGATAGGTATTCTTGAATTTCCCAGGCCCAAAGGGTACTTGGTAGAACACTGAAATAATCGTAAAAGATCGCCGAATCATTTGCGGTGATTGGCAAATGTTGCTCTTCCATTGCTGCGAACAAAGGCTGATCATCTTCAAGAGTCGAGAGCTTTGCACGCTGATTGAGACGTGGAATACGAGGGTTATAAGGACTACCCAGCGATTATCTATGGTTGTGCCTTTGATATCAACAGAGAACCCACCGTCATCTTGTAAACGTCTTGTACTGCGGATAACCGTCTTCACCAGTTTGAGTTTCCTTATGATAGCCCCTGGGGTATCGTTTACTGCATTTATCTTTCGCCGTGTAAGTTCTTCGCAACAATAGGCAGATAGGCGTCAAAATGTCCATTAGATAAATCATTTTTTTTATAGGATGTGACAAACGAGCACACAGTCCACCTGGTGGTAAGTGGTTGCTGCAGTCCACAGGACATCTACATTTGTCCTCGATTACAAATCAAAATGCAGATGCGTTGTCACCCGTGAGGACTAAGATGGAATGCCTCATTTCCAGTAAAGAGGGTCTCCGGTTCTCTACTCACCATACGAAACACAGCAGCGTTAAGCTGCTATTTTACGCTGGTATTCCGTGAGAGCGTGGTCCTTTCTGGTCGAGCTGACCCATTCGTGCTACAACGATACCAGTAATATAGCTGCAGCATGCCTCTACCACGTAAAAATCATGGCTAAATCGTATTCGTTACTGGACAGATATCTGTTCCGGACTCTGTATAGCAGACCGTTTTGATATACTTCAAACCAAAACGGAAATATTAATTCTGCAGCTACCAATTCACAGAGTCCACCATAAGTTTTTTTTTAACATATCGGCTGAATACTCATTTGTTTGAATAATTATCGCCATTTCTGTCGTGGGTCATAACTGAAAACCTAGGCCAATCATTTACCACAAATCTAACAATTAGTGAACGCTCCACCATCGCATTTTTTGTTTCGGTACATAAAAAATGAAAGAGCACGAAATAAACAGGCGCCGTCACCTATAATGGGGACGACAGTATGTTCTTCCATTTTTCCTTTAATATTAAGAGTTTTGTAGTCATTGTTTTCAGGAGAAAAATACTTCTATCAGCAATACCTAATCACAAAGCAAATCGAATTCCAATTTTGAACAATGGTTCTAAAAAAAAAAATCAAGCAACTGATCCGAAACATGAACAAATCTTAAACCGTAAGCAAGCAAATTGAAGTCTAGTTAAGTTAACAGTGAATAGGTACCGCATGTGGTACAGGTTGAAGCGCTCATTCACCATTCACTTTATATTAGTTCGAAGAAACACAACGTTACCCCGTTATAAAACGATACCAACGCCATCTATTGGTAGTGATTGGAACATGAAGATCAATACAAAATAGGTAGGTACCTAAGTATTTCTTTTGGTTTTGCCATTTTATTAATTTGTAAAAATATTTGGTTTGGTTATTTATATTCATGGTTTTTAATTTTTAAATTTGTAGTTTTGTTCAGGTGTAATTTTGTGCAAATTTTTGTACAAATCTTTTTGTCAATTTTGTTTTACCTAGGTCACCAATAAGTTTTGAGATATAAAGTATTCTATATACTAATAATATTTATTTTACATCTTTTCAAAATATTCTCCATCATGCTCTACAAAGTTCCATTCGCCTAACCCACTCTGAAAACACTTTTGCCAGTCTTGATCTGACAGGTCGGAAATCTTCGTAGGCAGCCACGGCTTCTTCGGTGCTTGAAAAAACTGCCTTTTTATTTTTCTTTGACTTGGGAACAAAAGAAATCACTAGGAGCTAAGTCAGGGCTGTAGGTGGTGACTTATATTTTCAACACCAGATTTCAATAAATGCTTATGTTCTAAGGGAGGTATGTGAAGAGGCGTTATCGTGATGCAGCATGATTCCCCGAAGCCCGGTCTTTGGTCTTCCCGCACAGCTTGAAAAGTTGAGGAAATTCAGAGTTGACTGACCTACCTTTTCCAGTATTGACGTCAACAATGTCCGCTCCGCAAAAAACTAGCCACCATTTTTTGCCGACGTTGCGAGGTCTTTGTAGTTTTTATCGCTCCTTCTGAGTAGACCCATATCGATGATTGCCTTTATTTTCTGGATCATATTGATAGATCCATGTCTCGTCACCAGTAACGATTTTTGAAACACGCCTAGATGCCCTGTTTTCAGAACGTAGACGCATTTCATGGTACTAATCCACACGAGTCTGTTTTTCGCTTTGGGAGAGCAAACGAGAGATCCATCGACAACAAAGCTTCCTCACTTCAAGATGTTGATGTAGGATAGTATGAATGCTCCCCGAACTAATGCCTACAATCTTTCGATGTCCGTACATGTGATTCGTGGTCTTCGCACCAACATTTCAGTAGTCCATACATTTTCTCGTTGCTGCTGTTTGGGGCCCCGGTTCTTTGTTCATTTTGAATTCAGCAAAACACCTAAAATTGTTGCGCGTGATGGAACTGAGTCCCCTAATGCGGATTGTAAATTGTAAACTTAATTTTCGGTTAAACCAAACTTAAAATCATAATATATCATAGCGCAAAGGTTCACGGTTAAGATCCATCGTTTTAAATGAAAAGTGGAAGCGTTGCAGGAAAATTATTAGAACTTTTTTTTTTAATATTGAGCAATTGGCTTATGGAGTTCTATTTTAAATAAATTTGATTTTAGAACATATAACACGGGTACGTTCCATTTTAAATTTCGAGCATCTCAAAACTTATTGAGGACCTACGGTATGTTTTTGATGCAATAAAGTATATTCTATTCTATTCTAATAAATTAAGTTTAAAATATTTATCAATATCATTTACGTTATTAACGACCCAAAACCTTCAAATGACACCAAGTCACCCAACCCATGATGATTTTTACATACAAACATACATCCATCCATCCTTCCATCAATGTTTGTTACAAACCATAATCGATGCCATTTTCGTAATTAACGTCCCAAAACCATAAAACGGCACCCATATTGACATTTCAACCACATCACTCCCACACAAGGATAATGGTAGGTATTTCGTCTGCTCATGTTGGATTTTGAAATAGTTGTTGTTTTCGTAATCACAATTCGACCTGATAAAAAATATAACGATACCCATGTTGATTTTCAGAATTTGTCACCCTTTTCCACCTTTTAGGGTTGAATTTGAAAGAGTCTGAAACACTTGTTTACCATTTATTGATAGGAGTACCTGTGAAGTTTTGAATAAAATAGTTTAACTAATCTTGTTTCCTCATACAAACTTTCAACCCTTTTTCACCACCTTAGAGGTTGAATTCAACAACCCTAGGACAGGTAATTGTTTATTTCTAATCGTTAAACCTAAAACAAAGTTTCAGGCCCTTTAGCTCTAAAATGACGGACTTCATACAAACTATTAACTTTTCACCCCTTAGGGCGAATTTTCAAAAATCCTTTTAGCGGATGCTAAATCATTACAACTGTCTATATGCCAAATTTCAGCAAAATCGTTCAGTAGTTACGGCTGTGTTGATAGATGAGTCAGTCAGGTTTGCCTATATATATATAGATCTTAATATTTAAATATATTTTTATTTAGCAAGTAAATTTCAATATTATCATTATAATATAGTATTTGGCTGCAGAAATAGAATATTAATGTAAAGTGAAATTACAGTCTCTATACGTCCACTCCTTGACAGGCTCTTCTTCTTTCTGAGAGGGTTATGGAAATATTAGCGAAATTCACAGGTCTTGAAATATTTTATTTCTGACACATGCAGGTTTTAGCATGATATTTTAAAACAATACTCTGACTGTGACTTAGATTTATAATGGTTTAGAAATGAAAGTATTGAGTATATTAGTAGAAATATTTATTTTTGTTCATTTGATGATGTGTGTAAGCATTTTTATTACGCTCTTGTCGTTTCACGTGGAAGAGCTGATGCTGCAGCTATATTAGTAGTATAGTTGTTGCACGAATGGGTCGGCTCAACCGGGAAAGGACCACGCCTGCCAAAAATACCAAAGATTAAATACAGCAGCGTATCGCTGCTGTGTTTCGTATGGTGAGTTTAGAAAACCGGAGACCCTTTTGTTGAAACGAAGCATTCTATCTTTGTTCTCACGTGTGACAACACATTCACATTTAGGTTCGTAATTGAGGACAGATGTAGATGTCTATGGGAGCCAGCAACTACTACCATCACGGAGTGTGTCACCGTTTGTCACCCTTATCCTATAAAAAATCTATATCGTGGGTGGTCGATTCCACCACAATAATTAGCTCATTTGTATAATGAGGGGTTGCAAAGAAGGTCTTTATAGAATAAAAGTGACAAATGTGCATTTGTGTTAAGTGGTAAATTGGTGGTAAGTGGACATTATTAAACATACACATCTACACCTATCCTCGTAAAGAATCAAAATGTGGATTCAGGACGACACTACACACCAGTTTATTTTTTCGAATGAATGGTATAGGAACATACTTGAAGACGAACAAAAACTTACGGTGGTGGCGGTGTAAGAATATCCGCTACCCCATATCGTATCATAGGTATCGTATGAGGCGACAGAGTGAAACAAACGAACATCTTCCTAATAACATCTAAAAAGCTGCGGTTTACGAATCCGCTTACAATAAATAGTATATAATACAATAATATTTTCGCCTTTTATTTATAATTAAACAAATTTTAACTAACCGTGTAATGGAGGTGTGAAATTCCTCTACCACATATTATGCTGCGGGTGTCGTAAGAGACAAAAGTGAAGAAAATCAGGGGCAGCAGCGTCTTCTTACTAACAACTAAAGATGACAAATTGCGGTTGCCAACCCGCATGCTGAGCGTGGCAAATCTATGGAAGAGGCCTATGTACAGCAATATACTTTTGATAGGCTAGAACTACGTCTAGCATTTATAGCATTTTACTGTTTTTGTAAGCCTGACAAAATAACGATTTCCGTAATCGTAATGTAGCACATTGCACTCGTAATCCCAAATGCCTTTGACGAATTAATTTATTAATTTATAAATATTAAGTGCGCTTTTCCACCTCAGACTGCATCACCACTTACCATCAGGTGGGATGATCAAGCAATAGATTATAATGTTAAGTACATTAAATACTGTACGTAAATAATTTTAATGACCATTTAAATAAATCCTATCGTATTAAATTAGGAATGATTTTCTAAAAGATTACGCTAAGATCATATCAAAACGCAGAATCACTGCAAAAAATCAGAAATACTTTTACGTCTTAGAGCCACGCTGAAGCTGATTATGGTTGCAGCAAGAATAGGTTGGCTCAACTGGTGAAGGTCACTCTTACAGAAAACATATGGTGTTTGGTATGGTCATTGTAGAGAACTGAGACTCTTTTACTGGAAACGTGGCATTCCATCTTAGTCCTCAGGGGTGATAAGGCATTTTGATTCTAAATCGAGGACGGGTGTAAGTGTCTATGAGCCATCCACTTACCATCAGGTAGACGTGTGTTTGCTTGTCACCCTTATTCTATAAAAAAATGAAAAGGTTTTTTTTTAATCAAAATTAATGGATACTATCAAGGAGGAAAATATATTATCTTAACGATATTGTAGAAACGTTTAAAGAAAAAAAAATACGTATACGTATTATGAGAGTATAAGAAAACTCACATAAATACATCGATGAGAAGAGAATCGTAACTTTTCATTGCAGTTGCCGTTTTGATATTACCTCGAGTTCGGACCCTTTTACACGGATAAGCCTAAAATCTTACAGCCTTTAAAAATATTACCCTTGGAAGGTAATCCATATTGAGCATATTTTCTACTTTCCTCTTATCGTGTTAAGCACGTTTGCCTCCGACTTTTTACCAGTAAATAACTTAGAATGTTTTAAGTATATACTTTAAAGTTTTTTATTGAAAATGATTTTGGTGTAAGTGTTATATCTTTATGTATTTATTTATTGCTACGTCTATTGGCGATCGTGTAACGTTTGAACAAATTGACAGATTGAGGTCACATAGTAATTTTGTCGAGACGTTTGTTATTCATAGCTCTGCCAGGATCAGATAGGTGGCACTGTATCAAGTTATTAATAAATCCTTTATTTATGAACCAACACGACACATATTCTTAATATGTTGGTTTAGTGCCAAAACAAAATGACTAATGTAGACTAAAATGTGGACGATTGGTGTAAATTAAATATTTATAATATTTTTTTTTTTTATTTACACCAAAAATCCAGAGTGAATTCGGAGTTACACTCATCGCTCTAATTGCCGAAAAGGGATGAACAAAGTCTGCAGTGACAGCTGGTTTTCCTATAAAAATAAAATGAATATTTTATTTTGTAATTATTAATTTCTTATTTTAAAAGCTTTTGTAAAGGACCTGATTCTCATTCCAAACTTTAATATACATATTATAAATTTTTGAGGTGTTTAGAGAACGATTCCGCTGGGGTTTCATTTTATTTTAATTATTAATCGGGGATAAATGTAGCAGCTGTCTATGAGCCATAGCATCCACTTACCATCAGGTGGACTGTGTGCTCGTTTTTCACCTTTTCTCTTTAATTGTTCTTTTTCCTTTTTTGGTTCAGTACTGACTTCTGGCATTCGCAGATTGGTGTTAGAAAAGTGAACTGCAGAGTTCCGAAATATAATTTTAAATTAAATTAATTTGCACAATTGGTAGAACTGAAGTTTATTGAAAATCACTGCCACTACAAAGAAAATAGGCTTTAGTAAAAATAAAATATTTACTAGGTAAAGAAGGTACTTAACCTTTAAAATACTTGTAATACTTGTAGATGAATTTAAATGATACAAAATATGTTACGCTCAAAATTTAGCAATTGAAAATACTTTTCTTCTAAAATAGCTTTTAAACACGAAAACAAAAAAAATATTCACGTAATAGCTGTGATTTGGCCATTTTATAAAACAATAACTTAAATTTATTTTTAATTCTCATATACTCAAAGACGCTTCATAAATATTTTGTGAGTAAATTTATGAACTTCTCTATCAAAATTCATAAAATATTCTCTTTAATTTTAAAATCAGTTTCAAATCAAATTTTAAATAAATAGCAGAGTCATTTTCCATGAAACATTTTGCTGAATTGGGGTTTCACTTATTTAAACTAGTTCTAAAACGCTTAGAGTTTGCTTTAGCTTTGCTTTGATGTTTGTTATATGGTAGATTTTCTTTTGTGTAAAGTCGAGACCGACGAAAATCTACGAACTGTATAGTTACAATGTAAAATATTTAATGTAATTTGTGAGCAACATCTATACTATTATAAATTTCGAGGAAATATTTTTTCATATTTTATTTGATTTATACTATACTATTAATACAGAACTAATACCAAAACAACAATTTTGAGAACGTTGTCTGTCTGTCTAACTGAACTTACATCATCCAAAATCTGTGAACGAATTTAGATGGGAGTTTCACTGTAATGTTACGTAGAGGTCAAACCATTGGAATAAATAAATATCCTCACGCTATTTATTATTGAAGCTGGTAGAAGGCCTAATTGTCTGAATAAATATAATGTTGAAACTTCTAGATATATTTAGGTGGAGTTATAACACAATTTAGTCACTAGATAAATTTTGCAATACAGCAATAATTTTAATTATGTATAGTCTTACTAGAAAGTTACACTTATTATGACGGTGTATACATAACATTTCAATAGTCACTCACTAAAAACACAAAAAATTTTGATTTTATAAAAATGTCTGAGTGGTCAAAGGACGAATTACGGGTTATTATACGGTACAATTTCGCGCACGGTCTCTTAATTGATGAGTGTTTGGAAGAAATGAGTTATGTACTTAGAGATAACTGCCCTCATTGTACAACGATTTTTCGGTAGTATCGAAAATTCAGTCGTGTAATTTTGGTGTAGAAGACGCGCCATGGTTAGGACGTCCCACAGACGTTTGCACTGTTGAGAATGTGAAAAAGGTTGAAAAATTGATAAGAGAAGACCGTCCAATAACTTATAGGCAGATAGAAGAAATCCTGCAGATAAGTGCATCAAGCATTCATAAGATTATGCACGATATATTTGAAAAAATGTACGCTTTGGGTGTGTGACCAAAACAAGAACGAAATTTGGTTATTTGAAAATGAGCCTAATCCAATTCAAGTTCGAAAATCTTGTTCAATAAAAAAGAAGATGATTGCAGTATTTTTCACAAGACGAGGATTTTTAGACCGAGTAGTTTTGGAAAGTCAGCGTACAGTTAAGGCCTCTTGGTACACAAAATAGTGTTTGCCTAAGGTGATCTAAAAACTCAAAGAGCTCCGTCCAAAGTTAAGACTAGATAATTGGCATTTTCATCACGATAATGCTCCTGCGCATAGGTCGCGTGCATACTGTGAGTTTTTTACAAGATGTTGGAGTAAAACTGCTTGCTGCTGCATCTTGTGCCCCGTGATTTTGGTCTGTTCCCAGTCATTAAGAACCAGCTGAAGGAAGGAGATTTGCCAGCGACGGAGTAATAGGTGAATAGAAAAATGGACGCGAATCATTAATGGTTTATACGAATGAATAAGTGTATAAGCTGTAGTGGTAATTATTTTGAAAGATTGTAATAAATAAAGCTATATTGCAGGACTTATCTAATGACCGGAGTACTTTGGAGTTCAATTGATTTGATTGTTTGAGCCGGGCTGGTGTTCGCAACTCCATGTCTAAGCGCGTATTTGGGTGGACAGGGTTAAATATTATTCAGCAACCCAAGCTTCTCGAGGAATTTTAGTAATTTCCTTACGGTACCATTGAACTCGGGGAGCGACCTCGGCGATCCTAAGTGCTAGCTATGCAGCTGGCAACCGCTAAACAATCAAGTAAACGTAACGCCGCTGTTTCCTCCTGCCCGGCTCTTCTCAAGGGACTGTCAGTAACATCTAAAGCAAATAGATGCTTGTTAAATAAACCGTGAACTGTTAGTGCATCAGTGATAAGTCTTTCAGTTCCAGTTCAATTTATATATTCCATTACTTTTATCTGACTGCGGCGATGCAAATAATGGAATAACTTGGACAAAAGAGTACACATCTTTAATCCTTTTTATATTTTTATATATATGTTAGCTGTAAAACTTTTGATGTAGAACTAGGGTGCGCGGCAAGATTAAATTTCTACTTTTTAAGTGGCACCTGCCTGTTAAAGTTAAAAGGAGTTTTATTATCCTTAGAATAAAATAGAAAAAAAAAGCAAATACAACAATATCATATGTCCGCTGCTGATCACAGGTATGTTCTCATTTCTGTTTAATTTTGATGTACAAACAGTACCCATTGGCTTATATTATTTCCAAATTATTTAGGTATTTTGAATTGACAAACCGTACGCTCTCCATAATAGCTAATCATTGTGCTTATACCTCCCCTGGCCTACAACACAGATTATCACAAAGTATAAGCCACCTGAATCCTACCACCTGCCTGCATGACTACCTGCATATTTCATCAAGTCGTCACTCCATCTAGTGGGGAACTACCAGTCAGTGCATGTGCGAGGCTGCCATCGAGAACTTTTCTTTCCCATTGGTTGCCGGTTCTTTGCAGCCCCATTGCCACAAGAATTACCGTTAAGACACATTAAGTCGTTGAGCACATCCAGGGATTCTGCCATAATCACAACACCGTTGGCAAATAGAATAAGTGTTGCATTCGCCATTAATGTTAATACCGTATTTTTACGAGCCTAGTAGCTATACAATCACTCCATTACCTTGATTTACGGACATTCAAAATTTTGACTAAATCGAAGGAATAGTGGCAGATTACATTGTTTATTATACTGTACAACCTGCCGGGAACTGGCTTGTTCGGGGGGTTAGAAGTCTATTTATTATATATAGAGATTTATTTATTCGTTCTATATTGCAAATTTTCTTTACAGTTTCCCACGACTTTTTCATGTCATTTTTATTTCTCGCTATTTCTTCTTTTTCATACTCTTTTTTCAATTTCTTTAAAAGCTTATTGCAATAATTACGGTATCGGGTATAAGATACACGCAATATATTATCATTTGGATATTTTTTTGTTTTAAGATGAAGTTTATTCCTGAATCTAATGCACCAAAGTAGACCTGGTGTTATCCAGGGCTTAATATTAAATTTTATATTTGATACAGTGTAGGTGATAGCGTGTTTCATTACAATTTTTGAGAATTGTAGTAAAAAGTTAGACGCAATTTGGTTGGCATCACCATTTGAAAATATCTCAGACCAATTTGTTTCATAAAGTTCTTTAGTAGCTGCCTGGTAATCCACTTTAACGAGTGAACGTGATTCTTTATTATATTTACAGCTACTTTTGTATTGCTGATGTTGTGCAGGAAATATGATCTATTATAGTGGATTCACAGACGACTGTAACCTATACTAGATCTAATGATACAGTGATCCAGGCAGCTTGGGCCTTGTTGGATATGTATGAGCTGGCAATAGTCCGTGCATTCCTAAAAGATTAAGATAATCAGAAGATCTATTGTCAGTAAAGCCCTCTTTGATGTCTAAATTCATATCACATATTAAAATTATGTTCTGAAATGGTTTTAGATGTAATAATAATTTATCGAGTGAATCCAGGAAATCTTCTATCGCGTAACAACTTGGAGGTCTATAAATGCCAACAATTGCTATCTCAGATCCTAATTGAATAAGTAAGCAATTTGCATTATCAATGTCTGGTTTAGTAACTTTTACATTTTTGAGAGATGAGGTAACATGCACCTCTACTCCACTATTTTGATTTATTTTCTATGTTGTTGTGAATGATGTATAATTTGAAAGATTCGGTAAAATACTTAACGGTTTTAACCAACATTCGGTCATAATTTTAATGTAAAAATTAATATTGATTTGAGCCAATAATATTTCAAAATCACAAAAATTATGGGTTAGAATTCTTATATTTTGGGTAATGATGTTTAATGATTGCTTAGATACATTCAAATATTGTCTGCATTCCCTTGGGTCTGCAACTAAAAATGCCTTACCGACATTGATATCGTTATCAATGTTAGGAAATATTTCGAAATAGTTAGCCATTTTCAAAGTGTTTTTTATTTATTAGTTTCAGTATGGAGTAGGCCCTCACAGTAGAAAACCCAGGCGTTATAAATTTACTATGCAATATTTTGTGCGTATCTGTTATATAATAGTACTTGTTTAGTGTATAAGAATGTTTTGTTAAAGTGTGTAGAAATATAGTGTGTATAATAAAATTAAAACTTAATACTATAATTAATAAAAACTTAAATACCATGTTGTTTGTTAAACTCATTCTTACATAATTTACCAAATTTTTGTAGCTATAGAATAGTCAGTCTTTTTGATTGGTATTCTTTTCACAAAGTGAATTTATTTGCTCAACTGTTTTCACTGTAATAGGTGGTTCATTTTCCTTTTACGCAACATGATTCTGCCTTTAACAATCCAAGAATACTTAAAATCACCTTGGTTCTTTAGCTTACGGGCTAGAAAAATTATATTATTGCCTTTGGTGTGGTATTCAGAGAAATAGACAGGTTCTTTCATTCCTTCTATGCCTAGTATAGTTAAGTTTAGCCTTTCTTTAGTAATTTTATTGTAATTACTAACTTATTTAAGAACTTGTCTTTTTTAGTTTGATCAGAATATTCAACAAAATGGTATTTATTTCTCTTTTAATTTTAAAACCTGTTTAATGTCCTGAGAGTCAATTTTACATTTAGTGTGGCATGTAAGTTTCGGACTGTGTTTTGAATATCTCCTTTGTAATCTTTCGGTATATTATTTATTTCTATCATGTTTTGTTCTTTTTTTTAGTAATACGTCAAGATGTTCTTCTAATAATTTATTTTGCAAAAGCCTCCTGGTATTTTTGAAACAGACTCAACACTCATTTTCAACTCCTTGTATTCGTTTGTTTTTCTTCAAGATCTCTGTAAATCTGTACATGTGATATTAAAATTTCAGAGTTTTGTTTCTTCATATAATTTATGCTCCTACGTATTTCGTCTTGATCAGATTTCAATGATCGAAACATTTCTTTCATTTCTTCTCTAAAAATAGTAGTCACATTCTGTATTTTTTCTTTTTCTTCTATTTATTGTTGATATACTATCATCGCTATCGAATTTTGCTAAGTTAGTTTGAGAAGAAAATTTTTTGTTCTATGGAGACTGCAACCTCTCTGATATTTTTTGCGTATATTATGCAAGCAAAACAAAAGACAAATCAATGTAATCGGAATATTTTTTTAATTAGGTAGATTACAAACGTACGTAAATAGCACAATAACAACTTGATAACTTATGCACTGCACACAGAGTCACAATGGATCAATAATATTTGACGGTGATATTATAATCTCTGTTTGTAATTACACGACCGCTCACTGTCACCGACGGTGGAAGATGTTGTCTGCATCCATCTCCCTGTATTGCTAATTGCCTTTAAAATCTTCAGATAGGTATTCTTTGAATTTCTCCTAAAGGCCCAAAGGGTACTTGGTAGAACACTGAAATAATCGTAAAAGATCGCCGAATCATTTGCGGTGATTGGCAAAATGCTGCCTCTTCCATTGCTGCGAACAAAGGCTGATCATCTTCAAGCAAGTCGAGAGCTTTGCACGCTGATTGAGACGTGGAATACGAGTGGGTTATAAGGGACTACCCAGCGATTATCTATGGTTGTGCCTTTGATATCAACAGAGAACCCACCGTCATCTTGTAAACGTCTCTTGTACTGCGGATAACCGTCTTCACCAGTTTGAGTTTCCCTTATGATAGCCCTGGGGTATCGTTTACTGCATGTTATCTTTCGCCGTGTAAGTTTCTTCGCAACAATAGGCAGATAGGCGTCAAAATGTCCATTAGATAAATCATTTTTTTATAGGATGTGTGACAAACGAGCACACAGTCCACCTGGTGGTAGTGGTTGCTGCAGTCCACAGACATCTACATTTGTCCTCGATTACAAATCAAAATGCAGATGCGTTGGCACCCGTGAGGACTAAGATGGAATGCCTCATTTCCAGTAAAAAGGGTCTCCGGTTCCTACACTCACCATACGAAACACAGCATCGTTAAGCTGCTATTTTACGCTGGTATTCCGTGAGAGCGTGGTCCTTCCCTGGTCGAGCCGACCCATTCGTGCTACAACTATACTAGTAATATAGCTGCAGCATGGCTCTACCACGTAAAAATCATGGCTAAATCGTATTCGCCTTACTGGACAGATATCTGTTCCGGACTCTGTGTATAGCAGACCGTTTTGATATACTTCAAACCAAAACGGAAATATTAATTCTGCAGCTACCAATTCACAGAGTCCACCATAAGTTTCATTTTTAACATATCGGCTGAATACTCATTTGCTGTTGAATAATTATCGCCATTTCTGTCGTGGGTCATAACTGAAAACCTAGGCCAATCATTTACCACAAATCTAACAATTAGTGAACGCTCCACCATCGCATTTTTGGTTTCGGTACATAAAAATGAAAGAGCACAAACAAACAGGCGCCGTCACCTATAATGGGGACGACAGTATGTTCTTCCATTTTTCCTTTAATATTAAGAGTTTCTGTAGTCATTGTTTTCAGTGAGAAAAATACTTCTATCAGCAATACCTAATCACAAAGCAAATCGAATTCCAATTTTGAACAATGGTTCTAAAAAGAAAAAATCAAACAACTGATCCGAAACACAAAGCAAATCTTAAACCGTAAGCAAGCAAATTCGAAGTCTAGTTAAAGTTAACAGTGAATAGGTACCGCATGGTACAGGTTGAAGCGCTCATTCACCATTCACTTTATATTAGTTCGAAGAAACACAACGTTACCCCGTTATAAAACGATACCAACGCCATCTATTGGTAGTGATTGGAACATGAAGATCAATACAAAATAGGTAGGTACCTAAGTATTTCTTTTGGTTTTGCCATTTTATTAATTTGTAAAAAATATTTGGTTTGGTTATTTATATTCATGGTTTTTAATTTTTAAATTTGTATTTTTGTTCAGGTGTAATTTTGTGCAAATTTTTGTACAAATCTTTTCAATTTTGTTTTACCTAGGTCACTCAATAAGTTTTGAGATATACAAAAAGTATTCTATATACTAATAATATTTATTTTACATCTTTTCAAAATATTCTCCATCATGCTCTATACAAAGTTCCATTCGCCTAAACCTACTCTGAAAACACTTTTGCCAGTCTTGATCTGACAGGTCGGAAATCGCTTCTTCGTAGGCAGCCAGCTTCTTCGGTGCTTGAAAAAACTTGCCTTTTATTTTTCTTTGACTCTTGGGAACAAAAATCACTAGGAGCTAAGTCAGGGCTGTAGGTGGGTGACTTATATTTTCAACACCAGATTCCTCAATAAATGCTTATGTTCTAAGGGAGGTATGTGAAGAGGCGTTATCGTGATGCAGCATGATTCCCAGAAGCCCGGTCTTTGGTCTTCTCTCCCGCACAGCTTGAAAAGTTGAGTGAAATTCAGAGTTGACTGACCTACCTTTTCCAGTATTGACGTCAACAAATGTCCGCTCCGCAAAACTAGCCACCATTTTTTGCCGACGTTGCGAGGTCTTTGTAGTTTTGTCGTTAACTCTCCTTCTGGTAGACCCATATCGATGATTGCCTTTTATTTTCTGGATCATATTGATAGATCCATGTCTCGTCACCAGTAACGATTTTTGAAACACGCCTAGATGCCCCGTTTTCAGAACGTAGACGCATTTCATGGTACTAATCCACACGAGTCTGTTTTTCGCTTTGGGAGCAAACAAGAGATCCATCGACAACAAAGCTTCCTTACTTCAAGATGTTGATGTAGGATGGTATGAATGCTCCCCGAACTAATGCCTACAATCTTTTCGATGTCCGTACATGTGATTCGTGGGTCTTCTCGCACCAACATTTCAGTAGTCCATACATTTTCTTCCGTTACTGCTGTTTGCGGGCCCCGGTTCTTTGTTCATTTTGAATTCAGCAAAACACCTAAAAATTGTTGCTTGTGATGGAACTGAGTCCCGTAATGCTGATTGTAACCGTTGTAAATTTAATTTTTCGGTTAAACCAAACTTAAAATCATAATATATCATAGCGCGCAAAGGTTCACGGTTAAGATCCATCGTTTTAAATGAAAAGTGCGAGAAGCGTTGCAGGAAAATTAATAGAACTTTTTTTTTAATATTGAGCAATTGGCTTATGGAGTTCTATTTTTAAATAAATTTGCTTTTTAGAAACATATAACACGGGTACGTTCCATTTTTAAATTTCGAGCATCTCAAAACTTATTGAGTGACCTACGTATGTTTTTGTGCAATAAAAGTATATTCTATTCTATTCTAATAAATTAAGTTTAAAATATTTATCAATATTATTTACGTTATTAACGACCCAAAACCTTAAAAATGACACCCAAGTCACCCAACCCATGATGATTTTTACATACAAACATACATCCATCCATCCTTCCATCAATGTTTGTTTCAAACCTTAATCGATGCCATTTTCGTAATTAACGTCCCAAAAAACCATAAAACGGCACCCATGTTGACATTTCAACCACATCGCTCCCACACAGGGGATAATGGTAGGTATTTCCCGTCTGCTACGTTGGATTTTGAAATAGTTGTTTTTTTGTAATCATCAATTCGACCCGATAAAAATATAAACGATACCCATGTTGATTTTCAGAATTTGTCACCCTTTTCCACCTTTTAGGGTTGAATTCTGAAAGAGTCTAAACACTTGTTTACTCATTTATTGATAGGAGTACTCCTGTGAAGTTTCGAATAAAATAGTTTAACTAATCTTGTTTCCCCATACAAACTTTCAACCCCTTTTCACCCCCTTAGGGGTTGAATTTTCAAAAACCCTAGGACACGTAATTGTTTATTTCTAATCGTTAACCTAAAAACAAAGTTTCAGGCTTCTAGCTCTAAAAATGACGGACTTCCATACAAATTATTAACCCCTTTTTCACCCCTTTAGGGGTCGAATTTTCAAAAATCCTTTCTTATTGGATGCCTAAATCATTACAACTGTCTGTATGCGAAATTTCAGCAAAATCCGTTCAGTAGTTACGGCTGTGCATTGATAGATGAGTCAGTCAGGTTTGCTTATATATATATATATATATATATATATATAGATCTTAATATTTAAATATATTTTTATTTAGCAAGTAAAATTTCAACATTATCATTATAATATAGTATTTGGCTGCAGAAATAAAATATTAATGTAAAGTGAAATTACAATCTCTATACGTCCCACTCCTTGGACAGGCTTCTTCTCTTTTCTGAGAGGGTTATGGAAATATTAGCGAACTACACAGGTCTTGAAATATTTTATTTCTGAGACATGCAGGTTATAGCTTGATGTATTAAAACAATACTTTGACTATGACTTAGATTTATAATGGTTTAGAAATGAAAGTATTGAGTACATTAGTAGAAATATTTATTTTTGTTCATTTGATGATGTGTGTAAGCATTTTTATTACGCTTTTGTCGTTTTACGTGGTAGAGCTGATGCTGCAGCTATATTAGTAGTATAGTTGTTGCACGAATGGGTCGGCTCGACCGGGGAAGACCACGCTCTCACAAAATACCAGCATTAAATAGCAGCGTATCGCTGCTGTGTTTCGTATGGTGAGTTTAGAAAACCGGAGACCCTTTTTACTGGAAACGAAGCATTCTATCTTTGTTCTCACGTGTGACAAGACATCTGCATTTAGGTTCGTAATCGAGGACAGATGTAGATGTCTATGGGCCACAGCAACCACTTACCATCAGGTAGACTGTGTTACCGTTTGTCACCCTTATCCTATAAAAAAAATCTATATCGTGGCTAGTGGTCGATTCCACCACAATAATTAGCTCATTTCTATAATGAGGGGTTGCAAAGAAAGTCTATTTATAGAATAAAAGTGAAAAATGTGCATACAGTCAATTTGGTGGTAAGTGGACATTATTAAACACACACAAACTACACCTATCCTCGTAAAGAATCAAAATGTGGATTCAAGGGACGGGCACAACACACCAGTTTATTTTTTCGAATGAATGGTATAGGAATACATTGAAGACGAACAAAAAACTTACGGTGTGATGGCGGTGTAAGAATATCCGCTACCCCATATCGTATCATGGGTATCGTATGAGGCGACAGAGGGAAACAAACGAACATCTTCCTAATAACATCTAAAAAAGCTGCGGTTGCGAACCCGCTTGCCAAGCGAGACAACTATAGCATAAAAACCGCCTTATGAGGTAATATAAGGGGAGGCCTATGTAAAACAGTGGACTTTGATAGGCTGTAATGAAAGAATGATTGAATGAACTATGATTGTAATAAAAGAATTGAGTCAGCGTAATTGCTCCCTTATTTCGTTCCGTGTGTGACGTAAGAGGGAATTATAGTAAAGGCCAAAAAATATAATGTCCTCTGATATATTTATTATATCCAGGCAGCCGAAGGGGAGCTGTCAAGCAACTGCTATGCGTGACGATTAGAAAGACACATAAATAAATCTTATCCAGAGGTAGGTTGTAAATATGAAATGTCTAATAACGTAAAATGCCTAACTCGGTTACTATAAAATCAATGACTATACAAAACTGAGGAAAAACTAGAAAATCTATTGTTGCTTTACCTTAACTTACAGGTACCTTCTAAATAAAATTTTCGCTTTTTCGTGTAAGTATACATTTTTACGTGAAGTAAAATAAATCTGCACACAAAGAGAATAGCACATTAATCTCTTGGAAACAAAGAAACGATGACAAGAATGGCACCGCTCTTGTAAAAACATTAATTAATTATTAAACAACGGCTTAAGTTAAAGTTATCACGTTGAAACATGTTTGTGGATTTAATAAACATCTTGAAGAATGCTTACGTGTGTAATTATTTAAGAAATATAATATACATTTTTTTAATAACCTGGAGTAAAAACGAACTTACAGTCTACCTGATGGTAAGTGACTACTATAGGCCATGACCACCTGCATTCAACTTAAAACAAAGAAGGCTATACATGTATTTTCATCTATAAGAACTAAGATAGAATGCCTCACAGCCTGTAATTATACTGGCTATCTATACCCTTCAGACTGGAGGAATACAGCAGTGCAAGCAGTGATATTTGGCGGCAGAAATAGGTAAAGGATGGTCATTAACCAGACAAACAGTTTTATACGTGGTAGAGCCATGCTGCAGCTATATTAGTAGTATAGTTGTAGCACGAATGGCTCGGCTCGACCAGGGAAGGACCACGCTCTCACAGAATACCAGCGTAAAATTGCAGCTTAACACTGCTGTGTTTCGTATGGTGAGTGTAGAGACCGGACCCTTTTTCCTGGAAAAGAGGCATTACATCTTAGTCGCCACGGGTAACAACGTATCTGCATTTTGATTCTTTATTGAGGATAGATGTAGATGTCTAAGGGTCACAACAACCACTTACCATCAGGTGGAATGTGTGCTCGTTTGTCACCCTATCCTATAAAAAAGACTATAATCCAGAAAAGGAATCCTACCAACGAAGACTACACATTATCTAATCATTATGATTATATCATTAATGATTTAGATTTTTCTTGGTAATAGCGAGAATTCTATTTCATTTAGTCAGCATAGAGTGTAGTGTTATCGTTCAGAACCAAATTCAGCTAGACAGAACATCTTATGGAGTCACTTCGGTGAATGTCAACTAGTCACTTAGGATTTTTCTCTGAGTGTTTCCCGTGATTAAAATTTGGTATATTTATGATGAAATGAGACGTTAGTATTTGATTAATAGTCAAATTCAAAAATACCTTTATAATTAATTTTTCGACAGTATAACATAAAAACAGCAAGACTATGTAAATCATATCATAGATTTGTTATGGAAGTTATCTTATCATTATCGTTACAGTCTATCAAAGTTTGTGACGAACTTTCTTTCGTCATAAGAAGATCCACATGTATACATGGAAAGGGTGATGATAGAAGCATGATAGATTTCATATGTGGATGAAGAATGGGGGCGCAGTGGTAGATACCTGCGCTCCCATCTTCATCATCCATCCATTCCCATTCCCCATCCTCATCCCACAAGCGTTTACCGGGGTCTAACGTAGGGACGAAAAATTACTTGGTCTTATGCCGAATTAGTGGTTTATTCAGACGTTGGCGGTATCGGAAATTTCTGTCTACCACTGCGTTACAGCATATAAGAATAGAAAGGTTACAAGATGAAGGTGTGAAAGAGAAGTATAATAAATGTAGTCTGAGGGAAAATATTGGCGGTTTGGATAAATTGGGTATGAATAATTGAGACTTGGAGACTGTGTGGGATAATGTTAAAAAAAGGTTTGGTCGATGCAGCCACCGAAGTATGTGGTATAAGTAAGAGAACGAATAAAAGAAAAAATAATAAGTTATGGTGGGATGATGATATACGGATAGAATTTGAAGCAAAGAAGAGAGCATGGCTAGATTTACTAGCAGCCAAAGCTGGTAATTCTGGCATTATGAATGATGAGATTGAAAGACAGTCTTTAGACGTCTAAATAAGAAAGTAAAAGAGGTAGTTTTAAGGAAAAAGCAAGAAATAACGGATAAGAGTGATAGAAGAATATTTTATAACTTCCAAGCAAATATCAAAATGTTCTGGAAACTCGTAAGAACTGCCAGGGGAAATTCAAAATAGCCTAGAATGAATGCTATATGAGATGATAATGGCTGTACGACGTTGTTTCATGTTTGAATAGATGGAAGGAATACTTTGAAAGCGTGTTTATGAGTGAAGAGACGTTTAAACTAAATGAATTAGAAATTCCGAAAGAACTGGAAAGAGGTAGAGAGATAAGTATAAATGAAATATTGAAAGCAATGAAAAGCATGAAAGCAGGTAAGGCAGCCGGATATGATAGAATATCACTCGAAATGCTAAGTGCTAGATAGGTAGTGGTGGTAGTCTGTACACCTTGTTTAATTTATGTTGGGAACTGAAAATTTGGGATGTGCAAGCTGGATCTAGAAAGGGAATGGGGTGTACGGATCAACTAATTTCCATGCGCATGATCGCGGGGAAGTTTTTGGCTAAAAACCAGAAAGTATTTTGTGCGTTCATGGATTTGGAAAAGGCATAAGATAGAGTGGACAATGATATGTTATGGCAAACACTGAACTCATTTGGGTTGAGCACTGGGTTAATACAAGCATTAAGTTTTTTTTGTAGGGAATCAAAGTAGGGACATTGTAGTGCTGACATTGTAGGATCAGCGGGTCCTACTCAGACTGGTTTGGCATCTACAAAGGTATCAAACAGGGACGTGTAGCTTCCCCGTGGCTGTTCAACCCATTTATGGACAGTTGTTTGGAAACTTTGAAAGTGGAAGAATGTGGGTTAAGAATGGGTAAGTTAACCGTCAAATTCTTTTGTACGCCTATGATCAAGTTATATTTGCGTCGTCAGCGTCAGCGGCCGAGTTGCAAATGATAGTTACATGAATGAACAGGTCATTAAAAGGAAGGGGTATAAAAGTGAATGTAAATAAGGCTAAAGTGATTGCTTTTAAAAGAGAAGAAAGTAAAACAATATGTGAAATAAGAATTGAAGGGGAGTTGGTTTAGTAAATGGATGAGTTTTTGTATTTGGGATGTGTATTAAGCAGGAATGGTAGATATGATAAGGATATAGAACGACGAGTGAACGCAGGAAATAGAATGAATGGGGCTCTACACTCTTCTTTGGAAAGTGAGAATGTGTCAAAAAATGCATGTATGGCAATTCAAAATTCTGTGTTAGTCCTTACTATAATGTGTGGTAGTGAAAGTTGGGTGTGGCAGGCACGAGAGTCGGAAGGACACCCTGACGAAAGCTTATTGACCAAATTGGCGATATATTGAAAGAGCCGCTTAAGAGCCCTTGACCGACGAGCTTATGCGTAGGTTTATGAATGTAAGGAGAGGCGAGACGCGATCTGACACACCCTGTCAGATCGTGCCAAGTGGAAGTCCGTAGTCTAAAGACCAAAAATACCAAAATCCACTGAATTACTGAGCTAGCGTAGTTAATAGCAGTATCCATTACGTCACATTTAAAAGCGACAGTAAAGGTTAAGGAAACGGATTGAATGTAAAAAGTCGTATATTTGATTTCACCATTCCACTGCAATCTTGATAACATATTGATCTGAGACGTGGTCCTTCACTACTGGTTGTATGGAGGAAGCTCAAGGTTGCTCAGCGAGCTATGGGGAGGGCTATGCTCAGGGTTTCTATGCATAGACTTAGAAATGTGGATGTCCACAGTAGAACCGGAGTAACCAACATTGCCCCACGGATTAGTAAGACGACTAATGGGGAGGAAGGGTTGTCGAGTGGCAAACTTGTACCGGTAGGAGAAGCTTAGAGCGGCCCCCGACCAGATGGAGTGATGGCCTGGAATGATATGCAGGAAGTCGATAGAAGCAGGTGGTTTACAATAGTGCTTTGTGGCATTCCTTAGGGAAGTCTATGTTGAGAACATCGAGAGAGATAGAGGAAACCTGTATGTCTGAGATATTAACTAATTATATTTCAAACATATGTGAATACCACCAACACGCATTGGAGCAGCGCGGTGGACACTTTCTTGCTCTTGCATTCAGAAATGGGAGGATAAGTACTTAGGCATTATGTTATAAATGTAAGTATGTTGAAGACCAGTGGTTAAGTGGTCAAAGTACAAGATTACGCCACGAGCCCTGAGTTCGAATTTCGTAGTGTAGCAAAGTTTCCTACATATTTTGATATTGGAATTGCCAAATCCATGACCAGAAAAACGCCTCCAGATTTTTACGTTTCCGGCGCCATGTTTTAATGTAGGTTTTGTGGAATTAGGATTGATAGCTTTGTTCGGCGGATGTAGTACATATCGTTTTCTGTCTAAGCATACCCTGTTTAATTTTAGCTTTATCAGAGAAAGAACGTTTTTCCACTCCTTGGCTATCCAGTTTGCGAACTTCTTTAAAAGCAATACGGGCTTGTTACGGCCGGTTTAACATTTGAAATTTTCTTGCTATCCTTCCGTACAAGTTTTCTTCTGCCAAAGGTTTTCGAATGGTGCGTACCAAAATCGCAATTTAGATTACAATTAGAAAATATATTTTTGGGTCATTTTTGCCAAAAATATCTTATCTAATTTCGTTAGAGCCTTTGAAAGGATAGTGTTTCGCCAAACTAACAATATTTCGATCGTCTCGACTTGAGAAGCACGTTTTTAATTATGTGACCAGCCAGTATCTTGTATTTCTGGGTTCTCAGATGTTAGATTTACTCATCATGTATTTTTCAAACAGATTACTAGTTTAGAAGAAATTTATAATAGTAAAAAAACTTAAGTATTATTGTTGCTCGTAATAATATTAATAAATTTGTTATAATAACAGTTAGAAGTAGATTTTGATGCGTAAAAGTGGTGCGATTTTATATGATTTTTCATGTAAATATTTAGTGGAAACGATGAAACAAAATGACCTAATATTGATGCAAGCAAATATAATGAGTCTGCTTAGGCACCTTGAGATAATATTCACATCGACTTTCTGCTGGCTCAAGCTGCCATTAAAATCTCCCATAAACTTATAATGTGTATTAATTAATTATATTGCGAAGAAGTTTTTAAGCAAATTATTGTAGAAGATAATTTATAATTACTTTACACTGGCAAAAATACAACCGTACGAGTCCATTTTTAATTTGTCAACACTAATAAAGCCGTGGCAGCTCAGGTGCTATGATCGATCCGACGTGGTAAATCAGAACTTAACATTGAAATTGCATAGGCTGTTCAGCAGACAACTTGTGAGGGACTGTTAGGATTGATGATGATAAAAGTTTCTTAGTGAAACAAATTAAATTTCTAACTTTATGAAACATTTTGCCGTAATAATCTACTTCTTACTAAATCTACTTATATTATAAGTGTGAATTTTTTTTGCATGTTTGTATGTTTATGGCTCAGTCACGCAAAAACTACTGTACTGATTTTGATGACCCTTGACAATTTATATATAACAAGCCAGAATAGGACAAACAAACCAGAATAAGACTATATTATGTAAAAAAGTTTAAGTTTCGTTAAATTATAGTTTTTTAATCCATGATACTAATAAATGTTCTGTGTAGTGGCGGTGTGAGAATATCCACTATCTCATATAGTTCAGTTGGTGTGATAAGAGGCGACAGAAGGAAAAAACGTGGAGATGGACAGCAGCGTCTTTCTAATCACAACTAAAAAATAAAAATCTGTGGTTACCAACCTGCCTGCCAAGCGAGACGACTATGGCAAGTATTCTCCTCACGAGGTAATCTATTGCTCAGCAATGGGCTTTGTTGTTGTGTACTCACTTGCTGATTTTCTTGCTGATATTCGTTGATTTTATGTAATTTTTTATGCTGAACTTCTTTAATAAACAAATAAATGTTGACAAACTCCCTGAATATACAGAAAGTTTCCTGACCTTTTTATAATAATACTAGCGATCCGCCCGGCTTCGCACGGGTGATTTCTGGATCTCGACAACAGCGCCACCTATTAGGTCCAAACATAAATCTAAATCATCTCGAGACCTATTCAAACACAAATAAAAAATCATCAAAATCGCTCAAGCCGCTTTTGAGTTTTAGCGAGACTAACGGACGGCAATTGATTTTTACTTAAAGAAATAATACAAATTGAACTATTATATTCACTTGTGTCTTTTCCCCTCAAATTTCATTTTACATACCTAAGCAGAATAAGCCGAATTCAATCCCAGCTAATATCTAAACATAGTGATTATATTCTCTTTGCTAATAATATCAATGAAACTGTTAACTGAAATTTTGAGCACTTCTTTACCATGTCCGGAAACATCGTGAGGAAACCTGCATGTCTAAGGAAAAAAAATTGCGAAGATATTTAAGGTCCGCCAACATGCAAATTGAAATACTAATTGTTAATAAACCACTTAGTCCACCACTGAGCAGGCCTTTTCTTGAATATAGGAATCGGGCATTAGTGACGAGTATTTTTTCAAACCGTTGGATTTTTTTTAAATCAGATCTTTGTGCGAGATGATCTGTCCTAAATCATGTAATACCTGCCTCATTAGTGTTTTAAATACAAAATGTATTAATAAGAAACAGTAATTATTGGATACCAAAAATGATAGAGAAAATACCTACACAATAATATATCAATAAGTAAAGTTAATTGTTACATACTAAAAATGACAGAGAAAATAACTGAAAATAACTAATAAATACCCAAGTTTGTAACAATAATCTAAAAGTATCAACCACTCCATTACGAAAGACGTGTGAACGATAAAATATCTCAAATAAATATATTGTCCTCAATTGCACACATGTGCTGCGAGTTGGTCGTTAAACAAACTCCATGAAAGTAATACTTCGCGAAGTTGGTTAGACTTGTTTTAATATATGAAACAATATGAACATTTATTTGATGTTATATTATATTTTTATTTTTTATTTATTTATTTGCCGTGTGGTGGCGGCGTAAATTAATCCGTCACCCCATTTCGTACTGTAAGAGGCAACTATTAAGATATGACAAATCAATTACTAAAATAATATGAAGTTATACTTAATTATTAATCTAAATTATTAAATCGGTGACTTACCGATCAGTCAGTTAATAGAGGGAGGAGGTGAATACCAGAGTTTATGTCTCTAGCAGTCCCAAACGGTAGTAAACTATTAAATAATAACCACTCCAGTGGGTTAGCTGGAGTGGTTAACATTTGAAAAATCTTATATTCCTCGTTACACCCTAGTTTAGTTAATTAAATAAACACATAGTCAAATACAATTTTAGGTTAAACGAGCAAATATTCGGTCAAACGAGAAGGCAAACGAACATGCAGCTCACCTGATGGTAAATGTCGACCGCCGCCCACGAAAAACTGTAACACCAAGGGAATTGCAGGTCATATCGGTAAGGAAAAATCTCTGGTGGTAGCAGATTCTACAAAGAAATCAAAATGAGTTAGACCGCGGTGAAACTAGAGTAACCGATATAGTTCATCGGACCAGTACGCTGAAGTGGCAATGGGTCGGCCATATAGCTCGAAGAACTGAAAACAAAAACAAGAAGAAATATTCTCTAGTGGCAAATTCGTACCAGTAAGCGAAGTGTAATGTGGTCCAACTAGATGGATTGGCAACCTGGTAAGATATGCAGAAAGTTGATGGATATTAGTAGCTCACGACCGTCTTCTATTACTTGGGAGAGGCCTTTGTTCAGCAGTGATTATGGGTAGTAATTTTAGTGATGATTAAGGCGTTTTTCTTTTTACCTAAGTTTTCTCCCTTAAGTTGTGTCCGATTAGAAAGGATACATTCCGGCATTCACCAATAAATGTTAGAAAAGACAAAATTTGATCTAAAGCCAACCCGTAACACACTTATTTTATATGTAACAAAATGTTACAAATGTTTTTAAAATCGCTATATATATATATATAATATATATATATATATATATATATATATATATATATATATATATATATATATATATATATTATACCTTTCAGAGTGGAACGCAGCAGCACGTACTGCTGCTTTGCGGCAGAAATAGGTAAGAGGGTGGTAGGCCAGACGGAGTTCAAGGCAGAAAAGGAAACCTACCACCTTGTACTGTCGCTAAGTAATCCTAACATAAGTGTTTTAAGTTAACTGGGATCGTTAAACGGGAATATAGTAATGTCGTATATACCATGGGGAGTGCTCAGAGCAATTGTTAGGATTAATTTCAACAGCCCAATTGCAGCAACGCACATCGCGACAAAACTTACGATACCATCTACACCATCTGGATGCTTCGTGGTCAACCACTGTGCAATTTACTAGGAGTTATCTTCATAGCGCGACTTATTTGTGGAATCGTTTACCACCGACCATTTTTCCGGGCCGATACGACTTAGGGGACCTTCAAGAAACGAGATTACTCCTTTTTAAGGGCCGGCAACGCACTCTGCGATTCCCCTGGTGTTGCAGTTGTTCATGGGTGGCGATCGACACTTATCGTCAGGTGAGGCGCATGCCTTATAATTTTATTAAAAAAAATTAAAAAGTAATCGGCTTCGTGGCGCAGTGGCTTAGTAATGGTTTAGAGCACTGAGAGCCGCGGGTTCATTTCTATGGACTACAATTAATTGTTGCGGGTATGGTGGTTGTTCCTTGTGCAATTTATGTTTTAAACTAACTCCACGACACATGAGAAAATTTTTGTGTGGGGGAAAAATCCTAACGTTAAAAAAATGAATTTTTCACAGCTAAAATCGTTTAAATCAGCACTTTAAATTGTAGTTAACACCTTTCTTGATACTGACAAAAATCGTAATCAGTTTTATCTCAAACATTTAATGCGAATTCTTATCGGTTGAGCTACCATGACATTACCAATTTCCACTCTCCAAATTCGTTTAAATAATAAATAATAAATGTATTCTTACCCTGAAATTCACATAATTGTGTACGTACTCGAAGCACAATGTGTGTTTCACACAGTGAGCTTTTACCCATTTCACTAGCTTTTGACGACCCACTTAGCTAATAGCCGAGAAAAGTACTTGCGTAACGATAGAAAGGTTCTTAAGTAAAATAACTAAAGTTCTATATTTTACCAAGTAATGACAAAGTTTAACAGAATTGTAATAAATGTTTAGTGACAAGAGTAATCAGTATGGGAATCATGTAGGAAATGGTTACGTTTGACTATTCTTGTTTTTTAAAGAAAGTCAAAATATTAATTATGACTGATATAAACATGGATAAGAATAAGTTCAAACACGTTCGTTTATCGTCCCATGACATCTACGGGACGATATGTGACGATTGTCTCATAACTTTCCGTGGCTGTCGGCGATAGAAAAAAGCGAAGTGACAAACGAACTTTTACTCTACCTGATGGTCAGTGGTTATTGCAGCCCATTGAAGGTTAGAGAGGCGCAGTTAGCTCTGAGGATTAAAATGAAATGCCTCCCAGCCTGTAATTATACTAGATCGCTATATCGCTCAGACTAGAACGCAGCAGTGCGCGCACTTCTATTTGGCTAGATAAATAGGTAAAAGAGTGGCATCTACCAAGAATGACATAAAATAAATTCGCATATCAGTCAAAATGGTGTTTGTGGAACACACGAATTGTTTTTTTTTCTGGTTTTCTTTGGATCTGTACTCAAACTTGTAGAGAATAGATGTTATTTTTTTACCTTATAGCACCAGAAGTTATTTTGTAAATCTCGTCTTTCTCTTTACTTTTCTTACATTACGTTTTCATCTCAATACAAATATACAAACAAATTAGTTCCTTATCCTTTCAGCTTCCTTGATCTTGTGTTGATTTGTGTATAAAAAGTTGTTGTTTATAGCCAAGTTTCCATCGTTTTCGATTCTGGATCAATATGATTTAACTCGGGTAGATTTAGATAGTTTAGTTTTTGTGGATTTTGTAAATATTTGAGGCACTAAAATATTGTTGCGCGCCACTATTAATGTCTTTACATGGCAACACTAGCCACTGGCGCCCCTAGTATCGAGTAGCAGAACTAGGAGAGTCAAGATCTTTCTAGAAATTTCGGGACCGATATGTACTGAACATTCTAGATGTTTCCACAGTAGAAGGTTCTGGAAAGTATCGGAGGCGCTATATAAGGCCGGTATAGACCACGACCGAGGCAGTATTGAATTGGCGATACAAGCGAGGACTTGAAGCGATACAACTACGAACTTAAGCGATCTGTAGTAAAATTGTATTTTGTTATTAGTGTGGTTTAAAGTTGTAATTAGTGTTGTATATTAAAGTGTCAATTTTGGTAATTCAATCGGCAGTTTTAATTGTCTCGAACCTCAAGCTCGTAACAATTGGTGTCAGAAGTGGGATCAGATCATGCCGATTTTACCAAAGGACGACACTGAGGGTATCCGTACCGAAGTCAACGCCAGCAAGAGACGGACCAGAGACGATTTGGTAATGCAACGCCGCAAACGTCGGAGGGCCAGCTGCCGACCACGGAGGCCGGCCCGTCAGCAGCTCCTGCATCTGCAGTACCTGACTTAGGTGCTCTGATGATGATGCTGCAGGAGCAGGCTCGCCGACAGGAGGAACAGGCCTGCCGACAGGAGGAACAGGCCCGCCGACAGGAGGAACAGGCCCGCCGACAGGAGGAACAGGCCCGTCGGTTGGAAGAGCAGCTGCAGCGTGGACAGGAGGAACAGGCCCGCCAACAGGAAGAGCAGATGCTCTTCATGAAGGACCTTCACTACCTTCGGGAAAGAGATAAGGAGGTGAAGGATAGGGTTGCTCAACATGACAACCGCCTGTCGGAAGCTGAAACCCGAATCGACCAAGTGAACAATCGGGTTGACAACGTGATTGCTGACGTGAAGAAAACGCTGGACGACCTCAAACTTGGGGATGGAGTTACAGCTCCGTGGTAGCTACAATACCTTCGCTACGTGGATTCAAAGTGCCGCCGTTCGACGGGACTCTTCCTGGTCGGCGTACAGAATCCAGTTCGAGGCTGTCATGAAGGCGAACGGCTGGAATAAAAGTCAGGCCATGACTGCCTCATCCTAGGCCTGCGCGACCAGGCCTTAACTGTTCTGGAAGCTCTCGGTAAGGAAGTGACTTACGAGCAGCCCTTGAGGCGTTGGAGGCGAGATATGGCGACGCTCACCTGGAACACGTCTTTCGTGCGCAGCTCAAAGATCGCGTGCAACGCAGCAACGAAAACCTGCAGCAGTGGGCCTTGAGGTGGAAAAGCTGGTTCGAAAAGCATACCAGTCTGTACCTGCGCTCATTGTAGGAACCTGGTGCAGACATTCATCGACGGCATCCGCGACCTGAAGTCAGAGCTGCTGTGAGGCTCGGGCACCACGAGACGCTTAAGGACGCGTTAGCCCATGCACTGGAGGTGGAAGCCGTACGGCAGGATCATCGATCCCATTGCGTCAGGGAGGTTGCAGCAGCTGCAGTTCGCGACTGTAATAGCGATACAGCCCTAGGTGCTACGGCTGTGGGGAAGGGGCCATCTTCGATCCAGCTGCCCTAAGCGAACTGTAGAAAGGGAGGTGATCGATCTCGAGAGGGTAGTGCAGCTAACAGCACCGCCCAGCAGCAGCAGGGAAACGAGAAGCCAGGACTGTGGGGCGGGTGCTGGCTGATGTTAAAAGAGCCCCAAGGATTTCGATCTCACAAACCCATGATGGGAACAGCCTAATCATCAAAGGCGAGGTCAACGGAACGCCGTGTAAACTGACCATAGACACTGGAGCCTCTCGCACGGTTGTCAGTCCCAACTTATAAGTCAGTTCCTTGGGACTCCGCATACAACCGAGAGCGCATTAATTTGGTAACAGCCACCGGTCAGCGCATACCCGTCCGTGGAGAGGAGATGGAGTTGAAGCTAGCAACATGATCTACCTGCATAATGTCATCGTGGCTGATATAATGGACGACTGCATCCTGGGCCTAGACTTCATGAGGAAGAATTGTTGTGAGATCGATGTTAAGCAAGGTGTTTTGAAATGTGGACATGAAGAACTTTTCGTGGAAGGGCGATACTGGGAATGTGTACAGCCTTAAGAAGATTGTTCTGCCGCCGAGATCGGAAACGATTGTGCCGGTTAGTCTTCCTCGGAATCCTGGGCAAGCTCATCGTTGTGTACTCGTGGAAAGGGTGGACAATGACCTTCCGTGGAAAGTGGCTCGAACCTTGGTCAGAACCACCGACATCTCAAGAGTACGTGTGCTGAACCTTTGTGATCAGGAACAGATTATGGAAAAAGGCACACTGGTTGGTACTTGTGAGGAAGTGGATTGGTTGCGTAGGTGCCAATATCCATCGACTGGGACCCCCAGCAAGGATGCACAAACGAGGGTGACCACACTTTTAGAAGACTGTCGCAGCGTTCTCTCCCCGAATGAAGTGGTCAAGGCGAAGAAGTTATTACTCAAGTACGCCGATGTTTTCTCGTCAAACGATGCTGACATAGGAAAGACTGGCTCAGTTCAACACAAAATAAACACAGGAAAAGAATTGCCTATCCGTCAGCGGCCTAGAAGATTGCCGGTAGCACGTGAAAAGGAAGTGGAAACCATGATTGAGGAATGGTGAAGGATGGTGTTATTGAACCTTCATCTAGTCCATGGTGTTCACCTGTGGTGCTGGTAAAGAAGAAGGATGGCAGCATGCGGTTTTGTGTTGACTACCGCCGTCTGAACGACGTTACAAAGAAGGACAGCTATCCTTGCCAAGAATTGATGACACGCTGGACATGCTTACAGGCGTAAATTGGTTTAGCACACTGGACCTGAAAAGTGGCTACTGGCAGGTTGAAATTGACCCTAAGGACAGGAGAAAACTGCATTCTCGACAGGAAAGGGTCTGTGGCAATTTAAAGTTATGCCGTTTGATTGTGCAATGCTCCAGCAACGTTTGAAAGGTTGATGGAGCTTGTACTTACCGGGTTAATTGGCGATGCCTGTCTGGTCTACTTGGATGACATCATCATCGTAGGCCGTACGTTTGAGGAACACCTTCAAAACCTGGAACGCGTGCTCATGAAGATTCAGAGTGCCAACCTCGTTGAGTCCGAAAAATGTTCACTATTCAAACGGCAAGTTAGCTTTTGGGGTATGTAGTGTCGGAAGAAGGTATCCGCACGGATCCGGAGAAAATTGCTGCTGTCAAGGATTGGCCGGTCCCAAAAGACAAGACGCAGGTTAGAGCATTTTGGGATTGTGCTCCTATTATCGGCGATTTAGAAGAACTTTGCAGATATAGCCAAACCTCTGCACAAGCTAACCGAGGAGAAGCGACATTTCTGCTGGGATGAAAGTTGATATCGCATTCCAGGAGCTCAAGGACCGTCTGTGCAAAACACCTATTTTAGGGTACCCTGATGCGGGCAAGGAATTTATAGTTGACACAGACGCAAGTGATATAGGACTTGGCGGTGTGTTGTCTCAAAGGAATGGTGATCAAGAGGTTGTGATAGCATACTTCAGCAAGTCGTTGTCAAAGCCGGAAAGGAACTATTGTGTCACAAGCGAGAATTGCTTGCTGTGGTAAAGTCGTTGCAGCATTTTAGCAAATATCTTCTGGGGCGGAAATTTCACTTACGAACTGACCATGCTGCACTGAAATGGCTATTGCAGTTCAAAATCCAGAAGGACAAGTTGCGAGATGGATTGAACTACTGCAGGAATACGACTTTGTGATCGAATATCGCAGCGGAAATCTCATGGCAATGCAGATGCATTGTCAAGAAGACCTGCCCTGAAGATTGCAAGCATTGTACTAGGCAAGAGGGTAAGGAAGTGGTATCTGTGAGGATGCTCAGGACAGACCAGCTCAGCAATGAGTGGAAGGACAGCCTACAACATGCACAGCAGGAAGATTCAGACATCAAGCCGATTCTGGAATGGATGAAGGCCAGTGCTCCTAAGCCGAAGTGGAGCGACGTCTCAGCGATGAGTTCGACCACGAAAAGCTATTGGGCCCAATGGGACAGCTTGCTGATTCAGGATGGAGTCCTGTGCCGTAAATGGAAAATGGCGGGGAGACAGTTGTCATTTGCAAATGGTTGTCCCTAAAGCTAAAGTACCGGATGTTCTACAGCTGTACCATAATGGTTGTTCAGGAGGTCACCTGGGAGTTAAACGAACTCTACTGAAGATCCGAGAACGGTTTTATTGGGTCCACTGTCGTAACGAGGTCGAGGACTGGTGTCGCAAATGTACAAGTTGTGCGGCTGTAAAGGACCTCAAACTCGTAGTAGAGTGCATTGAAATTGTACAATGTTGGTGCACCATGGGAGAGGATAGCCGTTGACGTTGCGGGGCCGTTTCCGGAAAGTGAAAGTGGTAACAAGTATTTCATGGTTGTGATGGATTACTTCACTAAGTGGCCAGAAGTCTTCGCCATTCCAAATCAAGAAGCTTCAACAGTTGCAGATAAACTAGTTCATGAAGTCTTCTATCGTTTTGGAGTACCTTTGAGATTCACAGCGATCAAGGAAGGAATTTTGAGTCTCAAATATTCCAGGAAACTTGCTGAGTTATGGGTACTATAAAACAAGAACAACTTCTTACCACCCACAATCTGATGGAATGGTAGAACGATTTAATCAGACATTGGAGAGGTACCAGCAAAAGTTGTGGAAAACGGCAACGAGACTGGGACAGGCATACAACCGTTTTGTTGTCATATCGAAGCGCTGTTCACGAAAGTACATCAGTGACACCAGCTTTAGCAAATTTTGGGAGAGAATTACGGCTGCCTGCAGACCTGATCACCGGAATACTACCTGATGCCCCACGCAGTATAACCGATTATGCAAATGACTTGCGGAACAAAATGAATGACATTTATGAGCACGTCAGACAATCGGAACAGCAAACGTCTGAAAAGATGAAAACACGGTATGAACGCAAAATGAACAACAAAAGGTTTGACGAAGGTTCACTAGTGTGGTTATGAGTTCGGTTCGGTTCGGTTATGTGTCCAGTTCGCAGCAAAGGGAAATCTCCTAAGCTTCAAGCTAAATGGGACGGACCGTACCGGATTGTGACAAGGATCAATGACGTAACCTACCGGATACAGAAAGGTGCAAGAGGTACCCTAAGATCGTCCATGTGGATCGACTGGCGCGTTATTATGGGGCAATAATGCTCGGGACGAGCATGTTTTAGGAGGGGCAGTGTTGCGCGCCACTATTAATGTCTTTACATGGCAACACTAGCCACTAGCGCCCTCTAGTATCGAGTAGCAGAACTAGGAGAGTCAAGATCTTTCTAGAAATTTCGGGACCGATATGTACTCGAACATTCTAGATGTTTCCACAGTAGAAGGTTCTGGAAAGTATCGGAGGCGCTATATAAGGCCGGTATAGACCACGACCGAGGCAGTATTGAATTGGCGATACAAGCGAGGACTTCGAAGCGATACAACTACGAACTTAAGCGATCTGTAGTAAAATTGTATTTTGTTATTAGTGTGGTTTAAAGTTGTAATTAGTGTTGTATAATTAAAGTGTCAATTTTGGTAATTCAATCGGCAGTTTTTAATTGTCTCGAACCCCAAGCTCGTAACAATATGTATAACTTAGTTACTAAAAGATCAGAGGTTACGCTGTGATTGAAATGAACCAGGATGATATCATTATAATAGATATTGGTAAGGAGTACGTGAAACTGTGTAGTAGCGGTGTAAGAATATTCACTACCCCATATTTCCCGTGGGTGTCATAACAGGCGACAGGAAAACTAACCAAGAGATGGCCAGCAGCATCTTCCTTATAACAAATACAAAATAAAGTCCGCCAAGCGTGGCAACGATGGCATATAACCCCCTATGAGGCCATAATATATGGAGAGGCCTATGTTCAACAGTGGATTTATAGAAGGGTGGTTCAAAACTAGACAAGATCGTATATACTATGGAAATAATTTGTTTTATTTAATAAAATAGAGGAATATACTTGAGCTATAACAGTAATTCGTATTGAGATACATACATTGGTGATTTTCTCACTATCTCGACAATGCCGCACCGAAACCCCTTGTGTAAAACAACACTTTGGAGGTTTATGGTTAATTTGGAGAGTATTTTCTGTTTAGGGTCATTATTTAAATATTAACATTATTTAAATATTAACTGACCGACATAGCCCAACAGATTAGTAAGCTGAAGTGACAATGGGCCGGCCATAGCTCGAAGAACCGACAACCGATGGGGAAAAAAGGTTCTCGAGTGGCGGCCCTGTACCGGCGGACGAAGTGTGGGCGTCCCCCACTAGATGGAGTGACGACCTGGTAAGACATGCAGGAAGTCGATGGATGCGGGTGGCTCAGGACCGTGCTGTGGCATTCCTTGGGGAGGCCTATGTTCAGCAGTGGACTTGTGAAGGGCTGTAATGATGATGATGATGATGATGATGAATGTTACTCGTAAATAAAGGAACATTTTGACGACTTCAAAAAGGAGAGGAGACTTAGAATTTTACTGTATATATTTTTTTTTTTTCTTTTTTTGTATGTATTTTACCGATTTTGATAATTTTGATGTTTTAATGTAACTATTAAGATGAAATTGAGATTGTGTTGTTCCTACATTCTCTAGTTGATAAACGGTACCATTTTGTATACAGGAACATACTCTATACAATCCGACAATAGTTAGAATTTTGTTGGATTTACTTTTTTTGAAGTCGGCTAAAAATTTATTGCATTAAATACTTCTCTACCTATAAAGAAAAAGCTTCTTTTAACTATGTCTACAAAAAATTACTAAATAATAATTATTCCTCCCAAACAACCTCTATCGTTCCTTTTCCAAACCGAACAGATCGTCTACCTGTCCCCATCCTTTCATTTTGTCGCCTCAAATCACGTCATCTTTTCAACCGACTTCATAAAAGGAGGAGGTACTCAATTCGATTGCATTTTTTATGATTGTTACCTCAGAACTTTTTTCTAGGTGAATCGATTTAGATGATTATTTTTTTATTTGAAAGCTGGTGCTTCTAGTGTGGTCCCACACAAATTTGACCAGTAGTTTACGAGTTCTTATTCTTAATAATACGTATTAAATTGACTTCGACTACATTGTCGATGTTCTCATTTTATTTATATTGAAGTCGATTATACAAAATTTTTAATTTTACTACTTGCTTACTTGGTAAAGAAAATATAGCAAGTGTCCTTCTTAGGAGCCAATGTTTGGGGAGGCCTATGTTCAGCAGTGGATTTTAATATGGTGTTATGGTAGTGATGACGATGAATGGTACATTAGAATACGTTAACGACAGTATTGTATAAATACAACAACATTGCTTCCTACTCATTACCTCTACTTGTTACATGAAAGTAAAAGCAATGTAACGATGCACTGCTGGGTACAGGCATTCTCTCATTTTTGGGAGGGCTTTAGGCCAAGGAAGAAACCACCGCACTACCTAATTTCGTCTTGAGGACTTAACATGTGCTAATAATAATAATAATATAATAATAATAATAATAACAAAATAATAATAAAAATAATAATAAATAATAAAAATAAAAATAAAAATGGATGTCAGGGCGGTGGTCGTGGAACCAAGGAACTACTCCTCATTGACGCGGTCATTGGCAAGGTGGTTAAACGCAACCGTCGGAACCTCTCCGCCGCCTGGATAGACTACAAAAGGCATTCGACTCGGTGCCTCATACATGGCTTAAGAGGGTCCTCGAGCTGTACAAGGTTGACTGTACAGTTCGAGACTTCTCGGCAGTGTATGGGGCAGTGAGTACGATCCTTTGTCATCTAGGTGAGCGGATGACGGCTGGGGAACCACATAAGGATAAGAAGGTATCTTCCAGGGCGATTGTTTGAGTCCAATCTGGTTCTGTCTCTCTCTTAACCTCTCAGTATCTTACTGGAGGGTTCCGGGAGAGATTTCAGCTTCGGAAAGGTGGTACAAAATTGACCCACCTTTTCTATATGGATGATCTCAAATTATTCGCCTCAGTCGCTCTCATCTTGTGGAATTGCTAAACATCACTTGTGATTTTAGCAATTCTATTAGAATAGAGCTGGAGACGGATAAGTGTGCGGTCCTTCATGTCGAAAGGGAAGGGTTACTAAATCTGAGGTATAGACTTGTCTGCCCATAAACATAAAGACCCTATCCGAGGCTGAAACATACCGATACCTGGGTATGTCACAGAACATAGGTATCGATGAGGCGGGCATGAGGCAGTCAGTTTGCGATGTGTTTTATGCGCTTGACAAAAGTGCTTAACAGCCTTTTGTCGGGCGTTAATAAGACACATGCATATAACGTTTGGGTCATGCCTGTTCTCATGTATACATTTGGCATACTCAGGTGGACTCAGACCAAACTGAACGCTCTGGATAGAAAAGTCCGCACTATTATGACGTCCCATAGGATGCATCATCCGAGATCGTCAGTAATGAGGCTGTACTTGCCGCGAAACATGGAGGGCGCGACTTTAAGCGCGCTTACCACGCATAATCGCGAAGTGTGCAGCCTTCGTAATTACTTTATGACGAGCGGATGATCCATTCTAGGGCGTTATTTTTTGTGATAAAGGACTTACCCTCTATCCTTAGCTAACGAGCAATGGCAAGACCCGCCAGTACAGATCATTTCCGACCGGGAGACCGTATGGAAGGGAAGGAGCTCCACGGGAGGTTCTACAAGGCTCTACATGAGCCTTTCGTAGACACAGTTGCCTCCCTCCACTGGCTACGTTTTGGTGACCTCTTCAGGAAACCGAGGTTTTGTCTGTGCAATACAGGATCAGGTTATTAAGACCAACAACTATCGGAGATACATCCTAAGGGATGGCACCGTCGACATTTGCCGAGCTTGTCGCCATCCCGGTGAATCACTTAGGCATGTCATCTCTGGTTGTTCGGCGCTTAACTCTGAGTACTTGCATAGGCACAACCTAGTAGCCAGGATTCTACGCCAGGAGCTCGCTCTAAAATACGGTCTCGTGGAACGGAAAGTGCCTTATTACAAGTACTTGCCGGAAGCCGTGCTCGAAAATGACCGCGCCGGGCTCTACTGGGATCGGGCCATCATCACAGACAGGATAATTTTTGCGAATAAGCCTGATATTGTGCTGATTGACCGGGCACAGTCAAGGATATTTTTGGTCAACATTACCATACCGTATGACGAGAACCTCGTGAAAGCATGACACAGATAAGCAAAAAAAATATCTGGACCTGGCTCACGAGGTGACTGACATGTGGGGTGGTCTGCCGACCGAAATTATTCCTATAAGTAGTCGTTTCTGCGAATGGGTTAATCCCAGTCAGCCTCTCGAGTCATCTGAAGCGACTGGGACTCCGTGACGGACCGCTCAAGCTCAAATGCAGAAGGCGGTGCTCCTCGATACCGCCCGCATCGTCCGCCGGTTTCTTTCCTTTCCCCTAACCTCGGCTGTTTGGTCTCCTGCCGAGGGCTTCCATCTGGTTGGGTTTTATTTATTTATGTAATTTGTTATGTATTTATTTTATTTTATTGATATTTATGTATGTTTATCATTTTCATTTACAATTATATATTTATACAGCCCAACCAGATGAGAAACTATATTGATACCCCACATAATAATAATAATCTTTATTAAAACTTATATAGGTTACAAACAAATTGTGGCACTGATTCCTAAACTAGGATTAATCCTGTATCTTAGGATATCAGTACCTTCCCAAACAATTTTACAACATTGAATGTGTGCGTGTGTGCCTGCGTGCGTCTGTGTGTGTGTGCGTCTGTGTGTGTGTGTGTGTGTGTGTGTGTGTGTGTGTGTGTGTGTGTGTGTGTGTGTGTGTGTGTGTGTGTGTGTGTGTGTGTGTGTGTGTGTGTGTGTGTGTGTGTGTGTGTGTGTGTGCACGTTACCAATTAGATTATACGTTAACTCGTCTTTCACAAGCATAGTAATCAAATTCTTTTTGCCAATCTAGCAAAACGATTTTTAATTTAAAGTTGCTTAGCTTCTGAATAACTTTGTTTTGTTGAATATATTATACAGGGTATTTTTGAAACGCTCCCGAAAACGAAGACAGACGACAGTACTAACTATATCTTAGATGATGGGTGAAATATAAAATCGATCCTGATGAAAAAAAAATCATCTTTTCACAACGTTTTATTAGCTTTATTCACGCTCCATCGTGTTAGTATAAATCATCGTGTTAAATAAAACGTTAATTTCATTAAAATAAAACATGAAAATACTTAAACATTAAAGCAGCAATGGAATTTAAAATAAATAAACCATAAAATCAGCTGACTAGGGTCAATATCCGCGTCGAAGCCAAACTCAACGTCACGTAAAAAGAACGCTGAGCGATAGTGGAGGGGGTGTGTCTGCGCATGGGTACAGTCGCGTTCTAAAGTACTACATGGTACTAGGCTGTTGTTTTATAATATTATAATAGTAATTAATGGTTTTATTGTAGAATCATAATAGGTACTTTACTAGCTACTTAGAACTTTGGAAGAGGTTGAAATTCAAAATGGATAATGTTTGCTTGAGCATTATTTTTTATTTCTATCGTAAAATAAAGTAGTTTGTAACAAGAAAACTTAAGCTAAGGGTGACACGCTGTCCATTATACCATTGGAACATGGAACATGGAAGCCAAATGTCGATGGTGTATTGGTGTTACTGGATGCTACTTCATCATCACTCATCAGAATCATCATCATCAATGCGAATGATAAATGTTTCCGTCATCAGGTTGACCACATGGTAATTTTTCGGTATTCTTCCTCAATACATTTAACTTTACTGCACAATTTTCCCCATTCACCTTCTATTTACCTTTTCGTTCACTAGTTCAGTCATAAAACAATAGATATAAATAATTTTTCTTCCTTCCTTTTTAAAACCATCGTCGCGCGTCGTGCAAAGAAAGCTGTGTGTGCGACTGTACATTGAAAACATCGCTTTTCAAAGCGCGGGAAGAATGAGGAACCAATAGCGTGCGCGCACAGTAATACTGGCGAGCATTCCCCGTCGCGCCCCTTCGTACCACGCGCTGCCGCCGCCCGGCCGACTGTGTGTCACCTCGCGTCAGCGCCAACATATGGGGAATTTCAAATTTACCTACTAAGATTTGTTTGCAAGCGACATAAGAATTAGAGGCGGCAATTACAATAAAACTTGCAAGTAATTTTTAATAGTTTTGACGTACCTCTTTTCAAATCAAAGTATTGATGGATTAAAACGAAAGTCAATAAAAGTAAAGTAAAATAATTATTTTTAGATTAATTACCTGTCGATCATAATTGCAATTGATTTTAACTATTAAATTATTCAATACCATTTTATTTCTATTTTCTTGTACAAAATCAAGGATAACCAAACCCAAGTAAGTACGTTTATTAATTTCAATATCATTTTGTAGTAACGAACTGCTTGTTTCGTCGGGGTACAATTGATTGTCTAATTGTATTAAAAAATTACAACTATAACTTCTAAATTCCATATGAAAGAGTAGTCGTAGGATCATATGGAAACTAAACTTATAAAATAAAAGTTGGCAATGTCATAACATTTGACGGTCTGTGGGAATGTTCAAAGTGTAGGCTTCAGTTTTGGCGGGATTAATTATTGATTTTAGTTTTTGAGACAGTTCCGTGTTGACTTTGGACCCGCATGCGCAAGCGACAGTTCAATTGTTTTTATTAAATTTTATTGTTATTACTTGGTATTACCTACTTGTTATTACGTGTTATTCTTGTTGTTACGTTGTGTGTTTCTTTTTTGTTTTAATAATGCCTAACGCGTACGTTTATAGTGCTTGTGAATACGGCAACATGTTAATGTGTCTTGGAGAAGCTCGCGGAATGCTTCGCGTGCATTACGAATTTACCGAGAGAAATTCGACCGCTCGACACCCAGCTGACTCTCGTCTGATAACAGCAGCATTTCAGCGAGTGTTGGAAAATCGGCCCATTGCTCCAGTAGCGGCAGGAGGTGGAAGTCAATGACTGTTCACCCGAGGAGCGCATTTAGATGTCGTTCGCCGGTATCCGAACCTAGGCACGAAGTATCGCTAAATTGTTAATACGTCGGATGGAACAAATGTGTCATACTGTTCAGTTCACAAAGTGTTAAAGCGTAACCGAATGCGGCCATACAAAGTGCACAAAGTGCAAGTTTTAGTTCCCGGCGATCACGACCGCCGACGAGTTTTCTGCCGTTGGTTATTAGACCAACAACAACGTGTGCCTGGTTCCATTGAGCACGTTATCTGGACGGACGAGTCGACATTTACCAGAAACGGCATGTGGAACTGAAGAAATACACACGTGTATTCAGAGGTTAACCCGTACGCTGTTCGACAAACCGGGCACCAAACCCGATGGTCGGTTAACGTATGGGCAGGTTTATTTAGGATCGCATACTGGGACCAGTGTTACTGCCACAGCGACTTAACGGACAGGGATACCTAAACTTTATAAATGAACAGTTGGTTGACATTTTAGACGACCTATCGTTGGATGAATATCGCCGTACATGGTTCCAGCATGATGGTGCACCTCCACATGTCGTGAGGTTCGTCCGTGAGCGCCTTACCGAATTATTTGATGATCGCTGGATTGGCAGACTAGGACCACACGCTTGGCCACCTCGCTCACCAGATCTGACCCCATTAGACTTCTTTCTGTGGGGTATGTGAAAGAAAGGGTTTTAATCGTGAGTGATAGTGCTGACGAAATGCGCCAGGATCGTGGATGTTTTCGACAAACTACGTGCGGACTGTGTCGAAGACCACACGATAATGCCCCGCCTGCATGAGGAGACGCAACACCGAACCCACATCTGCCTCGAAATGAATGGAGCACAATTTGAGCCGCATCTCATAAGACCACGGAGGATTTAGAGCGGTAAGCTGTTTCATACCTATTTTTTAAATAACTTGGTACTGAACTGATCTGAATAGGTACATAACTGAATACATCAGAATAATAAACATACCTACACGATGAATAAAAACGCATAACTCTAACCTTGTTAACTTTTCATTTAAGTATTTTTTCATTAGCGGGAATCGAACCAGTTATTTGGTTTATTTAACCTGTGAATTTGAATTAAAGTGGCTACGTGGAGACAAGCACAGTGGCAAAATAGTAGGTTAAGTAGATAAGTTAGGTATTTACACAAGTGTTGTAAATTATTATGTATTGTGGTACCATCGCTTGTTACGGGCCGCGCGAATTCGGCGTTCGCGCGTACATTGACCCCTAGTCAGCTGATTGTAATTCAGTAATTCCACTGCTGCTTTTATGTTTAAGTATTTTCATGTTTTATTTTAATGAAATTAACGTTTTATTTAACACGATGATTTATACTAACACGATGGAGCGTGAATAAAGCTAATAAAACGTTGTGAAAAGATGATTTTTTTCATCAGGATCGATTTTATATTTCACCCATCATCTAAGATATAGTTAGTACTGTCGTCTGTCTTCGTTTTCGGGAGCGTTTCAAAATACCCTGTATAGCCGAGGCGCAAGATATTATTCGTAACGCTTACTTGCTGTCGAGTTTTTCCTGTTAGGAGCAGGGCTTTGCAGTTTTGTTCTTGACATTTGTGTGTGGTGCAGATAAACGATGATACCGTCTAATGCATTCATACACGAAAGTTTTCCGAACAGACAAAACACCTGTTATTTATATAGCAAGTTGGTCGAATTTAATCGTTTTGTATTTTGATTTCGTCCAATGTTGATTCCAAACTTTGTAGTTTAATATTTTGTTCTGTGATAAATTTAGTAAACATACCACGTACTTCATTCATGAATGACGTAAGTTAATTTTCTCTTTTTCTTTTCAGGCGTCCCATGGTCGCATGGCAAGTGTCTGTATTTTGCGCATTCGATACGCTTCCAGCTAAGCTCTCCGTGTCGGTTTCCGATGCGATTTGTTGTTTCAGCGGAGACTTTGTTTCTATTAGTAATAGGCAACCAGCACTGCTTAGTGTAGACCAGCAGAACGTTTCACAAAGTAGCGTATAGTGACGTGTCACAAACCTTAAGGTGGTTTCTTCACGTTGGCCAACATAGTGGCGAATGTGTTGGCAAAGATATTAGCTAAGAGTTTGTGATGGCGTCCATACGTTGAAGGTCGTTCAGCTTGCTTCGGTTCAGGCCAATGCGGACGAATTTATTAAAATGGATAGTGAGGCAATAACGGCTGCTGCGGTGTTTGTTAAACGGTGCAAAATTACCTCGTTTGTACTCAAATACATTTAGATCAAATTAGTTTATTTATTATAGTGATCGTAAAAGGCAAGAAAATCCTATGGCTTCCAATAGATGGCAGTATAACTATCACATTTGCGCTAGACGTGAAATTTCAGATCGGCAACGCGTATCAGCGTCAAGGTGCAAGACATCCGGTACTGCAATTGTGAATCGCCTGCCAAGCGTAATTCAGGCAAATTATCACTACAACAGATGATGGCCATGTCTATTCGTGGACTTTTAGAAACAATTTTCTATAATGTAACAAATAACTATAACAAGTAAAAATATCGATCACTAGTGTTAATATAGTAAACTTAGACATCACAAGTATTTTCTCTTTGGATTATTTTTCACGAGGTTATTCTTACAATTATGTCTTTTGCTTAATTTTATTAACTTTCTAAATGGCCGGCAGAAGTTTTTCTGCCCTTTGCGGTAGATGGCGCGATGAGTTTCACTTCAAATTCACTCCGGAATTTTACAGTGTAAATATAAATTTTAATAATAACGCGACCACAGCACCACCTATCGAAACCAGATTTTGTTAATTTATTTTATTGTTCAAAACCAACATATGTCTATACATATAAATAAAATTAAAGTGTCTGTCTGCTTATAATATTAAAAGAACTGACTTCTATTAAGCTTGGGGTGTTATTAGCATGCTATTTCTTAATTTTTAAAATGTTTGCTCAAGTCTTCATGAGCAAACATTTTAAAAATTTTGTCTATCTGTCCAGGCTAATCTTCGAAATAGCTAAACCGATTGTGATGAACTTTACGAACAGTTACAGAAGGAATCTGAGATTTCATCCCAAATACTTGAAGATTTTTTTTAAATAAATGGATTTCGATTTTAAATCTAAATAATGCTACATTAATAAGTAGATCCTATCCAGACGAAGCCGGGGCGGGTCGCTAGTTATAAATATGATTCATTTCAGTCCGAATATAGAATTCGTTAATAACTTGATTAAAGCCCCACCTATCGGATCCTAGCATGGATACAAATTATTGTCTCGACAAAACAAATATATGAATTGTTTAAAAAAAAACTCAATCGGTTAAGTCGTTCAGAAGTTACATGATCACTTACAGACGCACCAACACTGTATAAATATAAAGATTTTTTTCGGCAGGTCTGTTTTTATATACTGTAGTAAATCTATATTAAATGTATTTTTTATTCTTATTACACATATTTTTATTTATATGGTATCTATTGTATATATATATATATATACACTGTTTTTCTTACACCTATTTCTTTTATACGTGGTAGAGCCATGCTGTAGCTATATTAGTAGTATAGTTGTAGCACGAATGGGTCGGCTCGACCGGGGAAGGACAGGATAGCAGCGTAAAATAGCAGCTTAACACTGCTGTATTTCGCATGGTGACTGTAGAGAACCGGATGTAGACGTCTGGGCCACAGCAACCACTTATCATCAGGTGCAGCAACGACTTGCTAAGATCAACTAGGAAGTAAAACTGTGGTAGCGAACCCTCCTGCCAAGCTTGGCAACTATAGCAAGTGTCGTTCGGGCCAATGTTTGGGAGGCCTATGTTCAGCAGTGGATTTTTAATATGGTGTTATGGTAGTGATGACGATGAATGGTACATTAGAATACGTTAACGACAGTATTGTATAAATACAACAACATTGCTTCCTACTCATTACCTCTACTTGTTACATGAAAGTAAAAGCAATGAACCGATGCACTGCTGGGTACAGGCATTCTCTCATTTTTGGGAGGGCTTTAGGCCAAGGAAGAAACCACCGCACTACCTAATTTCGTCTTGGAGGACTTAACATGCTTAATAATAATAATAATATAATAATAATAATAAGGCGTAGGAAGTGACGACCCCATCGCCCGCTGACGTAACAGTTAAGGACAAAACTGCTACGTCGGTGCAGTCAGTCAGCGCCCTGCCAAAAGGTGTGAGCGCCGTGTCTAGGCAAAATTGAGGCAAAGGTCCGTTTGTGCATATGGCCGAACCATGAAACGGTGCCGGGCCTGGGCGTCTCCGTTAATTGACGCCCAAAATGGATGATGGAAAAGAGGCGTAAAGGGCCGCTGCCTGGAGGTCGCCAGGGCGCGTCTGGAGCTGGCGCTGGACGCGACAGCATGGGTCGCCAGCCAAGCGCGGGGCTG
>JAGSMP010000630.1:0-238727 GCA_029286625.1 Parnassius orleans | reverse complement strand
TCGGGCCAATGTTTGGGAGGCCTATGTTCAGCAGTGGATTTTTAATATGGTGTTATGGTAGTGATGACGATGAATGGTACATTAGAATACGTTAACGACAGTATTGTATAAATACAACAACATTGCTTCCTACTCATTACCTCTACTTGTTACATGAAAGTAAAAGCAATGAACCGATGCACTGCTGGGTACAGGCATTCTCTCATTTTTGGGAGGGCTTTAGGCCAAGGAAGAAACCACCGCACTACCTAATTTCGTCTTGGAGGACTTAACATGCTTAATAATAATAATAATATAATAATAATAATAAGGCGTAGGAAGTGACGACCCCATCGCCCGCTGACGTAACAGTTAAGGACAAAACTGCTACGTCGGTGCAGTCAGTCAGCGCCCTGCCAAAAGGTGTGAGCGCCGTGTCTAGGCAAAATTGAGGCAAAGGTCCGTTTGTGCATATGGCCGAACCATGAAACGGTGCCGGGCCTGGGCGTCTCCGTTAATTGACGCCCAAAATGGATGATGGAAAAGAGGCGTAAAGGGCCGCTGCCTGGAGGTCGCCAGGGCGCGTCTGGAGCTGGCGCTGGACGCGACAGCATGGGTCGCCAGCCAAGCGCGGGGCTGCAAGACCACCTAGTTATATTGTTTCTAGTTTTGTAATGTCATTGTTTTTATTAAATAATTAGGTTTTTATCTCTTAAGAAAAAATAATTTCACATTTTGAAGTCGGTGCTAAGATATAGTGTTAGAAGATTTAATTCCCTTAATTTTTTAATATTTTTTTTTTACAAAAGCAGGAAGTTGTCAAAAAAATTGTCGCGCTTCGTGCAAAGAAACTTGTGTGTGCGACTGTATTTTGGGAGCAAACGAAGCGCGGGAAGCATGGGTCAACTGACGAACCAATGGCGTACGCGCATAGTAATACTGGCGAGCATTCCCCCGTCGCGCCCCCTTCATACCACCAATTTGGTCGATAAATCGCTCAGTGCGCAGGTACAAGGCCAGCGTTCTTTTTACGTGACGGGACCTATAACTTGTAACTCATATTGCAATGTCATTTAATTAAATAATAAAAATAATAAAATTTAATAATATTATATTAACAATAAACTACTCAGCTATAACATTGAAATATATACAATATTAAAAACCTATAATAAAACTAAAAACTGAAATTATTATCATACAGTAAAAAAGCTGGCTGCATTTCCTCGCTGAATTGCTATTATCTATTTAATTAATAAACTTATATTTATTGTTTTCAAAAAAATTATTGAACCCATGGTACATGGTGAAATGTCAGTGTTTTTATAAACGTGAACTTTTATTCAACATTATATATATATATATATATATATAATGTAGATACAAATAAAAGTAATATATTTGTATCTACATTATATATATATCACTCTATTTATTTCGCAAAATGATAATTGTGAGGTGGTGAGATAATTTTAAATAACGCGACATCTCACTGAAACTTAACAGCTAAAATGACAAATACACAACATGTAATCGCCCAACCGATTGTCTCAAATTACAGCATACAACCAGCTGTGGTACTCAGGTTACTTACTACTTACTTAATGCTTACTTAACTACTTACTTACTATTAGTTCAAGGGCTAGGCGCTCGACTTCAATTACACAGTATAACAATGATATTATATACAAAAAGAAGCAGATAGTTCTTAGCGCACGCGTAGTGAAGACTCGAAAACGTCTTAATTAAATCGTTTTGTCTTTAGCCCTCGTTTGACGAGAAATCCGTCATATATATTTAAAAGGTGTACCAACTATGATACTAAAGTTAACAATACACAAGGAATCTCGTATCACATATCACATGTAAGTATGCAATATACTCTATGAAATTGTTAATTTTGCAATTATAAGTTCTTATTTATCATGTGCTCGACGGTAAAAGTAATAAAACTTTTGATAGATAGAAAGATAAAACTTCATTGTACTTAAAAAAATATATGATCATATTAAATAATATAACGGTCCTAATGCTACGAGTAAAAGTGATTTTTCCAGACAACTTTTAGATGGATAGGATTGCAAGAAAACAAAACGAAACGGAAACAGTATTTTTATTATAATTCATATAATTAAATGTAAACATTTACGACCGTACTTATAATCTTTGACTATTGCTTAGTTAAATAAAGTACAAATTATCTCTTTACTTGTGTTTTGCTATTATCATTTAGATAAGAGAGAAAAAGAGAAAGAGAAAGAGAGAGCAACTTTAAGAATTTATTAAATTAACGTTGCGATATAATATATAAGCACAAATCATGACTTGAACTGAATCAAAAATTAAAGTACTGATTTTGTACTTGCCTTCTAGCATAACGAATGAGAACATGTTTCTTCATTTCATGTTTCATATGAAATTCGAGAACAAGTACTGGAACAAGCTGGAAAAATAAAAGAAGATCTGTGCTCAATAGTCGGACGTATAAATAACTTTACCACAAAATACCACATAAGACGTTATTAAATACATTGTTTAATTGCATTGCATAGCGCTATACTTATTCGTACCTCGGTGGAAGGCTTCAGTCGGGGTTAGTTATTGACACAAGTCATCTTTCAGTATAATGTTCAATGAAACCGTTGATGCTTGTGTTTATGAAACGTTGCGCGTAAGCATGGTTGTGTAGCATGTTTTATTGTATCGGGTGCCTAATATTAGAGGATTTTGACGCCTCTTATATTACTGATATCGTTCACCATATTGCAAGCTTCTAGATACTGGAAACGGAGTTATAACTCAAACTTAAAGCCTCAATTAATGTTATTAATTTAATTTAATTCTATTGCTAACAATAAAATGGGATTGAAATGTTATGTATTATACATTTTTATTCTCTCTTATTCTCACGTACTCAACATAATCTTAACCTAATCTTTCTTTTTATAGACGCAGCCAAATTGGCGTGCCAACTGAAGTGGAGATGGGCGGGACATGTGGCAAGAGTCAATGATGGGAGATGAACTAAACGGGTGCTTCATTGGTACCCGCGTGATGCGACGCGCTAGCGCGGCCGGCCGCGGGCACGCTGGTGCGACCACATTGTAGAGGTGGCAGGAGCAACGTGGACCAGGCTAGCGGCAGACAGAACCTCATGGAAAAGGATGGAGGAGGCCTTCATCCGGAAATGGGTATCCAAATAATACTAATAATTAATATAATAAATTATTAAATTATGTCACTATTGTATGTACGTAGTCAAATTCAGTTGATTAATATTAACTTAAATTTTATTATTTTTAATTATATATTATGTGACGAAAATCAACTATAAAAAAAAAATTGACTATTACTTAAATATAAAATGGTTATTCACTGAAACATTATTTATAATCAAAAGTTAATTTTGTAAATTAAATTTGAACTTTTTATTTGAAATTAACACTGATATTGACATGACACTTAGTAAAGAAAACAAAATGGCATGAATCATAATAATATTGTAAATTGTAAATGATTTGACTAATATTGACTTTTGTATGAAAATTGGGAATTAAATGGCTATTATTATTATTATTATAATCTTTCTTTTTCTTCTCCATAATAGTTCATAATAGTCAACTGAGATCCCATAATAGTCAACTTTTGGACAAGGGTGTCTACCTAAAATTTGCCTTATTTGTCATGGTTGGCAGCCAGATTGACGATAGAAATATCAAAAGTCTCGTACCTTGGACGCTGCTTCCTTTGCTAGTGCATTTTATGTATAACGTGAACGATATGATTACACCGCTATCTATCGGAAGCAATAGCATCTTTCAGCATTTAAAGACAGAAAACAATTATCAACACAATAAGTATTTATTAAATAACATCATAAAGATAGTAAATAAACAAAAGTAAAAGGAAAGTTTTCGAAACTGTTGCCCTGCATTTGACAACCTTTGTGGAACGGTGGTAAGATCGTTGCTTCAACTAATTGGATAAATTTTCCTACGCTATATGTAATGTATATTTCAATCCTGATTAGTTTAATTAAATTTTTTATATGTTTTCAAAATTCTTAGACAAATGGTGTTTTTTTACAATCCCGTTTTGTTACAAAACAAAGCAAAATACTCAAAATTACCTTCCTATTATTAAAATGACTACTATAATATAATATTGGGATAAAAACGTGGGCATAGCTTAGAATAGGCACGGATGGCCGACTCTTTCTAGAAAATCTAACGTCTTCCTTGAAATTTAGTGGCCCCAACTTCCCAAGTCAAAGTTTTTAACGCTGTCTGATAATGCATTAACTACATAAGGTGTGTGCTCAACTTTTCTCCGGACAGAAAAGTTGACTACACCCATAAGTGTCAACAATATAGCAACTACGTTCCCATATTCCAATCTTTGAATGCCGTAAACCTTGATAACCAATATCTGGCATTTGACAAACAAGAACTATTTAAATGACTTTAAAAATGTAATGACGATGTTTTTTTTTGTTTTATATCCCTATATACCCAACAGAACTTTTCACGAATGCGATATCTAGTATGTATAACTTTGTCTCCAACATCTAAAGTTTTTGTCTGCAAATATTGAGTACCACAAATACCACAGTTTCCTTGCGCAGTATAATAATTGAAAAGTGGCAAATGTTTTATTTTACTAAATATAGTTACTGTTACTGTAATGTAAAATAAAGCGATGTTCTAACATCGCTGCTATAAACATTTTTCACATTCTCTATCGCTATCAGTTTATTGGAGAGGACGTAACAAGCTTACTCGAAGAGCGTTACAAAATACTGAGGATGGAGCGTAAAAATATTTACTACCAAGAGAAAACCGACTCCATCAATCAATACATTTCTTTTTAAAAGAAAAGAAAAATATTTATACAAATTTCCTTTATACAAATTCATTATATATAAGATGCAGGTACACTAAGTTCTCTAAGCCTGGATGATGTAATGTTCAAGTATATTTTACTAGTTTTTGCCTTCGACTTCGTACGCGTAGAGGTGTAGAGGTGTTGAGCGTTGCGCTTTGTTTATTCATTATTAATAACATGGTAAATGTATTTTCAACTAAAGTACCAAAGATTGTGAACAAGAGATATAGAGTCATAAAGATGCTATTATCAAGGAAATGGAAACTATCAATCTTTACCGATATTCATATTGCTAAATTGTACATGTTAGTTTACTGAACATAGGTAATATTATAAATACTGATTATTACTGAAAGATGATGTCGCTTTGTTTTTTGTTTTTTTTGTAAGAGGTACAACTTTTTTTGTTAGATACAGTTTATCTAAATATATTGTTCCAACGTTTGTTAGTGTAAAATTAAAACTACATTTTTGTTTATTTACGTAGCGGCGACAAAATAACCGGCCTCGTATCACACGCAAGAAATTACACAAAATTGGAAATGGGAGATACAATCATCCCCCAAATACGAGACGGTAATTCAAAAATAAAACACGACCGGAGATAGATCAGGCGCAGGAAAAACAGCTTTACGTTGAAACACCGCCAACTTCCTGACTCCGAAATTTCTTGTCAGAAAAACCTAATAACTGATTTTGATCCGGCCTGGGTTCCGAATCCGGTACCTTATTATCATAATTCGCGGTTACGATGACTAGATCAACAAGGAATTGAAAGTCAGTTTTAAAAAGAATATTCACAAAGAAAAAACCGTAAAAAATATTTTTCATACAAACTTTCCCACCCTTTCTTCCTGCTTTAGGGATAGAATTTCAAAAACTACCTCCATAGTGCAACTTTTGGGTACTTAAGAAATATTTCCTCCAAATTTTAACTAGAGGTTTAGGCTGTACGTTGTTTATCAGTCCACGGTACTGTATAGGTAAGTATCATAATAGGCATATAAAATAGGTTTTGAGCTGAAACCTATACCAATAACGGAACATGTTATTTTTACTAATTTCAAATGTAATCATTTAATATGTGGATTTTTTAAATCTTTGTAACATATTTTGTTGTAACCGCAATACGCTACGCCGTTTTGTATAGCCTTGAAACGATTTATATGAAATCTAAGCCATTATAAATTGTACGTGGATTTAACTGTGTGCGTTAGTTGATCCGGAAGCTAATTCGCTTGTCCGTTTCCATACGATTTTGGTTCCATTAGATTACAAATCTCTAGCGGATTTGTGATATAAATAAAAATAAGGAATCAATATTTATTTTTTATTTGTGATGTATTTAATAACAGTAATAATATCTTTGACTAACGTTTCCTATTTGTGAGACACACTCGGTTTTCAAGTATTTACTTGTGATTCATTATCATATATTTTCTGTTTTCGTATGTATTTCGTAAGTAAAAATATGTCAAGGTATACATATTTTTACTCTCTGTGATCTTGTTCATCCAAGGTTTTATAGAATGAGGGTAATAAACGAGCATGCAGTCCACCTGATGGTAAGTGGATGCTGTGGCCCAAAGGCAAAAACTTCTTCATTATTATAATTTAAAATTAAAAAATTTGTACAAACGACTTCAATATAAATTATTAAGAATAACTCAAAAACTATTAGTCAAATCTAGATAAAACTTATATGGGACAACATGCAAAGCACCAGCTTTCAAATAAAAGAAGAATCATCGAAATCGATTCACCCAGAAAAAAGTTATGAGGTAACACACATAAAAAAAACATACAGTCGAATTGAGTACCTCCTCCTGTTTGAAGTCGGTATAAAAGTTACATCTCATAAACGTCCTACTGTTGTGCACAGGTCTCCTTTCATCGCTGAGCATTTAATCCACCGTACTGCATCAGTGCGTTTTTTAGAAATGCAGGTGTCTTGGTGGTCTTTGCTTACCCCAACGAGCTCGTAAAATCAGAACTTAAAACTGTAATTAACAATTTTATTGATGACGGCGGCGATTGACGCCGGGTTGCTGGCGTTATATGAAATTTACGGCTAGAATTTAGCCCCTAAGCTAGCACGGCTCTTGGGACATTAAATCACTGGCTTATGTTAAGTAATAAAATGAATACCATACTAATTAACCACTAATATTCAGTCGTTAGAAACTTACTATGTACATTACATCATCTTTATTGGAGAATAAAACAAATAAAATAATAAAATTCCATGTTATCAAAACATTTACTTTCTTACTTATTATGGATAGATATTTCGTAAGCAAGTTTCCGAATTATAAACTTCTCTTATTTCATTCATCAGCACTACAAAAGTGCACTGCTGAACATAGGCCTCCCCAAGGAATGTCACAAAGCACTGTTCTGTGCCACCTGTTTCAATTGATTTCCTGCACATCTTCTACCAGGTCATCACTCCATCTAGGGGGGGGGGCTATTCTACTACAGTTGGCTTACCGGTACGAATCTAGTTACTAGAAAATATATTTTGATTTAGGTTGTAGACATCAGAGGTATCATCAGAGTTAACTTTGAAAGAGATCGAGTTGCAACCCCCTGACACCTACCTATTCCAGTTTGAGTAAGAGAGTTGAGACAGGAACGGTATCGAACGCTTTCGTAAGATTCAAAAATACAGTTAAGACCTTTTTGCCTTGATTCAAGTTCTGAACAACACGATTGGTCAAACTTGGAACTGCATCATTAGTTGATTTATTCTTGCGAAAGCCAAACTGCTGTAAATTAATTATTATATTATAATGTTCGAGGTAGGAAGCAAGTCTTTTATTAATCAATCTTTCGATAACCTTTGATAGAGTACTAAGAACTGCTATGGGACGGTAACTATTTGGTACGTTCCCGTCACCTCCCTTGAAGACTGGATGAATAATTGCCTTTTTTAAGTGATCTGGGAAAGACAGCAGTGTCGATACATAGGTTAAATATATGACATAAGATTAGTGCCAGAGTGGTTGAATATTTCTTCAGGAAGGAAGGCAAAATGCGATCCCAACCGATAGCAACATTAGACCGTAAGAAGTCTATAACTGAAACAGTTTGTATTAGTATTTTTTTCCAAAATACTAATACAAAAGTTTCTGTATCTCTTGAAGGTTTTTTTAGTACCTCGTTACCAGGAGAGTTATTAACTTTTTTATGTAGGGTTTCCTTATTTCTTATGCACCGTTATAAACCGGGAGTAATACAAGGTTTGAGTATTTTCTTTTTCGAAGAAACTTTTTTAATTGTCGTGTCGTCAGAAATGGCCGAAGTTACTAATTGAATGAATTTATTGGAAGCTATATTTGCATCACTTATAGAGAAAAGAGGGGTGAAGTCCAGTTGTAATACTGATTTATCAAGCCCCTCATAGTCGCTCCTGGTGATGATTGAAGTTGGGACTGTTCGTATACGTTGGGTGTGTATGCAAAGTAATGTGGAACAGTGATCAGTTAATGTGGAGCTATAGACAAATGTAAGAGTGGGAGACTTTGTTCTTAGGATCGTGTGATCCAAACAATTGCTACTCCTGGTTGGAAGAGTATGAGCAGGAAGATAGCCGTGGTAATCAATCAATTCAAATATTCGTGAGATTTCGTGTCAGGCGTATCGGGTTTGATATCTAGATTTAAATCACCTGATATGACAACAGATTTGAATAAACGTAGTGACAGAGGAATGTTATTAAGGACTAAGAGAAAACTATTTATATTGTCTAATCGATAGTGAGCGGTAGATACAGACTATTGCCACGTCGGTATTTATCTTTATTATGAGCCCAGAAGCTGATTGGTGAAAGTCGGTTCTTCGCATGTAGCCAACAGGTGCGTCTTTAAATATACCATGACACCATCACTTTGGTTAATATGCTTGGTGGTCTTGAATATGGTGTAATTTTGCAAGATTGGAAGAGTAGTGTTACCAGAGCATGGTAACCAACATTCAGACAAGACAACCAGATCGCAGTCAAAGGAGATGCGGTGCATAAGAGTTTGTAAGCTTAAGAATTGATAGAACGAATGTTTTGCGATAGAATTTTGACATAGCTATTTGGATGTTTGACAATTGTATGAGTTTCTTCTTGTGAGCATGTATTAGTTATTGATACAGAAAGATGGTCAATGTCATCAATTACATACCTTATCTCGCTATTATTTTAATACAAACATCGAATCCTGTGTGTTCCCTGATCTGATGAAACATAGTAAAATCATAACTATTTTAAAATGGGTAAGATATTAGACCCTGCTATTTTAAGAACAATTACTGTACCACCAAAACTTTTGAAAAAATAATTTAGGACCAAATATTTTTCTTAATATAAATAAATTTATATTAAAGACTGTATTCCCTCACTCTCATTGTCCGATGGTTTTTTTATATAGAATATGGATGACAAACGAGCATATAGTCCATAGATATCTTCATCTATTTTCGATGAAGAATCAAAATGCAGATACGTTGTCACCCCTGAGGACTATTCTCTACACTCACCATACGAAACACAGCAACATTAAGCTGCAATTTGACGCTGGTATTCTGTGAGAGCGTGTTCCTTCCCGGGTAGAGCCGACCCATTCATGCAACAATTTTTTTAAACTTTTGTAATGCCAAAAACCACGATCCTGAACCACTTCCATCCATCGAATTCCTACAGGTCCTACCAAGTCGCTATTTTATCTAATGGGAGGCCACCCTACACTAGTATGTGGTATTTCTTGGGTGAGGTTTATGTTCAGTAGTGGACTTGCGAAGAGCTGTATAGTGAAAACTTTTAGATGAAACGATTAAACCTTAACGTTATAATTACTGAACGTTATAAAGTTATAAAGCAATTTAAGCAATATTTTATGACAAAACCGTAAGAATTGAAAGCAAAAATAATAACGAAAACTTAAATACAGAAGTACTACTCTTTTTTACGATGTTTTTACAATTATTAGATTACCAAGTAGCATGACGCTATGAGTTATAATAAACATTTAATATGACATACATTCCATATTAATTAAATGAATTCCCACGGTTATTAACGTCAACGATGAATTATGTAGGGCATGATTGTGTTTCCGTATTATGAGAGGTTACTTACCTATTTTTTGAATGAATGGTAGAATTAATTCATTTGTTCGTCACTATAACACAACGTACACTAGAAAATAATTATAGAACATTTTTATCGCAGATGCAATAAACTCGCAGAGTTAATGTTGCGCTCTATTATTAGTCTGTAAGATTAAATTTTGATTCAATCGGGAGGGATTTCCCCTATCAGTAGCAACCTCGTCCAACAATGAGTTCCGTGCATCGAGGGTACATGAATAGAAAAATACCCTGATTTTTAATTTGCTTTCTCCGAACTTGCCTATATTCTTATTTAATCCTTTAATGAAATGGCTGGTTACTTGTGCTTTTTGCTAGACGTATTTTGGATAGCTAAATAAAAAAAAGAATGTTTTTCGAAAAACTCGAACCAATAGTCCACAAAATTAATGTTGTTTTAGTGCAAATTAACTCTAGAATTAATAAGATAGAATACATCGTAGCCGTAGTATCTAACAGCTCATGAAATAAGCGCTCGCCTTAAAATTTTATGCTACACAAGCTATATATATTATTATTATAAAATTGAAATGACGAACGAACTAATGATCCATCTGATACCCAGCCCATGGACAATTACAACCAACTTCAAATAAAGAAGGCTACAGGCGCGTCATCATTTCTGAGGACTGAGATGGAATGCCTCACAGCCTGTAATGCAACGAGTTCTTTACCTTTCAGAACGGAACACAGCAAGGCCTATAATCATCATTAAGAGTGCTATCATTTAGAAAAAAATCTCAGACATGTAGGTTTCCTTACGATTTTTCCTTTTCCGTCCAGCACGTTAACCACCATCAATACTTGAAATTTTAATAAAAAAAATCATTGGGATCGAACTCGGTTATCGAAAGCGCTTATGCCTTTAACTATCACAGTTTCCTCTGAGATTTTTTTTTATTGAATAAGGGTGACAAACGAGCACACAGTCCACCTGATGGTAATGTATACTGTGGTGTGTGGTGTGGTTATTGTAATGAAGTTATAAATGTGGAAATATATATAACTTTATTACAATATTATAATATAAATTATTTTAACAAGGATTGTTTCCTAAAGAAATCAATCTTAATAATATATTATCTTAACAAAATGTTAACAAAGCTACGTCTTCCATTTAAATTTCGTATAAATAACTATTTTTACAATTTTATTGATTACACAATTTATATTTTAGAGGTAGCAATTAACACAATAGAATGAAGCCCTTAAAGAATGCCTTTGATAATTTTCAAAGCTTAATGATATTTTAGTCTGGGGACGTTTAAATACGAATGATTTATAATAATGTGATTAGCTGAGAGCTATTTATCTAAAAAATACTTGATATTAATATTCAAACTTTTACAAATTAAAATAAAACTAACAAAACATATTCATTAGTTATTTAAGGACATAAAGATATGATTTAACTAGTTTGACCTTGTTTTTATACACACCTACCTACTTAAAGTAGGTGAAAACTAGTCTTATCTGGCACAGGGATTCATATTGACGAGCTGGTCTTAATCCAAATATCTTTATTGTTAAATACCTTCTCTACTGAATGACTTTTTTTCTAACAACTATTATTTTGGTTCAAACATCAATATGAGTTGAGTATGAGTTGCACTCATATTGACTTATGTTTTATAGTTTAGAACTTGAAACCAAATTCATAAAACACTTATGGAAACAATATATACAATAATAATTGAAAACAATCTGATGTCTTCAAGGCAAGAGTGAATAGGCTTTTGTTGCACTAAGACAGTGCGATTTACCATCTCGGGCTTCATCATCACTTACCACTTGGTGGGATTGTAGTCAAGCACTGGCATATAATAAGTTAACAAAAACACTTCGCTGTCTGTTTGTCTAGCACTGTGGTATTTAGGTGTTCGCTTGAGTTGAGATATTCGCTGAGAGTATTTTACGTAGATGAATAAAGTTGGACATGGTTATAAATTGTGGTCACCCGAATGCAGAGTCGTAATTGAAATTTTGATATTTCGATTAGCGAGAATGAAGAGTAATGGGCGGTAAAATCGAAATTTTTTTGGGGTATGGGAGTATCAATTAAAAGCTAACTATAAAACTTAAACGGGTTTAGACAAGCCGAATGAGTCTAATGCTCATTGAAACATGCAAAGATTATTGCTTCTGGCTACCCAACGACAAACGTAAAAAACGTTGAGGAGGAATAAGAAAGATTCGGCGAGAAAATGTCGATGCTCTCAATAAGGATTTGCAGCACGTCAGTGAACACAGAAAAATTAAAGAATATGGGAGAGACCTTTGCCTTATATTAGAAAAAAATATTTTACAAACAAGCTTACACAAAACCTTGAGAATCAATATCAGTAATATTCCATTAAACTTGAGTGTAAACGGAGCAATTTCAATTAAACTTTGTTAGAGATTTGAGAAACTTAGCGCTACGTTAGCTATATAAGATATACGCAACAACTGTTCGGGATTGTTTTTGCCACTAAGTGTAACTATATTGATTAGCATAAGCCACAAAACACGGTGATTGGAATTTACTTTTTCATATTTATGTTTTATACTCAAACAATCTGTGAATAAGGGAGTGTTAGGACTTGAATAAAACTTGAACTCGATAAGACGTAGATTTAATATCCAGAAAAAAAATATTTTACAGTTTTATGTTTTAGTTTTGAATTTTTTTATTTAAAAATAATATTAAAATATTATATGGGTGCACATAAACGATAGCGTTAATGGATCCTTCTTTTGTTTTTCTCCTTTTATGTTTTTATTTTCTTTAGTGTGCAGTTTCTTCACGGCCAGTCATGTGCGGTAACAAAGAGAAAAGGGGAGTACGATTAAAATCGATAATATATGTATTGAATTCAAATGTAGCCGTCAAAGACAAGACAAAATTTAATAAATAGTAAAGTAAAAAGCAATGTAACTAATTATTTTATATATTCCAGTTCTTGGAACAAAACTCTCATTTCTGAAATAAAGTATGGAGCAATTATTCCGGCTCTCCAGTGTGTGTTGGAAAACTTATATTATATACTCGAAATATTTTATATCTCAAACAAGCTAGTTCCTGTCGAGTTTTTCCTTTATCGGCAAGCACGTGGTAAATTAGCTCTTAAAGTTTTAATAAACAATTTCATTAGTGCCGGCGGGGAACGAATCTGAAATTTAAAATTTATGGCGAGCACTTAGCTGCTGATCTACCACAAAGTATAAAACTATACGAAGTATTAAAACTAAATAAGTAAATTAATATGTTAATGTACAAGGTAATAAGCTTTAACAAGATTTTGATAACAGTGAGATTCAGCCACGAAATGTGAAGAGGGTAGCAGAAGGAGGACGAATGTCGGAATGTCAAAACTGACTATGTTTATCTTTAGTGACAAAAGGAAGGACATTACGTAGGGTGCTTAGAGCTGCAAATAACCTTTCTTATTGAGTAAATTGAAGTGGCCACATGCGGAGTCACATCTGTCAGAGTAATGACAACCCTTGGAATAGCCGGACAGTGTTAACAATATAACACAGAACGCCTCTTAACTAGATGGAATGATGAACGGTGAAATACAGTCTGGCTAAAACTAGATCAGTGAACTCGATAATCAAGCCAATTGATACTCTGAGGGATCTAATGTTGGGATGTATCTAATGATTTACTATACACAAGATAAGGTTGGTTTTGTATTATTTACGTGTGTTATTATGTATAAACTTTAGTTAAAAACTACCGCATTAATGTCTATCTAAAAGGTATAGGGAACAGGCTTTGAGTTATTCCATCTTAATCCTCAGATTTTTGACGGCTCCGTGGCGCAGTGGCTTAGCAATGAAATGCTGCGCTAAGGGCCGCAGGTTTGAATCCCGCACGGAACAAGTATTTGTATGGTCTACAAATAATTGTTCCGGGTCTGGATGTTTGTCCTTGTGAAATTTATGTGTGTAAACTGCCCCTACGTTACAGGAGAAAATTCTAGTGTGGAGGTAACGTTTAAAAAAAAAGATTTGACAAAGCGTTAGTATCCTTCTTTATTTGATGTTGGTTGCAAGTGTCTATGGACTCTAGTGCCGACATGCCGTCAGGCGAACTGTAAGTTCATTTGTCACTGCATTTTATTTAAAATAAAAATTGTGTTCATATTTGCAGATTATTCTGTAAAAAAAGTTCAGTTTAAGGTACTCGCAACTAATGGATTATGGAAATTTATTATATTGGCAAAAAGGACTTCCCGCTTCAAAACTCCATCCTTTTATTTTTAGAAAAACTTCTGTCACCAAGATATTTTATATTATAAAATTTATCATGGTGTTTTCTTCGCTGTCACTTTCAAATGATTTCAGTGGTGTTGACGGAAATTGGACTGGAATTAGACTATGAAATTAAAGAGTACATCTGAGCTATAACGATTTTTTAACTACGAGTATAAATCTTTTTTATTATTGTTTTTTTTAAATGATATTTCGCCTCTATGATTTCTGAATAATATTAAGTGGTTCGCCACAAACCTTGGATATTGTCAGACAGACCACCTGTTGATGAACGGTTGCTTAAGCCTATATACATCTATATATATCCACGATTGAGAACAAAACCTCCTGAGGAATAAGATAGAATGACTTGTAGCCAGCTTTGATTATATACAGGTATATAATCAAAGATTGCCAGTAATTATATCGAGCTCTTTTTACTCACCATAAGAAACGCACCATAATAATGCTGTTATTTTACGTTTTTATTTTGAACAAGAGTGTTCCGCCTCGGGGAATCATTAGTGCTGTGGCCATAATACTCTGAAACATAACTCCAACGCAAATGTCCAAAAATTTTATACCAAAACAATTTTTTATCTAAAATTAATTGTTTCGTTCAGTCAAATTGAAGCAACTAACTTTTGTTTGCATGAAACTAATCAAATTTTCATCCGTTATCCAATTAAAACAAAAAAGCTTAATCTTGATCACCTGATTCACATTGGTTTACCGTTACAGCATATCTAAAATCCACATCTACATTGATTGCCCCATAGGCGGGATATCAGCCAAAGTTGCCACGCTTGGCAGGTGGGTTGTCAAACGCAGTTTTTTTTTATTTTTTAGTTGTTATTAGTATGACGCTACTGCCTATCTCCCGGTTAGTTTCCCTCTGTCGCCTCTTATTAAACACACGTGCGGATATGAGGTAGTGGCTATTCTAACACCACCCCTATACGGTTAATATATATATATATATATATATATATATATATATATATATATATATATATATATATATATATATATATATATTATATTATATATATATATATATAGTTAATATATATATATATATATATATATATATATATATATATATATATATATATCATATATATTTCAGGAACAAGTATGTTACGAAGAAAAAAATTAAAAAAGCAATTGGCATTAATAGCTTGCTAAAACAGTGTAAATACTTATTTGAAAATAGCCGAAAATAAATTATGATTCAGAGGTAAAGCGCTCGCTTTAATTTCACAGTACGCGGACAACTTGGATTCGATCCCAGCTGGTGCCAATGAAATTATTAACTGCAATTGTAAGTGCTGATTTACCACGTGCTCGGCGGTGAAGAAAATATATACACGAATTGCATACGAGACAAGCTTTCAGAATCCGAAGAATTATTTTTATGTTATACAAATAGTTGTTCTGTGCAGTATTCGAACTCGGAACCCTCAGCGCCGCATCCAAAAGTTTAGTCCTGCGTCACCGAAACGTCAAGTTCTATTTTAATACTTTAGCTTTATTGAAGTTATTGAAGTTATACTTCTTTTGGGGCGTTTGGGAAAAATTATGAGAGTGATTTTTTTACGATGCGCGCGCACACCGACAGCTAAAAACGATACCATGAAGTTGTTACGATGCGCGCGCACACTGACACCTCAAAGCGACAACTTCATTGGGTAATTGTCTCTCAAGTTTTCGTGGGAACTGATAACTATATTTCAGGTGGTTATTTTTAGTTATTTTTGTTTTGTTACGCTATAGAAGTATAACTTCCTACGTCCGTACATAAGAACACACACACGTTTTTTTTAATTTCTGGCAGCGTTTATGAGAAATAACTTTTAAATCTCATTTAATTAAAATTTACCAATTTTAATTTGTTAAAGTTACACTTTTAAAAATTTTCATCTACAATAATATATTCATAAAGACATACTTCATTTCTATTAAACTAGTTTTACGGATTTTATCACGTATATTAACGCGTTAAAGAACACATAGCTGATGTGAAGAATCGACGCTCCGGGAAGTCTGCAGTCTGTGAACATGTACAGGATCGACCCCGTCACTACATTAGATTTGATAGACCACAAATCCTCGCTAAAGAACACCGATTCCTTCCTAGGATGATTCGCGAGGCTATTGAAATCAAAAAACATCCTAATTTCAATAGAGAAGATGGTTGAGTGCTACCATCTGCTTGGGATCCTATAATTAATAAAATTAAATCCCAACCCAAGCATACAACTGCAAGACTTCAAGATACTGTAAGTTCATACTGCGTAGATCGGAACAAAAATTAATAATTTTAATCTGGAGGTAACCGTGGTTAACTATGACATTGGGACGTCAAATACCTCAGTCCCCCCCGTGACCATGGGTGCTGTAAAGTACTCGAAACGTCGGGAATATAAAATAAGTTAATATACGCGATAAAATCCGTAAAACTAGTTTTATTTAAATGTGTAGTGTTCGCGTAAATATAAGAAATCATTATACTTCATTTCGTTTTGTTAAAGGTCTAATTACCTTACTGCTAGTCTTAATGCTAAACTATTAAGCAAAATCTCAATAAAGAATCAGGACTTAATACTGGCGGGCCACTAATTTAACAAATTAACGTATGCTAGAATAAATGAAGGAATCGTAATCCCGAGGAAACGGCAAAGTGCTAAATTTGCAAAAATTGCAAATTATGGAAAAAGTTGAACTGCAAAAGTTAAGGTGTGAATTAGTTATACTCGTAAATGCAAGATTTTCTTTGTGGTGTTAAAATACTTGACACTTTCAAGGATATTTTCAAAATACGCAATAGAATTATAGGGAACATTACCTTCTTTAATCGAATTTAAAATAGGTTTTATAATCGACATGTATTTTTTATGTCTGTGTATTCCGATTCCGATTTCTTGGAAACAGTCGAACCGATTTAAATGATTCTCTTTTATTAAATAGGCTCTTTTATCAAATTTTGATGCTTTTTTATGAAAAACTTCAACCCCTTAGAGAGGAAAAATAAGGAATGCAGTTTTTGTTGTGACTATTAAGATGATATTCTTCTTGTTACCTTGATTTTGTCATATTGCTTAATTCGTACATGAAAATCAGAAACTCACGCCTATCACCCAGAGTAAAGTTACAGCCTTTATACGTCGCACTGCTGGGCACAGGCCTCCTCTCATTTCTGAAAGGGGTTTAGGTTAAGGAAATGTCCGCCGCGCTGCCCCAATGCGTGTTTGCGAACTTCACATGTCTTCGAAATATTTTTTTCTTATTTCTCAGACAAGCCGGTTTCCTCACGATATATTCCTTCACTGACGAGCACGTGAAATCAGCACTTAAAATTGCAATTAAAAATTTCATTGCTAATTGCAATTTTATGTGATCCTGACATCTTCGTTTCTACCATAGCCATATATCTGCACATTTTATAATGATCGCGTTTTTACAGAATTAATTTTACTATCACGCTTCTTCTGCCACATCCAAATTTCAATACCATACATTAATAAGTGCTTGTATTGACACATTCTGACCTGTTACAATAGGTATAATAATGGCACTCTATTCACTCTGTGTCCTGCCTTCACTCTTCGTGCTTTCTTTCTTGTCAAGAAAATGATCCATAATAAAAACTAACATCAAAAACTGATAATAATTTCCAAATAATATCTTCTGTAGGCTTTCATTCTTCGATACACTATGTTTAACAATTTTACTGAAAAAAGGGCTGGATTTTCAGCTTTATTGCTGAGTAGGACAGTTTTGACTACAAATTAAATTAAAATAAGAAATTGCACGCGTTTATTTATTTGTGTCTTACCATCGGACATACTTTATTAAACTCAATACTTTATTAAATGCGGGTTTTTATTATGTACCTACCTAACTATTTTAACAGATAAATTATATCGTATTTAGTTTTAATTATTTTTACTGATAGGAGGCCTGTGCCCATTAGCCCAATGTCCATAATGTATGACGTATATATTATGCTCTAACTTCCCTTTTTTAATTGTCACAATAAAACTGTTAAAACTCGGGGCTTGTCGTAAATGCCAGAATGTGGGAAATGCCAGAAATATCACTGACTTTCAATAAATGGCAGTCGTACCATCTCTTATACCATTACCATTGCAGCCTTCCAGAATCCACTATTAAACATAGGCCTCCCCTATAAATTTCCTCAGTAGGAGTAACTTAGGCTACTTTTATTTTAGAAAAAGAATTAAGGCTCCCGCAAAAAAATTAAAAACCATAAAATCCAATCGTAATAAATTCCACACGGGCGATGTCGTAGGGAACAATTAGTTTAAATTAAAAATGAAGAAATTGTTATAAAATTAATCACAACTTTCGATAAATTTAAAATACTATAAATAGATATTAATAGACTTACTTTTTAGGTCTTATCCTGATTAATATACGTTTTTTTTTTCGGGTAATACCAGCCAGACTGGTGCCGCTGAATTTCCACTTTACCAATCTTCTTTCACTTTGCAATTCAGTTCCTAAGACATTAACGCGTTCATTGCCGTGATAACTTTCTTCCATAAAATTTAATTCGAATGCTAATGCAGATGACTTTTAACCTTAATATATATTTTCTTAAGCAATTTTCTATGCCCGTTTGTTCACTTGAAGTTTTATTTTTGTCTTAAAATTTTAATCTCTAATACTTCAAAGAGATATTCATTAAAACTCTGCATTTAACCTTGTTCATAAAAATACATAAAATTGCTGGTTTTCATATAATAAGGGGTAAACGAGCATGGAGATCACCTGATGGTAAGTGTCGACCGCAGCTCATGAACAACTGCAACAACATGGGAATTGCAGGTACTTTAAATTATCGTTATCTCCGATGTTATCTATCGATATACATAGATTATATCGGATTGGTGTTATATCGGCGGTTTGGGTATCGAAATCAGACGTCCATCATCAAAACGAAGCAAATCATGATTCTAATTAGAATTACATAATCGCATTGATTGACTGAAAACCACCTAAGAGGAAATCATAATTCGTCTTCTCCTTAGTTTTTTTTTTTTGACGTTTACTTCTTTTTCATTATCGCTTATAAATCTTTTTTATTTTTATCCTTCCCTTTTTACTTTTCTCCCATCCAGGACCTCAATGCCGTTAAATATAAAACTAAGGAAAGTACAGAACAAATAAACACCACATGGTTATGGCACATGTGGTGTATACTCGTATCTGTTTTTCATTTAAACGAGTTTAAAAAAAACAGCTGTGAGTTTAAATTTGAAAAAGCTCGGCTGGCTTAAATTTAAACTTCAGTGCGAATGTATCCGTGGAGCATTATGTACGTACCTTGGTTTGTGAAAAAGTTTTAGAAGTAAAAATATTTAAGCAATTTAAGTTTTTTTTGTATAATGATTTTTATTGTGGGTTTTAAATTGAATATAGTTGTGATGATAAAAAATATTTGGTGGTTTTAAATATTTTAAGTAGTGTTAATTAATTTTGTTTTATAATTAACGTTAATGAACACAATCTATTTAGCTTATGTACATCTTATCATTTTTTATAACGATTTTACACTGAAAATATTTTATAAATAAATAAATAACATTATATTTGTATTTATAATAGATAACAATATAAAGAGTATAATAAATAGTAATTAGTAACCTTACCTTGTTAGATTTTAAGTTTTTAATCCTTAAAAAGAATATCAAATGAAATTTTAACAAGGTAAGCCAATTTAAACAGTTATCTAACAATCATCTTATCTTGTTAAGAAAAGCGTTAAATGTTGGCTTTGTTTAAAAGTTTGATTGAAATGCCTTACGAAGCCTTAATTCTAACCCATGAAAATATTAACCCTCCAAGTAATGTTAATTTCTTGGATTTCAAATAGGAAATTACTTTGGAGATCTAAATTTCACAAAAGTAATCACATCGGATTAAAATTTTCAAACTTTATGCACGACAAGTGAATTTACGCAGTCAGTTATTCTTATTATTTTTATACTTTATTCTGTACCTTCCCGCTTCTTCTGCCTTCACAACTGAACAATGGCATTTCAAAGAATCTTCGTGATGACCCTCATTTCTAACTAGATTAATTTGTTCATACAGTAAGTATGAGAAAATTGGTTAGGTTGACGTGTTGGTGAGCTTTTAGTCGATACTTTCGCCTTCGATAAACAGCATAAACAAAAAGTTACAGCCTATTTACGTCCTACATCTGGAAACTATATTCTGAGCATAGCCTTTTTTATTTTTGAGCATTATATAATGGCCGCAGCCCTCCTCTCATTTCTGAGAAATTTTTAGGACAAGGAAAAGTCCTTAAAATCTCCCTTATACTTGGCCATCAGCCACCTCCCTCAACTCCCTCCACGAAAACCTTCATTAACTGGAAGGGCTTCAAGACGTCTCTAGCCACAGCTTTGGACTCTCCGGACTCCCTATCCCCTTCTTCGGACTTATTCGACAGTACCGAAAAATCGACACCGCGGTCGATTCACTCCACTCTTATAACATCCTCCCTTAAGGAGAATGAAAGAGTCGTCCCGGTTGCTAATAATAATGGTCTTCCTCACATATTAGCAACCTAATAGTTAAGAGAGCTGCCTCCGAGAGCAGCACTCATCCAACCCCGAATATAGACGTACGGCCAATCGTCTTCAACGAGAAGTCCGTTCACGCCTTTCCGAATTTCGAGACCTCGAAAAGAGTAATCTCATGGAGAATATCTCTCCCTCTCATACAGCGTACTATCAGATGGCAAGAGCTCTCCGCATAGACGCTATCACTCACACTCCTCCTCTCTCTCGCCCCGACGGTACTATTGCCTTCGAGGACGAGGAAAAAGCTGAGTGCTTTGCAGACAGCATCGCTGCTCAATGCTCTCCCAGCTCTCAACCCACAGAGCCCTCCCACATCCAGACAGTGGAGGATGACGTCCGCCGCCGGAACGCACTCCCCACAGTCTCTGACCCTATCACTGTGTCCAATGATGAGATCTCATCCCTCATCAAAGGACTGAAGCCCAAAAAGGCTCCGGGCGCGGATGGCATCTCCAACCAAGCCCTTAAACATTTTCCTGAGCAGGTGTTAACCCTTTTAGCTATTATCTTCAACGCCTGCTTCAACCTTAGTTACTTTCCCACCACGTGGAAAGAGGCAACTGTCATTGGTATCCCCAAGCCAGGAAAGCCTCACAATCTCCCCTCCAGTTATCGTCCCATCAGCCTCCTCAAGGCCATGGGCAAACTATTTGAACGAGTTATCCAAACTCACATGAGGCGCCATCTGTTTCCCACAGACGGTGACCCTCTTGTCATCCCTCACCAATTTGGTTTCCGAGCGAAACACTCTTGTCCCCAACAAGTTCACCGTATTGTGGAATACATCCTCAGCGGTTTTTATCCTCGCCGTCATAAGACCATCGCGGTCTTCTTTGACATAGGGAAAGCGTTTGATAGAGTCTGGCACGAAGGCCTTATCTACAAACTATACAATATAGGTCTCCCTGATCGTCTTGTTCGTCTCGTGGCCTCCTACTTGAAAGACCGTACCTTCCGTTACAGACACGAAGGCACGCTCTACTCTTCGCGTCCAATCAAAGCCGGTGTCCCTCAGGGCTCGGTACTTGCCCCTCTTCTATATATCCTGTACACCAACGACATTCCCATACCGTCGAATGGTGTTCAGATCTCCCTCTTTGCAGACGACACTGCCCTCTACTGCAAAGGCACGTCACTTTTTTATACGGAACAAGATCCAAAAGTCAGTTAATGACTTAGGAGCTTGGTTCCGAAAATGGCGTATCGATGTGAACCCGGAGAAGAGCTCCGCCGTTCACTTCGAACATAAACGACGCCGCTCCACTACTATTCCGCCAATCCGTATGTTAGGGACCCCGGTCCCCTGGCATACGTCCGCTAAATACTTAGGTGTCACCCTTGACACGAGGCTCACTTTCGAGCCCCATGTCAAGAGAGTAACTCGTAACGCACGATTTTATCTGGGTAGGCTCAACAGTATGTTGGGCCGACACAGTAAAATGTCCCTCCGCAATAAGCGAACCCTCTATAAGGTCTTTATACGACCAGTAATGACATACGCAGCCCCAATTTTTGCCCATGCAAAACCTAAAACCCTGTACAAACTCCAAGTTGTACAAAACTATATCTGTCGTCGGGCTACGAACGCACCCTGGTACGTCCGTAACGCCGACCTCCACTGAGACTTAGAACTCCCCACAGTCCAGCAATTTCTAAAAAAACTCTCTGAAAACTTCTTCAAAGCTTCAGAGTCCCACTCTAATCATTTCATTCGTGAGGCAGCTTCCTATGCAGCCCCACTTCCCTCTCGCTATCGAGTCCGCAGACCGAGAAACGCTCTCGGACCCCCAACAAGCTGGCCGACCTGGACTGCCTCTTGGCGGCTCAGGCAAAGCCTTCTACTTCCAATATTTAATATGCCTTAGTAGGCAAGTCTCTCAGCGACAACTCGCTGCCTGCGCCCTCTTTTCCCTAAAGAGGGTCGCGTCCGACTCGGCAGTAAGGCCACTATGGCCAAAGCCGTCCCCAAGGTGGTGTTTAGTGGGTAGGCACTTAGGTTAGTTAGGTTAGTCAGTGAGTCCCACATAACCACGCAGCCGGCTGCGTGGTATGCTTAGGGCATTCACCACCTCCCTCCCCCGCTTCCGGAGGGTGCCTTTTGCATTGGGCGCAAAAATAAAAAACAGTAAGTATGAGAAAATTGGTGAGGTTAGTGTTGGTGAGCTTTTAGTCGATACTTTCGCCTTCGATAAACAGCATAAACAAAAAGTTACAGCCTATTTACGTCCTACATCTGGAAACTATATTCTGAGCATAGCCTTTTTTATTTTTGAGCATTATATAATGGCCGCAGCCCTCCTCTCATTTCTGAGAGATTTTTAGGACAAGGAAAAGTTCGCCGCACTACCCAAATAAGTATTGGCGAACTTTACATGCCATAAAAATTTTCATTTCTCAGATATTCAGCCGAGAATGTGGTAAATAAGCACTTAAAATTAACGATTTCATTAGTGCCGGTGGGGATCGAATCTGTGTCCACGATAAACGCCTGAAATCCGACAGCTCTTCACTATAATCACTACAATGAATAAATAAAATTTTAAATACCTAAATCAGTCACGTGAAACAATGCTAAGTGTGAAAATTATGTATTTTTTATACAATATGGATGGTAAACCAGCAGACAGTCTACTTGTAACCCAACTGTTGGATGCTGTGACCCAAAGACCCCTACACCTACAAAATGCTCATGTATTGTCACGTCTGACAATTAAAATGTAATGCCTCTTTACTAACAAAAGGGTCTCTGGTTCTCATCGCTCACCATACGAAACATGACAGCATTATGCAGCTACTTTACCTTGATATACTCTCTTTATACGTGGTAGAACCACGATATAATTGTATTTATGCATATTTGCAACTTAAATTGTTTATTTAATTGTTACCTAATTATACGAGAGTTTACCGCCAATGCAGATATGCACGAAAATCATTACTAATATCATCATCATCATCATTATTATAGCTGAATATGAGCTTCCACATAGATTACTACAAAGCACAACCCTGAGCCGCCGAAATCCATCAAATTCCTGCATGTTGAACTAGGTAGATTAAGAAGATAATATTGTTACGAGCATGGGGTTCGAGACAATTAAAAACTGCCGAGTGAATTACCAAAATTGACACTTTAATTACACAACACTAATTACAACTTTAAACCACACTAATAACAAAACAAAATTTTACTACAGATCGCTTTAGTTCGCAGTTGTATCGCTTCGAAGTCTTCGCTTATATCGCCAATTCAATACTGACTCGGTCGCGGTCTATACCGGCCTTATATAGGGCCTCAGATAGTTTCCAGAACCTTCTACTGTAGAAACATCTAGAATGTTCGAGTACATATCGGTCCCGAAATTTCTAGAAGGATCTTGACTCTCCTAGTTCTGCTACTCGATACCAGAGGGCGCTAGTGGCTAGTGTTGCCATGTACAAGACATTAATAGTGGCGCGCAACAATATCAATTACCTATTTGATAATTATTATTCAAAGATGTAGTTAAGATCAACTCTAATAACTAAAATTACGCTAATTTTAAGCTGCTCGGTTCTTTAAATTACAGTCGTGCCAAACATTAATGCCTTTTCAGAGTAAAATCGTCTAGAAACACTGGGGTACATATTTTTCTTTAAGTGACGGGGTATTTCTTTGTCCATTAGATAATACCGGATATTTCTTGATTATCATCATCATTACAGCCCTTCACATGTCCACCGCTGAACATAGGCCTCCCCAAAGGAATGCCACAAAACACGGTCCAGAGCCACCTGCATCCATTGACTTCCTGCATGTCTTACCAGGTCGTCACTCCATCTAGTGGGGAGACGCCCTACACTTCGCCTGCCGGTACGAGGCTGCCAACTTTCTTCCCCATCGGTTGTCGGTTCCTCGAGTTATATGGCCGGCCCATTGCCACTTCATCTTACTAATCCGTTGGAATATGTCGGTTACTCTGGTTCTACTGCGGATATCCTCGTTTTTAAGTCTACCACGCAGAGAAACTCCGAGAATAGCCCACTCCATAGATCGCTGAGCTACTTTGAGTGTCCTCATATGACCAGCAGTAAAGGACCACGTCTCAGATCCATAGGTCATCACTGGCAACACGCACTAGTTGAATTCATTAGACGTGACTTCTCCAACTTAACGTTTAGGTTCAGTGTGCCTCTCACCATTCGGTGATTACTGCCAGTTTTCACCCTCGCGATCACTGAGACATCACTGAACAGTTGTCGTCTGGTCGTCGTGATGAAGTAAATCTCATTTTTTGTCGATTCGTCCGGGCACGACCAGGTCCACTTCCTCTGGGTCCGCTTCTGGAAGAAAGAGTTCATTATAGAGAGTCCCTATTTCTCCACTAAGTCGGCCAGCTGCTGGCCCCTTGAGTTCCGTTGCCCTATTCCAAATTTCCCTACCTTCAGCTCACCGTTCTCTCTCGTGCCTAGTTTTACGTTTAAGTCTCCGATTAACACCTTATAGTGGGTTTTGGAGGAATGCACCTCCTAATCGGGATGTGCCGAAGTTGGTGCGTAAACCTATATGACCTTCAGCGAATACCGTTTGGTGATTCTGAGTATAAGGTATGCAACCCTCGTTGACACACTCCCAATCTTTACACCGTCGATAACGAGAGACTTGTGAACGATAAATCCGACACCTAATTGGGACAGATGATCCCGGTGATAGAACAAGTTGCCAGATTCGAGGATTACCGTGTCCTCCCCTCTCTTCGGACCTCAGATAATCCTATAATATCCCAGCGCAACTTGTTTATCTCATCTTCCAGCTCCAGGATCTTCTCGTCAGTCCTGAGGGTGCGTATGTTATATGTTGCCAGGTCGAGTCGTCTTAGGTGGCAACTGAACCTCCAGCGGAGATTCTTAGCACCCCCTGCTCCACCGTTACCATGGTCGCTACCGTAGCCAGGTATAGAGAGGCCGCCGGGGACTGGGGGCCGTCTTTTTGTAACTCTCGCATGGGGGGTATATTGCCATAGTTGCCACGCTTGGCGAGCGGGTTGGCAACGGCAGTTTTTTTATTCTAATTTGCTGTTATCAGAAAGATGCTGCTGTTCATCTTCTGCCTCATTTTCCCTCTTTCGTCTCTTATGACACCCACGGGAAGATATAGGGTAGTGGGTATTCCCACCCTCTTAACTGTTTCTACCGCCAAACAACAGTGCTTGTACTGCTGTTTCTCGGTTTGAAGGATGTAGAGAACGAAAATTAAGATATTTATATAAAAAAAACTCAATTCATTACCGGGCACGGATGCTTAAGTGAGTATCTGAGTAAGATCGAACGCGAAGCGACTGCGAACTGCCTATACTTTAGTTGGCGTGACCAGGGCTCCTTATCCCATACGCTCGCGGTTTGTCGAGTGTGGAAACGGGACCGGATAATCCTGGTGAGTGGGATCGAAAGGAACCTCTCCCTGCCAGCAGTCGTGTCGGCGAAGCTGAGCGAGAGTGGTGGACCGTAGTCACTTTCCTTAAATTTATTATGGGTCAGAAGCAGACTGCTTTGAGGAACCGGGACAGGACGGATCGATCACGGCCTTCACTTTGGTATTCCTCTACCAGAAACGGAGCCTCTGGGATTGCGGGTGCTTTAGGCGGGGGCATTTTACACCTATTTACGTAACCCCCAAGAATGACGATGACTCGGAAGTGGTATCGAAACGCGATGAAGGGGCTACAGTTTGGTTCGAAACGGAGATCCTGGGACCCTGCATACACTGATTGTAACCACCGTGGGGATTTAGCCGGTAGAAGTCTAATATAACCTTTTCGTTGCCCTCGCAGTGGAAGATATTCATGAGGATTTCCACGATAAAAATGGAGAAAATTATCAAAAGAGTATTGATTTTACTAGACATCGCGTCGTATGACGCCCACGGGACGACATGGGGTAGTGGATATTCTTACACAACCACAACACGGTTTTAAATTATTACACCATGTCATTTTGTATCGTTGGTTTATCCGGGTACTATTTGATAGTATCAGATACTATTATTTTAAGGATCCTCGATCGTCTTAGCATGAAAAAAGTCAGTACAAGATGAGTGCCAAGAATGCTCACACCACATTAAAATCAACAACGAATAATTTTTTATAAAAGTACCATTTGAAGCAGTATGGTGGCCAGCCTACTTAGGTTTCAAAGAAATTTTTGACTGAATAGTTTTTCCGTTCGAGAATGAGTAAGAAATTGTAAGTGTAGGAAAGTTGTTGGCTATAATTTTTTGAGAATGTGACAAAACTTTAATAGATTATAACGAAACATGTTGGTACTAAAATAACCGTAGAGTACTACGCTTCAATGTTAGAAAGGCTAAATGAACCTGTCTAGATAAAAGGAAGGGGAAAATGATCAAAAGAATGTTGCTTTTGCAAGACAACGCTTCGATTCGCAAACGTACGGTGGCAATGTGGCAGACAAATACAGCTTTACAAATAAGGTTAAAACTACTTGTGATGCCAGAAAACTTTATTTGTTACCAAATTAAAAATAGTAATTAAGACGACGATAACTTTTGAATTGTAATGAAGCTAATGATAATAAATAAAAATATTGTCATCGCCTTGCACGGAATATAAAAACAAGAGGAAGCCCAAAGTGGGCGGGGCAGGCGAGTCAGAATTAGTGACAGTAGAGCGTAATTGACTGTCAGTCGCAGTCTCAAATTTTTGTGAGCTGACGGATCGCTGCTTAAGTGATATATGCGAAAATATGCCGTTTTGGGCAATATTGGAGTGTAAAAACGAAAGTAAAAAGAAAAATATTTTGAATGGAGGTGTTTAGTACCAAAGACACGTGTAATTTTTTCCTTTTTTGGATAGATACTTGATTAAACATGGACAAAATATCAAATTGCCTTTATTACAAGTAATATTCAACCTTATTTCGTTATACTAAAGTTCATCTGTAAATACAGTTTGAATAAAAATAGCTGCGATAGTTTTGTGACTACGCCGATATTAAAGTTTTCGATAAAATTTTATCACAGTCCTGTTTATTCACTAAGATATTAATAAAAATTTGAAAATACTGGATGTCTATGAAAATATACGAAATTATAGGGCGTGTGAATGAACTTTTGTTAGGTCTTTAGCCAGAGAAGTAAGTAAGTAGTTTAGTAATACTTACGACTTTTGGAAAGAGGCTGAAATAAAAGTGATCTTAATATCATGATCTACATCTGAATTAATTATCGTCTAAACTTTAATATTAAAGTGTGAAAACGATAATTTTTAGCAAATATGTGTTATTTCAATGACAATAAACAATTGCAAAATTATTATTTTTTTAAATTATTTTCCTTGTTTCCATTCAGTCATTCCATTACATAAATGATAATTTAGCTAGCAATCAATAAATTTCCATTAAAGACAATTAATTATATGCCGGCTATATAAATTACGGGGATTTACGTAATATATCAAGACAATTTCCAATAAATTTAGCAATTATACCAATTTTATCATTTTTTTTTTCAATTCTGTTTCTTCAGTCAATACATTTCATGTACATGATAATAATCATATACTCAATATCGATATAAGCCAGATCACTTTCAGGAAGAGTAACACATCACTAACATCATTCACGTAGCAGTACGGGTTAGGTAGGGCAATGTCAACGTTATATCTATTGTCATTGTGTCTATAATAGTGTGAATTTATTATTGCGACATCTAACGTTAAGAAGCTAAATTTGCTTATTAATTCTAGAAACTTCGTTAGTGAAAAGTAATAATATGATCTCTATTTTTAAGAACATATGGTTAAATTTATAGGTATAGTATTATTATGGTAAAAAAAGGTTCCCGAGTGGCGGCCTTGTACCGGCGGACGAAGTGTAGGGCGTCCCCAACTAGATGGATTGACGACCTGGTAAGACATGCAGGAAGTCGATGGATGCAGGTGGCTCAGGACCGTTCTTTGTGGCATTCCTTGGGGGAGGCCTATGTTCAGCAGTGGACTTGTGATGGGCTGTAATGATGATGATGATGGTTCGTACTCAAGTGAATGGTGAGTAACATAATGCCTTTCTCTTTTATTTTTATTAGCCAATCACACGAAAATTATTGAAATGGTACACAATTGTCGGTACACATTTCTTTCTTGCGAATGTGTGAGTTCGGCGACAGTGGTTCTGCTACAAATTATGCGTTTTGCTACTTCCTCTTGTTTTTTATATTCCGTGACGTCTTGCAAAAACTAATTTCACCTAATAAAATATTTTTTGTGGAGAAGGATGTGATATTGAAAATGAAAAAAAAATGTGATAGTTTTATTTACTTTAGAACCCTTTCATTCCGCAGACGTTTAGACTTCCTTACGTACAGTCAGATGGTGAAATGCAAAAAAAGTACAAATACTTCTACTTCACACCGATATGTACTCGTAGCACGACGGACACTTCCTTGCCCTAAGAAGCCTTCTCATAAAAAAGAGAAGGCTCGTGCGCAGCACTGGGACGTTTATAAATATAATGATAGATGCACACATTTGTTCGGCGTAAATTTTGAACCATTTTAATAAGAAGTGCACAAACATAATATGCTACTTCTATGAACTGATCCAACAACCCGATGACATTAGGAGTTCTAAGGCATACAAATGTCATTGGTGCAATGCGCTGAAATGAAAGGATGAGACACCTGGTATGTGTTGCAGCGCTGGAAAAGTGCAACTTGATCGGTTGAAACAACTGCCTGAACCACTCTTTAGTTTAATTAATGATCTACACCCAGACCATGACCATTTTATGGGTAATATTCGTAAATATAATACCTGTTTCCAGATGACTTCCTTTGGTGGTAAACAGGTAACAGCAGATGGTTTTCAACGACTTTTAAAGTACAAGGCCAGGTCTACCATTTAATTGGAAGTATATTACCAGAAGCCGAACATGACGCTCAGTACCTTCAAATATATTTTGTAGGTGAAGATGATCGAGAAGCAAAGATTCGATGTTCTAAATTTCTTAACTTAAAGCCAAATTTAATCAAACAATTGCAGAATATGCTACATCAAGTGAACCCGTATATAAAAGATCTGAAAAGTGCCATTGATAAAGCCCCTCCTTCAGAGTCATACAAAGTTGTCATACATTCTGATAAAAAACCACCAGAAGAACATAGAGGTAGGTACAATGCACCAACTACAAATGAAGTGGCTTTAGTGTTAGTGAATCAATAATTTGATCGAAGGGACATCATCCTCGAGAGCCGAAGTAATTCACTTCAGCGTATTAGTGAGATACATCGAGCATATGATGCGCTACCAGTATCCATTGATATTTTGCTGGGGGGATCATGGGTATTCAATCAACATACCACAACCAGAACGCGATCCCACAACTAAGTTGCCGCTTAATAAAACTGTCTCTTCTGCAAGTTTCTATTCGTATAGAATAATGATTAAAGAAGGAAAAGATAACTATTTAGTCAACTATCGTGCCCTTTTTAGTCAATATTTGGTGGATGAATACGCCAAAATAGAAACAGAGAGATTAAATTATATCAAAAATAATCAAGCCAAATTACGTGCTGATAGTTACATCCATTTAAAAGATGCTATTGGACGACCAGACGCAGAAGCCAACCAACTAGGACAAATGGTTGTCCTTCCGTCATCTTTAACGGGGGGACCTAGGTATATGCACGAAAGAACACAGGACGCTATGAACTATGTTAGGAATTACGGCCCGCCTGATCTTTTTATCACTTTCACATGCAATCCTCGCTGGAACGAGATAAAAGAGCAATTGCTTCAAGAACAACAATCTCATGATGACATAATGTCGAGGGTGTTTCGACTAAAGGTGAAAAAGATCATGAACTTATTGACAAAGCGCAAAATATTTGGTGAAGTGCGATGCTATATGTACTCAACGGAATGGCAAAAGAGAGGTCTTCCACATATTCATATTCTTTTATGGCTTAATAAACGTATTACTCCGGATCAAATCAAGAATATAATTTGTGATGAAATACCGGATCCCAAACGTGACCCAGAGCTTCACAAAATCGTTAAATGTAATATAATACACGGTCCATGTGGAACTTTAAATCGAAAGTCACCACGTATGAAAGATAACATGTGCAGTAAACGATACTCCCGGGCTCTCATAAGGGAAACTCAAACTGGTGAAGACGGTTATCCGCAGTACAAGAGACGTTTACTAGATTACGGTGGGTTCTCTTTTGATATCAAAGGCACAACCATAAATAATCGCTGGGTAGTCCCTTATAATCCAGTATTATTGAAAACATTTAACGCTCACTTAAATGTGAAATATTGTCATTCGGTGAAATCAATAAAATACGTCTGTAAATACGTAAATAAAGGTTCAGACCAGGCATCGTTTGCTTTAGAGAGTGAGAAGGATGAAGTTAAAACCTACACAAGTGGAATATATATAAGTTCATCAGAGGCAGTATGGCGAATTCTTGAATTTCCCATTCATGAGCGTTTCCCTCCCGTATTCCACCTCGCTGTTCATTTGGAAAATGGGCAAAGGGTTTATTTTAATGAGCAAAATCTGAGTGAAAGAGTCAATAGTCCTCCAACAACCACACTCCTATCCTTTTTCGATTTGTGTAAAGTGGATAACATTGCAAAAACATTGCTCTACCTAGAAGTACCTGCATACTACGTTTGGGATAAAAGAAAGTTTCAAAGGAGAAAGAGAGGAGCAACTGGCCAGTTGTCAAAAAAGAGCACGTTCTGGGCAGGGTTTATACTGTGCATCCGAACAATACAGAATGCTTTCACTTTCGCATACAATTGAGCCGCTATTTTATGCTGTTATTCTGTGAGAGCGTGGTTCTTCCACGGTAGAGTCGATTTATTCATGCTACAACCATAATATTATAGCTGCAACATGGCTCTACCACTTGTTAAACATGATATACTGCTTAGTAAAAAAACATTTTTTCTTTATAAATGTAATATAATACTAATTGTTTTCATTTTCTGCTGCAGGATTACTACTACGTTCATTGTTTGTTGTTGTGGATGACGTGTAATTTCTCTTCTCTACATAGTAAAACAAAATCGCTTCCCGCCACCTATACGCTTAGTTCTTTTAAACTTCGCAACGGATATTGATGCCTCCATTAATAGACAGAATGATTCTAAAAAGGTTTATATGTGTAATACATGCATATTATATATTATAAAATACTTCTGTCCGTATGTTTGTGACTGAACTCTTCCAAAACGACAGGACCTATTTTGATGAAATTTTGTGTGTGTGATTTAGTTGATAAGAGAATGTTTTAGATTCACGATTGGACGTGTACTATAAGCTCATTTTCTTTTTTAATACGAAGCTGAGCTTTACAGCATTATGTAGTTTTCATAAAATACAATTAAAACCATTGTTCGACGTTAAGTATTAAAAATGTTCAAGTTGTTTAAAATGAAGTAAACCAAAGGTTATTACATCGTTTGATACAAGTGGAACAATATAACGAATATATTTTCTTAGTATTAAGAATTCAATAAATAAGTATTTTTTATGAGTTGTGGTCAACTCATAAATGCTATTTGCTTTCTGCTGCGTTAGTATGTGGTAAGTGTTTCTTGAGTTACAAATAAGACAACGCAACATACATCCCATTACATAAGCCTTCTCAAATTTTTGAGTTATTTATGGGGCCGGAATGAATTTTTTGTGCATCTTCAGAGTGAATACGTAGTCTTAACAAATTATTAGATTTTACAATAATTATAATATTTTTAATTTCCTCGTGAACGATTCTACAATAATGTTTTACAATTGCAGTTACAAAAAAAAACAATGTTGTCGGATTTAAGTATTTTCTATTTGTGCAGACCAGTGAACCAACAGTAAATGTTTTTATACTCTCGCGCAGTGAACAACCATTTAATTTTTTATGCTCTTGCACAGTAAGTGGTTAAAAAATTTTGCTACTTCATCTCTAATCTCTATAATAATATTATAGAGATTAGAGATGAAGTAGCAACATATTATATATTATTATTATTACATATTATTATTATCATTGACCTATTTCGTTGACATTGTTTTATAAAGCCTATTACGACCTCCTCATATATCTGAGTGAGTACCGATCGTGTGGAGGTATCGAGCAATTATTCTGGCGCGGTGCTCCATGCGTGCTGCCGGACTTTAAATGTGCTCGAAATATTTTGCTTCTAAGACATGCAAGTTTCATCACGATGGTTTCTTCACCGCCGAGTTCATTCATTCATTACAGGCCATAAGAAGGTTACTGCTAAACATATGCTTTCGTCATAGACCATAGTTGCCATGCTTGGCAATCGGTTTGGCAACCAGTTTTATATTATTATTATTACATATTATTATTATCATTGACCTTTTTCGTTGACATTGTTTTATAAAGCCTATTACGACCTCCTCATATATCTGAGTGAGTACCGATCGTGTGGAGGTATCGAGCAATTATTCTGGCGCGGTGCTCCATGCGTGCTGCCGGACTTTAAATGTGCTCGAAATATTTTGCTTCTAAGACATGCAAGTTTCATCACGATGGTTTCTTCACCGCCGAGTTCATTCATTCATTACAGGCCATAAGAAGGTTACTGCTAAACATATGCTTTCGTCATAGACCATAGTTGCCATGCTTGGCAATCGGGTTGGCAACCAGTTTTATATTATTAATTATTATTAAACTGTTGTTAGGAAGATGCTGTTATCCATCTACTGTTTCTCTTTTCCTCTGTCGCTTCTAACGACACCCACGGGATAATTTTATGGGATAATGGGTTCTTTTACGCTGCCACTATAAGACAACATTTATCAACTTTTAGTCCGGTCAAAATAGTCAAAATAGAAATCGCTTTTTCTCAGAAATGATTAGTCTTAGGGAAAAACTGTAAGGAAAATTTTTGTATAATTTTACAAGGCTATTTTTATCATAAAACTAACCGTTTCGCTAAAAAACTCAAAAAACCCATTTTTGCGAACTTTGACCTTGCATTTTTTTGCATATATGGGACTTTTCACCATTTCATTATAATGGTATCCCTAACGTTCATGTAAATTTTCAGCTTCTTGGGAATTTATGCAAGGGTACCCCTATTTTTCGGGCTAACTTGACTGGACTATTTAGTATTGGCTATATATGTGATTTATATATATGCATAATGTACTATTAAATATACGTCACTGGAAAGGCAAAATTACTTAACCGCCAAATTGGGCATATTGAGTTACATACAAATTCGGAATCAGTGATTTTTTCTGCATCGATCTATTTAAGTAGCATTGCAATTGAAGCACTTTAGTGGCGCTTCAGTAACCCGTTAAAAGGCGGGATTTTTTTCGCTTACAGAAGCGACACTCTTTTGGGTATTTTTTATACGAGTGTCACTTAAGTCATGTTTACTTACTGTAAAAATATACAAATTTCAATTAAAGTAAATTTTACTTTCTGTTGTCTGGAAAAGAATGTTGTATTAGTAGTTATGCTCTTCTTGGAATTTAATAATAACTTGGTTTAAGTTATTTTGATTTACGTAAATTCGAATGAGGCATGGCGTATAAAAAATAATGCCTTATTATTTTTATCGAGTGAATGGCGTTTCAGTAATTGAGCCTGAGTTTGTGGGCTATCAGCAACTTTGATTTGCAGTTAAATTTCTGCAAAAGTCACAAAAGTATTTCATCCTTTCTGTCCAAATATATACTACCATCTCATAAGTAAAATTGGTAATCACAAAATTATTATTATTGTTGAAAAAGTATCGACTTGATAGTACAAAATTGTACGTAAACGTGCCCACGCAGGCGGTTAAGCCAGTCGGCTCGACAGAGCTTTAGGCTAAGGATGTGTAATTTTGCTGCCGCTGCTGGATGAACTCACCGGATTTTTCAGTAGAGCCTGCTCCGATCTTTGGGCTGTTTTTTTTAGCACAGCACAATGCGCGTCCCGAGTCCGAGCCCACGCTTCTGGCCAGCCCCTTGGAGACCTTTTTATTCCAGCAAGACTTACCTGCTACTGATCGTCCGACCATACAGATCGAAGGATTCGAAAACGAAGGCTTCACCCATGTTCAGGGCAAAAAGCGCAAACGCGCAGCTCCCCTCCTCCCCCACCGCCACTCCGGTCTAAAAGCAAACGGCCTCAGAAACCAAAAAGACGAGATTGCGCTCTTCCTGCGAATCCATGACGTAGAACCTTTTTGAAACCGAGCCATCGCAATCCTAAGATCGCAAACTACATCTTAGTGTACACTGCAACCGTAAATTTTTGTTAGTAAGCAATATATTTATGTCAACATCTTTTGCGTCGCTTACTTTATTTTTCAAGCAGTTATCAATAAGCTCCGGCCATCGGTGTAATCAAGCATCAAGGATTAAGCAGATTCGAGGGCGTATGAGTCTTCGAGCACCGACCAGCAGCTTGAAGCGTATCAGCGTATCAGCGTCTCCATTGAGTATTCGCCACCACTACAGCACGAACGCGTCAACCACCTCAGCACAATTAGCAAGCATCATCATATCAAGAAAAATTTTTCCATTTTACTTATCATTATATCATGATATCGGTCGACGATATCCTGACTACGCAGCAGCAGCTATCAACAGCAATTGAAAATTTGTATACCAATTTCAAGAAGGACGGGTCTGATAGGAAGACTTTGGATTATATAAAACGCAGATTAAATAATCTGGACAACTATTGGTTGGAGTATGAGAAGAATTATCAGCATTTATCACACTGGATTTGGATGTACCAAGCAGAGAAAGAATAGATCAAGAACGTGAAAGTCTGAAGGAGATGGAAGAGATTTGACAACATTAGTGCGCATATCCGAAACTATCAGCCTTTGACAAAGGATAGACCTAGAACACCACTGTTAAAGCCACTGACATTTGTCTCTTAAGCAAATAAAATCACGCCACAGATAAATACAAGATCAACATCGAGCAAAACAGAAGAAATGTTGAAAAAACAGAACAGCAACTTTAAAGCACTTCAACGAACCCTATCAAATATCAACCTAGAATTAGTATCAGAGAGATGGGAATTCGAAGATTTATTACGTACTCTCCAGTCTCGTTGGGTAGCTATCGATGCCTTACACTGAGAGCTCGATAGCGAATTGGATGGCTCCAACGGAGCGTATGAAGAAACCTTCAGCTTCTATGAACAAAAATTTTACCAAATCAAGAAAGATATCAATACAAAGATGTGGTCTGAAAGTCACCGAGAGAAGTCCACACCCCAGATGGACATACCTACGTTCACTGGCAATTATCATCAGTTGGTATCATTCAAAGATTTATTTTGCAAAGCAGTTCATAACAATTGAACCTTGTCATACGCCCAGAAAATGCAGTTTTTAAAGAGTAAACTTAGAGGGGAACCGGAAAAAAAACGGTACAGAATCTGCATATCAGTTCGGACAACTATCAAGTTTGTTGGGATTTGTTAAATCATCGATACAATAAAAGCCTAAATGACGTAGACATAAACTCATGGGATCCTTTGATGGTACATATTTTGTCTCAAAAATATTACATCGAATCCCTAAAGAATCCTAGGTATTTGCAAACTTTAGCACATTTTTTAAATTTATTGGATGATACATTTACGTCACTACACAAATAAGACTACACAGCAAAATCTTTTCAGCCTGAAACAACATCTCATCAAAAGAACCCTCATTATTTTAAATCATTTTCCAGCAATCAAAATCAAGTCACTAATTATGCACCGAAAAACACGCAAACAGGATGTCCACTATGAAAAAATGAAAAGCACGGCATATTTCACTGCAGCAACTTTCTCAAATTACAACCTTCGGAAAGGTGAAATACAATTACGAAATTCAAATACTTTTTCAATTGTCTTTACGATCATTACGAAAAAATTGCATATCGGAAAAATGTTGCCGCAAGTGTTATGGCCGACACAACACGCTAATACTCGAGACCTATATGAATCCTTTGAGCTCAGGAGCAGAATAACTTAAAAATGCTACTAACGTATCACAAAACATATAAATGAAACTCTCCTAGCAACAGCATTAGTAAAAGAACAGTGCGTTGATGGCACTTATATCAAAATTCGAGCGCTGATTGATCAGGGTTCCTAGACCTCCCTGATTACTGAGAAGGCAGCTTAGATGCTACAACTTCCTCGAAAGAGGTGCATATGTGTCTTTTTCGGAGTAGGAACAAAGAAAACAACTGTAAAGGTGTTATTAACATAACTTGCTCATCTGCTTACAAGGATTGTCTATTTAAAACAGATGTGTTTATCATGAAAAACTTAATTAACCATCTGCCCAACAAGACATTCAACAAACCATACTGGTCATATCTAGAAAACATTCAACTCAATTCAAGTAGACTTGGTGCTGGGGGCGGACGTCTATTCTTCTTTCATATTAGGCGGTATCATTTCATCTGAACTATCTCAACCTGTGGCACAGCAAATACGTCTCATGTAGATTTTATGTGGCAACGTAAAATCCTATCACTGCAACGTTATTATCAACAATATGGATGAGATTCAACGTTTTTGGGAGATAAAAAACATACCTGACGAACTCACTATGACCAAGAAGATGCTCAATGTCTGGAGTATTTTAAAAACACTACAACAAGACAAGAAGAGGGTAAATACATAGTCAGATTACCATTTATATCGGAAGTAGATCAAAAATTAGGAGAGTCAAAATCAAGAGCAATAGCACAGTTTATACAGTAAGAAAAAAGATTTACCAACCGAAAAGATATTGAACAAGAATATAAACCATATATCCACGAGTATTTGGAATAAGGTCATATGAAATTGTCGTCATGCAACACGACGCCTGTCTACACTCTGTATTTACCTTATCATTGCGTTCAACGACGCTTCGAGTGGTTTTTAACTTTTAGCGGCTTAAGGTTGAATGACGTTATGTACCGGGGTCCCAACCTGCAACAGGACCTGTTATCACTGATTTTCACCTGGCGACAGTACCAATATGCCTACACCGCTAACATCGAGAAAATTTTTCGGCAGATTCTCATTCACGAAGAAGATCAGAGATATCAAAAAATCATATAGAAAAATTCACCGACCGAAACTTTACAAGAATATCAATTAACTACTGTCACATATAGAACTAAGGCCGCACCTTTTCTTGCCAAAATGTTATTGAAACAGTTACAGCGAAGGTCCTGCAAGAACATTTTTATCGTAAAAAAGCAAAAATCTGCGGTTGCCAAACCGCTGCTGTAATGGAACGCAAAAAATTATATTGTCATTTAAGTCACACGTAAGCTACCACTAAAGTCCTATAATCGTTGGTTTTTCGCAAAATCTGTTAACCCTTCAAGCGCAAGGCGATTTCTTTTTTTACGCGTCAACCGTCACCACCTATACGGAAGGTCGCCCGAATCTGGCCAGCGCTAATGTAAACAATGATATATTTTTAATTTTGTATACCAGCTATATATAAAACTTATCAATCTCATTTCAAAATTATGTGACGTAATTATTGCCGGTTTCTTGCACATAAAAAATTGAACATATGAAATTAAACCATTATATAAAGAGTCATTTGTTTTATTTGCATAACAATACAACATTCTATCAAAAGAGATTAAAAAATCAAACCCCTCAATACATTTTTTTCACACAGCAAATTTTTAATATCTACCTTCTTTTACGCGGCTAAACAGGTTAAAATAATCAATTTGAAAACGTTCAATTCGAAAACGTTTAAAAACGTAACATTACGGCCTTGTCTTTAGTCTATCTTGTTCAAATTCAAAGATTAAAACCAGAAACAAACAGCGTTTACTTTTTTATTTAATAGAAAGTTGTAAACACTAGGCAATCGGCCAATATTGGTGTCGTGACGCAAGTGTTACATACGCCTGTCAGCCAATTTTGGTTGACAGAACGCTTGTAAGGTTAAGCAAAATTAATTTAATTCTGTAAAAAGTTTAGCTTGCGCTATTTTTAACACATTAATGTCACGTAAACAAATTAAACTCACAGTAATAAAAGGGATTAAAACGGGTTCTCACTGGCATTCCGACTTGCAAGTTATTTATGGGAACTTTTTCATTTCTACTTTGTTCCATTGTTTTATAATATTAGCGCGCCAATGCCAGCAGCCGAAACCTCCGTCTCTGGCTCTTGTACTACTCCAGACCAGGATCAAATATATATCCTCTGCGTGAATTACATTGCATTATGTGCACAAATCACACTCAGGACTTTAATATCAAGTTAACTCCAATCCGAACAATGTTCGGGTTGGGTTTGAAATTAAGTCGCCTGAATTTGAGGATTCTGTCACTGTGGGGGTCAAGGGGGTCTATCTGAAGCACCCCCATGCGATTGTTGCTGCCGGAGTAGCGTTTACGTTTTTTTAATTATTTTTAAAATATTGGTAAGTCACTAACTAAACGTGAATTTTTTTGACAGTAACAGTAAAAATATATACTTTACGTCATTCCGTTGCTTTCATAGAGTAGAGTGTAGAGTAATATATACGGGAAGTTGCTTCCGAGTTTAAGTGAATGTGCTCCCTAACGTTTTTATCTGCCTCCTCCTGTTTTTCGACGACTTCGCTAAGCTTCGCTAATTTCGCAAAGATCCTTTTTTATAAATGGTGGCAGCTATAAATTATGTTTATAAATTAAAGTAATTATAAAAGTTTATATTTTAGCGTACGTCCGACAGACATATGTTTACCCTTTGTGTAACTTTTTGGACATCTTGCCATAAAGTGTATTTTACTGTTTATCAATGATATTTATGCTTTTAGGTAATTTTAATATACTCCTTTGCAATAGCTTGACGCATCATCCTTGTCTAGTCAGATTGAACATTAGAGAAACTAATCGAAGAACTGTTGAGAACTGTTCATGTTCAAACATTGCATGTGACTTCTGGTTCACTTCTGTTCCGTTGACTAAGAGTTTGCTACAGGAATCCTTCAAACTGACATTGGTAAATACCATACGCTCAAATAAGCGAGAGATCCCAGAAGAACTAAAGAATACTCGATCGAGACCAGTTGAATCTTCGATGTTCTACTATGGCCGTGCCTTTGATGTTTTGTGTCATACAAACCAAAACCATCGAAAATTACATATTTATTATCGTCCTGCGATGAAATAGGTATAATCAATTAAAGAACTGGTGAGCCAGAGATGATCATGTATTACAACCAGACGAAAGGTGGCGTAGACAAATACGATTGATTATGTTCGTCTATGTCATGTTTCAGAAAAATCAACTCGTTGCTTATGGCGATATTTTCTGGTATGAATTCGTATGACATATAATGTCACAATATGACAGCAAAGCACAAAAAGAACTTCATGAAAATACTACGTAAAGAATTCACTTCGCCTTGGATGGATAAAAGGTTGGAAACTTCACGCTCAAGACATGTCCGTTCAAATATTCAAGAGTCGCTACTAAATAACGCTGCTGTGAATCAGAACAAGGAACCAGTCTTAGTAAAGAAATATTGTTCATACTGTACATCAAAAATAAGAAGGAAGTCGAAAATAACATGTTTTAAATGTAAATGATCAATTTGCGGGGAGACGCTAAAGTAATGGCTGCACCTAATTATGATTTAGGATACAAAATATTATTATTTTTAAGTACACACATATATATATATATATATATATATATATATATATATATATATATATATATATATATATAATTTTTTATTAAAAGAAGACTTCATAGCTTATAATTAATTGCTTTACAAGAGATTGTCTAACACGGAGTTTTATCATATCCCAATAATCTCAATACGAGGGCTTAATCTATAAGTGGATAAGGTGGGCAAAGATGGCCATGTAGTGGCGGTGTTAGAGAACACTACACCATATTATCTTGTAAGTATCGTAAGAGGCGACGGAGGGAAACTGAAACGGAAAACGGGCTGCAACATCTTTCTGTTAACAACTCAACATAATAAAAAAATTGCGGTTGCAAGGCCGCCCGTAACAACTATGGGAAATATCCCCCCTATGAGGCAATCTCTGGAAAGGCCTATTTATCATAGATACCACACTTGGCAGGCGGGTTGGCAACCGTAGCTTTTTATTTTCTTATTTCGAGATGATATCAAGAAGATGCTGCTGCCCATCTCTTGATGATATCATCTTACGGCGCAACTATACGATAAATCATGTTTGGCAGATCGTTTACTATTATTAATCCTCGTTTACTATTAACATAACTCGAGAGGACCGAAATTGCTGCCCTGACTCACATCCAACAAAATTATTGTTGAAAATTAATGTTTTCAACAATAATTTTATTTTATAAAAAGTATATGTATACTGTTTTTTTTTTTATTTATTTAAAAAACCAACAGCGATTTAACAATTTTAAGGACTTAAAGTATACAGCTTAAATGTAAGGCCTATTAAAGGTTTTTTTCAGGTATTTAAACAAAATATATTATGGACGGTACAATTTAACTATTCTTTGGATTTATTATAATATGTGTGTACTAATCTAATTATATATATGTTCACAGATATGTCAATAAATATTTATATTAATTACACTTTTGTATATGTGTATATAGAAGTAATATTTGTATTATTTATTTATCTGCAAAATGTTTAAATTTAGCTAAATATCAACATTCTTTTATGTAATTTAATTTAATGAAATATCACACCTGTTTATATATTCATTTTTCTATACTGTTACACTTATGACTAATTTTCACCACTAATGCCATAAACGATAAACAATCAAATAAAGAAATGATTATACAAATGATTCAAAGTATAAATTCATTTTCATATTATAATTGAGTTGATTTATGTCGATTTACTATTTATTTATTTTTGTGTAGGGAGTCACACTAGATGGAGTGACGACCTGATAAGACATGTAGGAAGTCGATGGACGCATGCGGCTCAGGACCATGCCCCGTGGCATTCCCTGAGAGAGGTCCATGTTCAGCAGTGGACTTGTGATGATGATCATCATGATTTTGTAAATCAAAATGATTTACTCATTTTGCACCTCATTTAGAATTATTGATTTATTAAAAACAAAAAGGTCTATATCACTAAAGATCTCATTGTACGTCCTGAGCAATCGGTTTATGGGCGCATTACGTGCATAATTGGTGACAGCAAACGGCACATGCAATAAAGGGGGCGGCCGACGGCGGACACGACGCGACGGTACGTTGTATGTTATGCTCGTCACCAACTCAGGGTAGTCTACGTGTCCACGGACAATATCATACAAAATACATACGTCGATTAATTTACGCCTGTTTTCGAGTGTCAATAAATTATAAGATTGACAAGTATTTTCATAGGTTACCAATGGTGATTTGAGAAAACGATAATTTAGACGATTGATGAATTTTTCTTGTATGCGTTCTATACGATCTTTATAGGTAGCGTATTGAGGTGACCAAATTGGACTGGCATATTGTAATATACTACGAACATAAGCATTACACATAATTTTAAGGGTATTAATATCTTTAAAAGGCTTGCAAGTTCTCATTACAAATCCAAGATTTTGAAAAGCCTTGTTAACAATTTTGTCAACATGCTCTGATAAAAGCATTTTACTATCTAAGTGAACTCCTAAATCTCTAACAGTGGATGTTCTTTGTATTGGAATACGGTTAAAATTGTAGGAGAATGAAAGAGGGTTCTTTTTACGTGTAAAGCTAATACATTCGCATTTATCAATATTAATTGTTATTTTGTTAGCAGAATAATAAGCTAACAAAGCGTTTAAATCAGTTTGCATTTGTTGACAGTCCTGTTCAGTACGGATGTTGTAAAATTTTTTTTTGTCATCGGCGTACATTAAATGTTATGAAAACTTAAAACAAGTAGTAATATCATGGATATAGGCGTTATACAGTAAAGGTCCTAGATGTAATCCTTGAGGAATGCCTGTTGGTATTTCGATAAAGTCCGATCTATAGCCACCTATTACAATAGCCTGAGACCTGTTACTCAAATAGGATTTAATCCACCTGAGTAAATCCCCATGTATACCTAACAGTTCTAGTTTATTCAATAAGATGACGTGGTCCACACGGTCAAAAGCTTTTTCGAAGTCTGTGTAGACCACATCTACTTGACCGCCTCCATCCATATTAGATAAAACATAGTTAGAAAAGCACGCCAGATTAGTGATAGTAGAACGACACCTTAGAAATCCATGTTGAGTGGTTGGCAGTCCCTTACATATTACGGGATATATAACAACATAAACGGTTTTTTCAAAAACTTTGCTAATAATATTTAAAATTGAAATGCCCCTATAATTTTCAATTTTAGTTTTAGTTCCCTTTTTATGTACAGGAACAATGTGTGCCCTTTTCCAGATATCCGGAAATACACCTTCGCTAAGAGACATATTAAAAATGATGGCGATAGGAACACACAAAGTTTTAGCACAGTTACGCCAAAATTAAGGGGGGATGCCGTCGCATCCTGCTCCTTTAGAAATATCAAGGAGTCTAAGCCTTTTCTCAATAGTGGATGTAGGGATAAACAGTTTAGATATATTATCGCATGTAGAAGTGGCACTGCCTTCCCCTAATATTTTATCAGAAGGGTCACCGAAAACATTTTTGAAAAAAGTATTAAAAGTATCACATATATCTTTACCACCCGTTACTTTATTGCCGAGATATGTTAATTGATTTGGATAATTCGATCCACCACGCAAAGACTTAACGTATGACCAGAATATCCTCGGTTTGTATTTAATGGCTTCCTCGGTACGTTGAGTATAGATAGCAAAGCAAGCATCCTGAACCCGATTTTGTCGTTTACGTAATAATGAAAACTCGTCGTAATCTAACAAATTGCCAAAACGTTTCCATTTTTTGTGTGCTTTTGATTTTTCTTTAATTATTTTTATTAAAGCGGGACTGTACCAGATAGGGTATTTATATTTATTATGATATGACTTAAGTGGTACGTGTTGGCATATAGCATCATTTATTACATTATAAAAGCTATCACAAGCCTCTTGGACCGTGCGAGATCGTAATTGCGTTCGCCAATCGATGCTATTTAGAGTTTCATTTAGTTTCTCGTAATTGGCTTTATTAAAACCATATTTAGGTTTAGATGTTTCAGTAAACGGTGTGATTGAGACGTCTAAAATTTCCAGTACTAGCGGAGGATGGGCGCAGTCAACCTTTATAAGGGGCGAGTTGCAAATTGCGACTTCAAGTGGAAGATTTGAAAATTCCAAATCTAAAATATTACCGGCATAATTTTTAAAACTATTATATTGCTTGAGACCGAGAAAGCTCAGTTCATCTGTTAACCTTACACCAGCGCTTTTAATTTCAGCATTGCCTTTATTTAAATGTGTTGGGCCCTGAGTACTCCATGAGATGCATGGTTAAAATCAAGCAAGATTAAAATCACCGATAACTAAAATATTTTTTCCAGTACTATTTGAGTTTACGACAGATTTTAGTTTTTGCAGTAAGTAATCTATTTCAACTGGGATATGTGATGCATTAGGAGGGATATAAATCGCAATAATGTACAAATCCGCAGTAGCAGAAATTGCATGTGCCGGGACTAACAGCTTTAACATATCAGGCGGTGAGCAGTTATTCAGACATTCAGTGACTACGGGAGTCGCACATAACTCATTACTCACTAAGATCATGACCCCGCCTCCCGTCTTTTTATCGCATGATAATAAGTCTCGGTCACACCAAAAGACTTCATACCGATCGTCACATAATTCTCTGTCGAAAATCCCGTTATGCAACCATGTTTCAATTATAACAATAATATCATAATCATTTCTTAAAATCTGTTGTCTTAATTACAAACATTTAGTTCTCAGCCCCCGTGTATTTTGATAATATATTTTTATATATTCTGATATATCACTGTGTATTATCCTGAAATTCTTAGCAAATTTTGTTAATCGCAGCGGTTCCATATACGTGAATTATATTTAAATAAAGTATGATGACTTATGGAACTGAGACGTGGTCCTTCACTGCTGACCGTATAAGGAAGCTCAAGGTCGCTCAGTGAGCAATGGAGAGGGCTATTCTCGGGGTTTCTCCGCGTGATAAACTTAGAAATGAGGATATCCGCACTAGAACCAGAGTGACCGACATAGTCCAACGGATTAGTAAGCTGAAGTGGCAATGGGCCGGCCATATAGCTCCAAGAACCAACAACCGATAGGGAAAAAAGGTTTTCGAGTGGCAGCCTCGTACCGATAGGCGAAGTGTAGGGCGACCCCCCACTGGATGGAGTGACGACCTGGTAAGACTTGCAGGAAGTCGATGGATGCAGGTGGCTCAGGACCGTGCTTTGTGGTATTACTTGGGGGAGGCCTATGTTCAGCAGTGGACTTATTAAGGTCTGTAATGACGATGATGATGAAATTATGATGTATATAATTTATATTATAGGCGTCCCTTCATTCGAGGAATTAGAAACATAATCACTTTGTAATTTGGGTTTTCGGACTATAAATATCCTTGAAATAAGTAATAAGTGAAGTAGAGTAAATGAACACATCGTAATTTAAGCCCTCTTTGTAATTTAAAAATAATAAGGTATTTATTTGATACAACGTGCAATTATAGATAATTACTTTAAATAATTATAAACTACGAGAGGCGTTTAAAAGAGAGTGAGAATGAAACATTTTTTTTGGATTTAAATAAGTAAGAACTGGCTGGTAAAGTTGGAATATATGTAAGATCCTTAAATAAAAAATAATTACCATTTGTTTTTTTTTTTAATTAGAAGTCATTTGTTTACAGCATAGATTGCTAACGTATGTGTTCCGTGTTGGCGAAGTTATAACAAATAACTACACGCTGTTATTTGTGGATGCATTAAGAGTAAATATTCTGCCGTGTTTTACAGTTGCCCGTTAATGCTAATGGATAGTGACGCCCTACGACATTAGTAACTAAATGGTACACTTTACTGCTAAAGAAATTAATATATGTAGTTGCTTATGGTTGAAAAAATTATATCTGTATTGGGTACCCTAATAATTGTTGCTACAAGACTGAGAATATTTTTGGTTCTATTTATAACAATGGACGAAACGGGCCTTCACTATTACGATCACAAAACAAAATTACAGCATATGACTTGGAAAAGACCGTCATCTCCAACTCCTACGAAAAAGAGTAGTTAGTAATTTCGCCAATAAGATCATGGGCTCTTTTTTCTAAGATAGTTAAGAGGTAGTAACTTTTTATTATATCGATGCGACAAAAGAACTTATAGCTCATCTGACGGTCCGTAGCCTGCAACCAAATTCAAACAAAGAAGGCTACAAATGCATTGTCACTGGAGGACTAACGGAAATGCCACGCAGCCTGTAATTATTCTGGCTCTGTATACCCTTTAGACCAAAACATTACACTGCACGCACTGCTAAATGGCGGCAGAAATAGGCAAGAGCGTGGGAACTACCAGGTGGACATTCAGGTGGAATAGAAACCTATTAAATAATGATTGAATATCTCGATCACGGAGCTACTGCTACGAGCACTTTGTGTGAATAAAAAAATTGAGCATCTGAATCCACAAAAACGGCGACACAAACTCACAAACAATTTTGTCTCACCAAGATAACGATCCTGGTAATATACTGACGATAAGACGCTGGCTTTAAAAAAATTGAGCATCCTCCATAATCACCAGACATCATTTAGGGAATTTAATCCATTTCCAAGTTTGGAGAATTACCTTAAAGGACAGGGATTCACAGATTATAAATCAGTTGTATCCGCAGTATAGGATATTTTAGTACTTTAAGAAGGAGGGACCCTAAAAGTGACCGATTCGATAAATAAAATAACGTATATCAAAAGGTGCCTGTGTTCTTAATCATTTATTTATTATATTTAATTTTTATAGCATTCTTAAGAAAGGATCTCAGACCATCAAAGAAAGATACAGGAAGCGCTGCGTAAATTTACAGTGATGCCGAAAGATACTCAAAAATTTTTCGCCCACGCACACATTATAAGTTCACTCTTCGACGCAAACATATGCCCCAAAACTATGTTGTTGGTAGCAAATGATTTAGATGCACAATATGTGTACGTCAGTGCGTTTTCTTACAACAAGTTTTGCATGATTTTGGCTTGGTTTTGGGGTCACTTTAGAAGTACGCAAATAATTACTCTTTATTTTAATTGTTAGTATAATTAAAGGGTACTAATGTTTATTTTTTATAGAATGCCTTAACTTATTTTATTATTTTGATCTTATATATTAAAATTAAATTTATTTCATTTAATAATACAAAACACTTTTTAAAATAAGGATTATATATGTTCTCACAAAAATTTGAATATCAGTGAGAACTAGTCTTAACCTATTCTATTTTATTTTGTTTAATTTATTTGCGTGACATTTCAGTATTAAAAAGTTGTGAGAGCTGTTAAATTTTTTAGTTTTACAGATTTTACAAAAACTCTCTAATTTAGGCACATGTCCCAGCACCAACGATGAACCAGAAGCGAGTAGAGCTAGAAACTAGATAAGAGTTGGCGAGCTGCGAGAAGCGATTGTATAGTTTTGATAGCTTTGTCGCTGTGCTATAAGCGAGTGCACTCAAATCTGCACTGTAGACTAAAATAACCGCTGGTTGGTCTCTCGACGTAAGTTCTGACCGCAAAGTGAGCATCACTGAGCGAGTTTTATCTTTGATAGCTCTTGTCGCTGCGAAAAACTAGTGGAAAGAGAGTTCTCACCGGCAGTGTGAATAGTCAGCGATCAACTATTAATATATGTATCTCTTGTATTGACACGGTAACTATATCTATTGTTCGTTTCTTGAGTGATAAAATAGGACAAGTGTCTTAAACTTTAACACTTTTTCAGTCTTTAATTTTTAAATCTATGCTGCAGCTTTATTGATTGTACCACTAATAGGTGGGCTTGACCGAGGAAGGACTACGCTCTCACTAAATACCAGCGTGAAATGGCGACTTTGTGCTGCTGCTGTTTTTCGTATCGTAACTCTTAACGTTGTTTTTCTCACATTGGTTTAATATTATAAATTCCTTCAAAAAGAAGGATAAAAAAAATTAAAAAAAATCCACACATTTATTAAATTTTAGACATGTTTTTACAATTTAATACAAAAATTGATAAGAAATTTCAATTCACGCAAGACGATAAAAGGAGTGAAACGATTTTTTGAACAATTTTAAGTGAAAGTATATAAAATTTTGAACATATTATGGGTACAATAATAAACATAATAGCTAGAAAATTTATTTTGGATTAAAATTTTACTGGTATAAATAAATTTTACCATACTGAAAACGAAATTTGTATAAACTACGGAAAGCATGACGTAACGATGATATCTGCAGTAGACCGAGGCGACTCCAAACAGATCAGTAGGCTGAATTGGCAATAAGCTGGATATATAGCTTGAAGAACCGATTAACTGACCAAGAAAAAAGATCCTCGAGTGGCAGCTTTGTACTGCTTGCTTACACAAGCGGTGGCTTCCGCACAATGCATAAAATCGATAGATGCAGGTGACTCAGGATCGTTTTTTGTGCTGTACCTTAGGAGGGGTCCCCTACTTAACATAAAGCTCCCCCAAGATGGGATATAATGATGATGATGATGATGAGGAGTGTAACACGCACATCCTGTCTCCACGACAATGACGCGGACACTGAGCGACACCGCCACTACAACTGCAACAAGGTGTCACGGTGGAGGACACACTGATGGTCTAGTGTCGAATGTCGAAGTGTATCTTATCTATAAGAAAATATCGATGTATCGAAATCGATATCGAAATATCTTGCGGGACACTGTATTAAAAACTAATGTTGTGTAAGAATTAAATCAACATAACTTTTAATACAATAATTTAACGTTTTAACCAAAGCTATAGGTAGCGTAGCTCGTGTACACACATTTTCATTTGACGTTGAAATACATTGATCTCGTATAATTGGTACGAATATCGTACTGCAACATTTACTAACAACCAATTAAATACGAGTACTCTCATGCAGACGTATGAATATGCAAAAATTTTGCACAATAAAATTTTCTTTTAATTTTATTTCAAAAGACTGATGTTAGAAGTTAAAATAAATAAAATGTAGCTATTGCTCGTGCATTTATAATATCCTAGTAAATGTTACAAAATTCATAACTAGGTGCAATATTCACCTTAATAATAGGTCGGGGAAAAAGTTTCTTTGTATTTTGTTTGTATAAAATTGAAGAAAAATCTATTTGGTTGTACTGTTTGTATCCGGCTGGTTTTACTATCAAAATATATAAGACATTTAATTAAAAAATTAAAACAAAAAACACTTTCCCAACATTTTAAATTATTTTTCTGTCCGCCAAAATGAGTGATTCTAACGAAAAATTCGATACATTCTGAAGTTTGATTACAAAAAAGGGAAAAATGCGACTCAAGCCGCGAAAACACTTTATGACATTTATGGACCTAATGCAGTGTCAGCAAAAGTAGCAAAAAGTGGGTTCAAAAATTTTCAGTCCGGGAATTTTGATGTCAAAGATGCAGCTCGCTCTGTTTGCCCTCATACGGATAAAGTAGATGCCATTTTTGAAAAAATGAAGCAAGATCGGCATATTAGTATTTACGAGATAGCTGAGGAATCGAGGATTGACCATAAAACAGATTTGACCCATTTGAAAAAGTCTGGCTATAAAAAAAAGCTTGATATTTGGGTACCACACGAGCTCACTAAAAGAAACTTAATGAATCGTGTACTCATTTGCGATTCTCTAAAAGTAATGAAATCGAACCATTTTTAAAAAGATTGATCACTGGTAATGAAAAGTGGATTACCTACGACAAGAACGTGTGAAAACGGTCATGTTAAAAGAGCAGTCAATCTCCACAGACTGTAGCGAAACCCGGATTAACACGCAATAAAGTGATAATGTGTGTATGGTGGGATTGGAAGGGCATCCTTTTTTATGAGCTTTACCGCCGGGCTAACCTATCGATTCGGATCTCTACTGCCAACAACTAATGAGACTCAAGCAAGAAATTGAGAAAAAATTAGCGGAATTGACGATTATATACGTATATTATGGTCGTTGCATGAATGGGTCGGCTTGAACGGGATAGGCCCACGCTCTCACAGATTACTTGCGTAAAATAGCAGCTTCACGCTGCTGTGATGGTGAGTGTAGAGGACCGGAGAAGCTTTTTACTGGAAACGAGGCATTCCATCTTAGTCCTCAGGGGTGACAACGCATCTGCATTGCGATTTCTAATCGAAGATAAATGTAATATCTATGGGCCACAGCATCCACTTACCATCAGGTGGACTGTGTGCTTGTTTGTAACCCTTATTCGATAAAAAAATCAACAGAAAAGGAGTGGTCTTTCATCATGATAACGCTAGACCACACACATTTTTGGCCACTCAGCAAAAATTGAGAGAGCTTGGTTGGGAATTGTCAATGCACTTAGCATATAGTCCTAACCTTGCACCCTTAGATTTTTACCTGTTTCGGTCTCTTCAGAATTATTTGGGTAGTGTTAGGTTAACATCAAGAGAGGACTGTCAAAACTACTTATCGCATTTTTTTTATCCAAAATCCCAATATTTCGACAGCAACGGGATTATGTCACTACCTACAAGATGGCAACAAGTTATCGCACAAAATTTCACATATATATTATAATTAAATGTAATTAAACTTTGATAAAAATGTCTTGAATTTGTATATAAGAAACGAATAAACTTTTTCCCCGACCCAATATGTATCTTCTAATACTACAAAGGTTACTACATGAACTAGATGTATATGTACAAGATTACAATCGTAATCCAAATTAAACGATATTTAGCAATATACTAATAATGACATATTACTAATGATCATCGTGTTGATGACAATGATGCTCTACTTGTCGCTTTCCTCTATAACAACAACTTAAAAATAGAAGAAATCAACGGTAGAGGATTACTTACATGAGAATATAGTAACACGCCACACAACACACACAATTCGTTTTTAATAATAAAAACTAATTTCGGCCACGATTCGTTTTTATTATTAAAAACGAATCTCGGTCACGGCGGCCGGTCTCAACGAAGACTAGCTGTCTGCGCAGGACAGGATTATAGTACCCGATTGTATGCGCAAGCACAGGTGCACCCTCTATTCCATCGCTCTCATAGTCCAATGGAACGATAATTCGACACGACCAGAGAGAAATCAGACATAGGACCAACGGCTTTATGTGATTTCCGAGGCACAAGGGTGCAATATCGCCAACTTTGTAACTTCGGGCTGCTACTGAGAATTTTTTACTGAAAAACGCAATAATAGATTTTGGCCTGACCCGTCATTCGAACTTCAAAATAAGCAATCGCGTTTATGACCACTATACCAAGGAGGCAGTCAACACAATAACCAGACAGTGAGTGCATAATAGATACGCGATGAAAGAAGCATAAATCCATCATGCTTTAAATTTTAGCCGACTTTAAAAAGGACGAGGTATACAATTCATCTGTATGTTTTTTTTTGTATGTATTTCAACTCAGAAGCTATTTTCATGATCGTTTTTTAATAAAAATATTTTCCCATATAAATTTGGGAAAATATTCCACCCCAAAATTTTAACGACATTTAGATTGTGATTTCCCTTAGTCCACTTAAACGGGTAAAAAAATAATTTAAAAAAAGTAAAATCCGTCTTCAAAGAACTAAAAAGAAAAAATAAGTCGGCGCTTTAATTCTTTCATACGAAAAATTTTAACACTTTTTTAAAGTAAAAGGGTGACAAGCGAGCACACAGACCACCCGATGGTAAGTGGATACTCATGATCATGTACATCTATCCTCGATTAAGAATTCAAATGCAGATGTGTTGTCACCCCTGAGAACTAACATAGAATGCCCCGTTTCCAGTAAAAAGGGTATCCGGTTCTCTAGAATCACCAAACGAAACACAGCAGCAATGAGCTGCTTTTCTACGCTGGTATTCTGTGAGAGCGTTACCAGTCGAGCCGACCCATTCGTGCTACAGCCATAATATACATAGTTGCCACAATATGGCTCTACCACGTTGAAACCTACTATAAAATGTGAAATTATATTTTTCTTTTTAATTCTTTAAGTCGGCATTTACTTTTTATAAAAAGCATTTTTTTTTCTTCTGTGCCCCAACCAAACGGCGGCCCAGCCCATCTACTACTAACTAACTTACTAGAGAAAGATGTGACATTTTTGCGATACATAAATTAAATGACAGGAAGCCTCTGCTCAACAATGGAATGTATGCAGGATACTTTTGTTTACTTTACTTTCTATAGGCATTTATGTTTACCACTCCCAAGTCTTACGGTTAGAAAAGTGGAATAAATAATTTGATAAATTAAAAGCAAATTTAAAACTTAAATAGACACTGAATTTGAATTGAGATAATTTTGTATATTAATTCCAGTTTATATACAAAATTATCTCAATTCAAATTTAGCTTCTTAATGTCCTTTACGTGGTAGAGCCATGCTGCAGCTATATTAGTAGTATAGTTGTAGCACGAATGGGTCGGCTCGACCGAGGAAGGACCACGCTCTCACAGAATACCAGCGTAAAATGGCAGCTTGACACTGCTGTGTTTCGTATGGTGAGTGTAGAGAACCGGAGAACCATTTTACTGCAAAAGAGGCATTCCATCTTAGTCCTCACGGGTGACGACGCTTCTGCATTTTGATTCTTTATTGAGGATAAATGTAGATGTCTATAGGTCACAGCAACCACTTACTATCAGGAGGACTGTGTGCTCGTTTGTCACCCTATCCTATAAAAAAAATCCTTTATGTAATCCATTACATAAAGGATTTAGGACATTAAGAAGGACACGAAAGGATTGATTTTTTAATTAGTTATTTTATCTATTTATTCAACTAAACTAACATCAGCACACCTCTTAGGATTTCTTTTTTCGGGTGATTCAAAGATGAAACATTTTTACTCATAATCTAGTTCTGTGTAGAGTCCATTTGTAATTTCAGAAAAAATAAGTGTAAAAGAACTTTTCGTTCGTTTGTGACTCTCATATTAGTGTTTCCGACTTCATTATCAGCACATTCTCGTTCACTGCTGAACATTGAGTGAGCTCTTGCGGAAAAGTGTTTACTGAAATCAAAGTTTATGACCTCAGTTCCAGACATCTCGCACTTGACGCTCTGTCGTTGATCTAGCTATTTTACTTTATTTTCTACTTATCATAAGCTTATACTTGACTACAATTCCACCTCGTGGTGGGTGGTGATGAAACAAATGGTGATTAAAAACGAAGTGGTTCTGCATAATAATAAGGATATCACACAATTTTCTTTACAGTGGTATATCATAACTTAGTTACTTGTAAAAATATTGTATTGGATTCGGGTAATAAAGGCAAAAATATCCTATTATACATTAACCATAATAACATCAATCGTATCAGTAATTTTTCAATTGCCTTATTAGTAATAACAATTCATAGGTTTGTCAGTAATAGTTGAAATTAATTTAACACTAAATTTGTATACCTAAGTTGCTACATATTAATAAAAATATTAAAGAAAAACTTTAAAAAGAGATATTATGAGAATATGTAACGTCGTCTTTTGTTAAACGACGTCCAAACTTAAGCTTACCCTTGGGCTAAAGACCGCTTTACTGGACTAAAATGCAAATATATTTATGCATATAAAGCGCCTCTATTATTATCTTTAAGTTAAAATCCTGCTTTAACTTAAGCTAAGATTATACTTGATTATTTTGATGCAACGACTTAGATGGCAGTACTTTTTTACTAAGTAAATGAACTAAACAGGCACAATATAACCCACGTGATGTGTAGTGGAAACTGTAGCCCACATTAAAAAAATATAAACCTTTTAAAAACTGAATACGGACTTTTAAGAACTACAAGGAATAAATTTATTTCTATTCCAAAATCGGTGCTATGACAAAGTGTACCTTAGCACCGAATTTAGAAGCTATTAAATTTGGTAGAAATCATAATATTATCTTTTGAGTGCTTTGAACAGGGTCTTAATATTTTTAAAAGTCAATTTTTTTACTATTGTGTAGATTAAGTAATATCACAACCTAAAGGTTACAACTAGAATCATAATTTTCTTTACACTTAGGGGTGGAATTATTTATAGCCTATTAAATAATAAAAAAAAAAAATCGGTTCAAAATTGACAAAGATGTCGCTTAACATACATACAAAAAAAAATAATGAAAGAAGCTGAAGAAAAGGAAAGCTAAAGAAGCATTTCACTAAAGTGCATGCCAGTAAGTGTTGTGGTGGCGGCGCAGTAGATCACCTCATCACCGAATCTTATCCCGTAGTTGTTTTAAGAGGCGACTTTGCAAAACTTCTTTCATATTATTCAATAAACCTCGAAAACTGTTGAACATGAGTTTCTCCCATTATAAGAAGGATTCGTCTTCTAATTGTCACACTTGGCAGGTGGTTTGACCGATCGCAGTTCCAGACGTCTCGCAACTTTAACGTCGCTCCCCGTCGCCGATCTGGGTATTTTAAGTCTGGCATCAACGAGATGATAACATCGCCAGTAGTAGAAATTTACCTAATGGTAAAAAAAGATGGAAAATAAAACGTTAAACAGCTGTCACCAACATTTGAAAAGGATCTCTGTTTGTCATCGACAATTCCATTATCTAGAACTTCTTCATTTCTTTACGACAGAACCCATAAAGTATTTTTATAATATCAACGTCACTCATGCTCATAGATAGCTGCAATCTTCGACTACTAACAAAGAAGACCATAAATTCAGTGGCATAGTATGAGTTGCTGCCGCCCGGGCTGCTACAGCCAATAATGCCTCCCCCTCATACTACCCTTCAACTCTCAATGCTTTTATTTGAATTATATTTTAACCAAAAGTGAATCAATAAGTTAATTTTGAGATTTTTGTAATATTTCCAATTCATTATTTATAAAATAAATGATGAAATAAAAATCGATGCGTTACAGGGTGATTGTTACCCCTGATCCCAAAGACAAATGCATGAAAGCGGGTAATTAAAGCAGATTTCTCACTGCATATTATATGGTTCTTGAAATAATGGGCTGTCCGAGTCAGGCCTCCCTCTATCATCGAAACAGCCTATTAAAGTCCACTGCTGAACATAGGCTTCCCCCAAAGATTGCCTCATAGGGGGTATATTTGCTACAGTTGCTACGCTTGGTAAGCGGGTTGGCAATCGCAGTTTTTTTTATCCAATAATAGGAAGACGCTGCTGCACATCTCCTGATTTGTTTCCCTATGTCGCCTTACAACACCCTTGGGATGATATGGGGTAGTGATATTCTTACACCGCCAGTACATGTTTCCAGGCCTCCCATTTCAAATTCATTGGATATTATTTCTGTGAATTCTAGGACAACATTTTCTTTCATACTGCATGTATTTTTAGGCCTCCTCGAAAAACAAATTGAAATAAAATTGAAATTAACTAAACTAAATAACTAAACTGCACAAATCAAAAAAAAAATCTACATTAAGAGTTAAAGAGAAAAAAAGTGAAATTAGCTATGCAAGAAAAATATTCTTTTAATAAAATCTTATGCTATTGGACTTATTGGTTAATTCGATTTCATAAAAGCTATCTATATAGTCTTGAGAAAAAAGCGCGGAGTAGCCAACCTTTTGGTACTTAACAATTATATGACCTAATTCCTTCTTTTCTCTTTCTCAATAGTAGCCTCAATAAAGCACACACCGGCAGATCTTCAACTCTTTATTATCGATATACCACACCTTTGAACCAAACGGTTTGTTTTATTTAGCAGCAGTATGGAATGGAATTATTATGGTTCCAGCGTCTAAATTTTCGTCCGATTTTAATGTGCATTTTGATACTTAACCATTGTGGTGTCACCAGTTACCTTCAGGTGGACATCACCACTTACAATCGGTTGGGATAGCCTTCAAACAGTCAAACAATAAAATAAAATATTTTTCTTAATATAATTAGCCTTCAAATCATCTAATTTTTTAATATAATTTCACCTTCGCTCATAAATCCGTAAACCGACTTCTTGGGGACTAAGGATTAAGTTAAGACAAAGTTGCTCGTCGTTAATCTTACAGCGCCGTATCTTGTCTCATAAGGAAGCTCCGCGAGGGAACGCTCCCGTTACATTTCGCGTAAAGCTAAGAAACTATTCATTACAAATCTTCAAATGTCCAATTTTAGAGATATAAGCCTTTAGCGTTGATTAGTCTTAAATTCGTATCGTGTTATGTCAATGCACAATATTTTTAACAAATTCTTCACTGAAACCATATTAAGCGTTTAATCTATTTGGATTTATTCACTTATTTTACTAACAGAAATATTATTCAAATTATTAAAAAAAAAACAGTCAACACCATCATAACAGTCTATCAGAAATCCACTGCTAAACATAGGGCTCCCCAAAATGTATAATTTGACTGATAATTTTTTCTCTTCACGGATTTAGTGATTAGGTCTAATGCCAACGGCTTTAAATCTACAGAGTTATTTGATTACATACTAGCTTATGCTCACAGCTTCGCTCACTTGAGATTGACCAAGAAGAGGTTAGAGCCTTAAAAAGCAAAGTAATAGCCTAATATCCTCTGCCCAGCATTTCTCCCTGCTGGGCACAGGCCTCTTTACATCCCTGAGAGGGTTTTTGGTGCAGGACAGAGTCTGCCGAGCTGACCTCAATTCTTTTAGGGGCTTCACATCATGTCCTCATTTATTATTTCCAAGATATTATGCAGATTATCTCATTTATAACTTATAGTTATAATGTATTTGGTGCTAGAATATACTATTAGACTTTTGTTATAAAATATGTACTTACCTATTTAATGTTATTCTGAAAATAATAAACAAAACCTAGTCTCGATACGTCAATTTTTTTGAGATTTATCATGACCACCTCGTAAAAAAATCCGGATGTCCACGTAAATTTTTTCAAATTCTTTTAAAGTAGTAAAATAAAGTTGGTTTTTTTTTAAGTGTTCTTATTTAAATAAATTAGTCATGTTTTCGTATAGTGCAATTTGGTTGTAGAAGTAATTTAAGAGCAAAAGATTTCGACCTTAACGTGGCGTGCTATATTTGAAAAAAAAGGAAAATGTGTACTTTACAAAACGATATGAACGAACAAAATAGTTTCACTTAAAATCGCTTCATACACTTTCAAATATAGACAAAATGATGATTACATTTTACAAAAATATAAAATAAACAATACATAACCGTTTTAGATTCGAAGAAATAATATGCTGGAAAAAAGTATTAATAAAAAAATTGGTGTACTTGGTGTGCATTATACTTTATAGGACGAGCATAATTCAAAAAGTTATAAAAAACGTCTTTCAATGTCAAGTTGGATGATCGAAAGTCTTAAACATGCACACCAAGTACACCATTTTTTTTATTAATACTTTTTTCCAGCATATTATTTTTTCGAATCTAAAACGGTTATGTACTTGGTTTTTTTTTTTAAAATGTAATCATCATTTTTGTATCTTTATTTGAAAGTGTACTTGGCGCAATATTTTACAGTGAAACTGTTTTTGTTCGGATTAAATATGTTCTTATAAAATAAAACATTTCAGTGTTACTTTAAAAATACATTTCATTTAAGTATAACGACGACTAAAAATATTATACAAATTAACTTTGAAGTGACATTTTGTATGCTCACGACGTTAACGAGCCTCACAGCTGTTGCTAACATGGTACATTGTCATCATACCGTGAGCTTCAAATGTTTTAAGATTATTACACGTCCCTCATCTGCTTTGTAAAATGTATATCTAAATACATTGAAATAAAGGTGACTTTTCTTGTTGCTAACAATAAAGTGAATCACAATTTTCATAAGTTTGTCTTCATATTCCTACATATAAAATGACAAAAAAGTTAAATTGATAGACAAATATTACAACAAAATTTATTTACTTCAAATTTTTAAAGATATTGTTTGTGAGAAAACTGCCTTAAGTAATTGATATGAACATATTTTAAAATATCATTAACCATAAATAGACGTTTGGTTTATACCTACGTTTGTATAAGGGTGACGAATGAGTACACAGCTCATCTGGTCGTAAGTCGATTCTGTGACTTATAGACACCTACATCTTTTCTCGATTGAGAATCAAAATGTAAACATTACTAGTAAAAAGGTTTTTCGGTTCTCTACACTCACCATAAAAACACAGCAGCATTAAGCTGCTATTTTACGCTAGTATTTTGTGAGATTGTGGTCCTTTTCCGGTTGAGCCAACCCATTCATGCTGCAACTTTCAGCTCTACCAGGTTGTATAGATTAAATCAAATAGATAAAATGTCTTGTAGTAGCAGTGTAATAGAATCCACTACCCCATATCTTCCCGTAACTAACGTAAGAGGCGACAGAGGGAAACATACCAGGAGATAGGCAGCTGTATCTTCCTAATAACAACTTAAAATAATAAAAACTGCGGTTGCCAACCCGCTGTCAATCGTGACAACTATGGAATATCTTCACTATGATGTTGTCTTTGAGGGAAGCCTAGGTTCAACAGTGGACTTTGACAGGTTGTAATGAATGAATGAATGAATATTTTAATTTGTACAATTCTATGGAGGTGTAACTTTATTAAGGCCCAAGCCCGATTTATTTTTAAATTATAAAATTGAAGCAATCGCCATATTGAACACCTGTATCCTCAATTTATAGTTCAGTACGAGTTTCTATGAAATATGTTAACAATTTTTCAATATTTTTATGCAAGATGAAGCGTATGAAAGCAAGCTAATCCTAAATACACATACAAAGCACGAGCGTGGAACATGCAAAACCTTGCAGTCTTATATTCAAAGTTTATTTTTCATTTTGTTCAATCCGTTCAGTTTTAAAATACATTATAGTCTGCAGTAGGCAGCGTGCACTTTATGAATAGGTGTAATGGGACATTCAACGTGTGCCCTTTGACGTTAACTTTAATTTTAATAGCATAAATTGTTGATTCTCAAATCTAGTTTGTTTTAGGATTTTTTCCGACAAAAATACGTCATTTTAATACAAAACAGTTTATAATCATACTAGGAGTACTTAACGTGCTTTCAAAGTAATATTATACAATTATAATATGTTATACACAATTGCGGAATTTGTGAAAATAGCAGGAAATTGGCGATTTGAAGATGGGCCAAGTTAAAAGTACCCATAACCGAGGAACATGTATGCGTAGATCTAAGGAAGAAGGAGACTCTAAAGCTGCTAGATATAAAATTGGTTGTAAGCTTAAATTTTTATTATCTTTAAAATTAAAGATTTCTATGCTGTCTTTCTCTTACAATCTCTCTTAAAAACGAACATTACTGGCACGAAAGGAAGTTCTCCAGTATCTTAAAGGTATTGTACAAACAAAAATTGCACATAGACAAATACCGAGTCTAAAACAATTATTTAAAGGTGCTATCATCACACGTTACCACTCCTCTGTGCCGCAGTCAAAGAATTAATTAAAGACTGGTAGGACTTCTTTTTATCTCTAGGAGTACGTCTTGGTAGGGTACCATACTCTTAACTTTTTCTGCCACAAAATAGCAGTGCTTGTACTTCTGTGTTTCGGTGTGAAGAGTATAGAGCTATAGAGAGCTAATAAAGCTACAACCTGTGAGGCATTCTATCCTATTCCTAAGACGTGACAACGCATCTGTAGCTTTCTTTGTTTGATGTTGGCTGCAGGTTACTATTAACTGCAGTAGTCACTTACCATAAGGTAGACTCTAAGTGCGCTTGTCACTTTAGTTGTTTAAAAACACTGGTACCGAACCGTTTTTCGAAAAAGTGTTTTCGGGTGCATTGAAGTACCTATTGTCACGAGAATAAGTTCACTTTACCTAAATCAGACTAAAAATAACAATTAGAAGCCGAAGGTAGCCCGTATTAACTATCACATCGGGATAATAAAGACATTAGACCCCATGACTATAGCAATTACCTTTGTCGAAACCTTAAACGGCAGTTATTAAAAATATATTGAATCCACATACGCAAGACACAGTGGAATGTACTATAGATATTCTGTACAATGATCCACGACTTTTTCTGTCTCCAGGGTAGCGCCACTTAAAAGTGAGGTATAATATATGACAGATGTCATAATGGGGAAGTTAATTTGTTCGAAGAATGTAAAGGTTAATGTTTCTTTATGTACTATTAGCTATATTTTATATTAGTAAGATTAAAAATAAATAAACCAAACCACATATATTCATATAAAAGTAGAAAATTTTTAAAATAAGTAAAAAATGTGCAAAAAATTAAAGAGCAAACCACTGAGCTATTGTTTTGTGTATTAATATAATGCTCTAGAAACTGATAAACTTTTATTAAAAACTAACTTCTCAATTAAATGACATTATGGAACAAAAAACTTTACCTCAGTGTCAACTAGCGACATCTGGTGAGCAGAAAAATATTAGCCCTCATTTGCCGAAATTTATGTAAGTCGTCATATTCACTAACCTATTTAGGTAGTATCACCTATTGTGGGGACCACCCTCTAACCTATTTCTGACACCAAGCAGCAGCAAGCGCACTGGATTATTCCACTAACCAGTATAATAACAGGTTGTAAGGCATTCCATCTTAGTCCCCTGTGATGACAACGGATTATGTAGTTCTCTTTGTTAGATGTTGATTGCAGGTGTCCAGAAGCTGCAGTAGCCACTTACCATTAATTGTTAGTCATTATAGTTTGATAAAATAAATTACCAAACAAAATTGTTTTGCAACATTTTAGCGAATTTTTATGTCCTTTTTGCTGAAAGCAGCTGCTAGATGCGGTCAGTACATAATTAAGCAGCCAATTACAGAAACCTGCACCTGTGGTCTTGATGTGATGTTGAATTTGACGTGTTCATGTATTAACGACATATTAAATTATTCATGTTAATACATAGCTGCGAGTTCGTGTGCATGACACTGATGTTACTTAGAATTTTTTTTCATTGTACTTCGCAATAAACAGGCATTGCTAACCTCATAACTCTATGTTATCTGTGATTTTATGAACTCTTTCCCCATTTCGGACATTTTCCACTTATTATAAAGCAAAGGAAAGTTACAGTATATACCCTCTCAGAAATGAGGGTTTTAGGGCAAGAAAATGCGTGTTCGCGGACTTCGCGTCTTCGATTTTTTAAAATTACTTAGACTAAAGTTGTAAATATTTACTTTGCCAATATCCGCTTAATAAAATAAAATGATGTGTCTTACCTAGTTTGAAGAGCACCTCCCTTCTTCAAACTAGGTAAGACACATCATTTTATTTTATTAAGCGGATATTGGCAAAGTAAATATTTACAACTTTAATATAATGGATTTCCGCAAAGTAACGCCTGATTCTATTAATTAATTACTTAGACATTTAAAAAAAATTCGTAGACGTAGTAAATAAAATTAATTTTAGTGCTGATTTAGAAAAAAATGCAATTAACTTTAATTGGTCTCGGCGGGGATCGAATCCGGTTTCTCGCGTACTGTTAAGTTTATTACTTATCATAAAAATTTGCAATTGAAAAGAGTCTTCTATAGCCTTTTTATATTATTTACAAATGAATAAAATAATAAAATGTAGTATGATTTCTTTTATTTACGCGAATATTACACATCGAATAAAACTAATTTTACGGGTTTCATCGCGTTTAATTTTAACTTTTTTAATTCTCGACGTTTCGCGCAATTTCCAGCACCCATGGTCACATGGGGTCTGAGATGTTCCTTGTCCTGATTTCATAGTTAACAAGGGCTACCTTCAACTTTTATACGAGGATTGCCCCCTGCAAACGAGCATGAGGCTCACCTGATGGTAAGTGACTACCGCCGCCCATCAACAACTGCAACACAAGGGAATTGCAGATGCGTTGCCGGCCTTTTAAAAAGGAGTAGGCTCTTTTCTTGAAGGTCCCTAAGTCGTATCGGTCCAGAAAAACCGCTGGTGGTATTTGATTCCACAAGGAAGTTGTGCGAGGAAGAATGCTTCTTCTAAATCACACAGTGGTGGACCGCCAATCATCCAAATGGTATGGATGGTATCGCGAGTTTTACTACGGGTAACTAACCCCTGAAATACAGGTATAATATTCTAGATTAGGGGCTTACTACACAAAAATTTACAGTGCTCAACACTGTAAATTTTTGTATATGTAATATTTTTATCAATAAAGATTATTATTATTATTATTATTTTCTAAACGTTTTTTTCTCAGCTGAAAGCTGGTAAATAAATGGCGATTACGGGTTGAAACCAAGTAACCGTCATTGTCATAGGGGATAAACTACATTACTGTCTTCCTGCATGAATTTTCGAATGATGCGACATGTATTTGAGATTGCTGCTTTTTGTAAATTAATGTATGAGTTCAGTATGCCTAGCATTTTCAAACTATGATGTATTATTCCGGTGCTAGAAAGTACTATGTGTATTATAAAAACTTTTTTCATCTTCCACGTTTTTGTTATTTCTTCTTTCAGTTCTGTGTATATTTTTTTTTGGTTATAGTTTTAATTAAATTATGCGTATTAGGTACGGCTATATCAATGATATATACTGTTTTATTTATTTTATCTTGGAGTGTTATATACGGTCTATAATGAAGCATGGTTTAGTCTGTGAGAATAGCACGGTCGTAGTACTATTTATAATTTGTATTTTCAAGTACGGCCGTTGGTGTGTATTTTTAATATGATATATGTGAGGCTGGGATGAGTTTGTGTTTGATTGCTAATTTTTGGTGTATTATATTTACTATCTGGTTGTGTCTGTGTGTGAAATCTGTCTGCGTGAGTGGCAGGCTGTTTGTGACATTTTCCACATTTATCATCTGATATTGTTGGGTCTTTAATTATATATTTTTGATAATTTTTCGTATTAATAACTTGATCCAGTATTGCTATCATGAAGCCTTCGATTTCAGGAAATAAGTAACCACATACAAGCCATACACCTATTAGATGCCTCCGAATCTACATGTGCTTGATCTAAGTCATAAGGATGTCTGCCATGCAAAACTTTCTTTTTCCATTGTACTAATTTGAAGTCTTCTCTGTTTGTATGCTGATCATTTATTTCTGTTATGTGTGGCTTTTCTGCAAGGTTTAGTGGTGTGAGGTTCACGTCTATACTAACAATAGTATTGTGTAATTTACTGGTAGTCATTTTTCTATGAAAGAAAGATCTAAGGGTTGAGAGCTGCTTAGTCCAGAGCGCTTGGATGTCTATAAGACCTCTTCCTCCATGATTTCTGCCTTTTGAAATTCTTTCTACTGCACTCTTGGGAATTAAATGATTAAATTTTGTTAGTATGGTACGTGTTTTTATTTCGAGGCTAACTATGTCACTTTTTGTCCATTTTATTATACCAAATGAATATGTTAATATCGGAATCGCATAAGTATTAATAGCTTTAATGAGGCTTTTTGATGGGTTTAACAGATTCGGCTTACTCTATTTTTGTATTCTGTTAACATAAATTGCAACATGATATTTTTCAAAAAATGTATTAAAATGTGGCTTATTTTATAAATGTTTAAAACTTGAATTAGCCAAGTATGAGGTACGCTATCAAATGCTTTACGGTAGTCAATAAATGTGCAATGTTTTGTCAATTTATTGACTACCGTATGTTTGGTCCGTTACCGCATGGTTGAGTCAATTATGAGCTGCTTCTTGCAGCCCATGTGGTTCCTTCTACACCTTTTTTGTTCTTCTGCCATAATGTTAAGCTCTAGGTGTGAATTTATTTTTGCAGTAATAGTAGCGGATAAAATTTTGTATATTGTGGGTAGACAAGTAATTGAGCGATATTGGGATGGACTATTTCTGTATTACTTTTTGGAATTATATACTTAATCCCTTTTGAAATAAATGACGGAAGTGGTTGCTTTTGGAGTATAACATTTGTAAAAGTTTTAGCGAGAGCCTTATGGAGTGTATGTAATTTTTTATACCAAAAATTGTGAATGTTGTCTAATCCTGTTGATTTCCAATTATATAGTTTAGAAGTAGCGATTTTAATCTCATTTTCTGTTATTTCGTCAAATATAATTTCCTCTATTCAATCCCATTTAAATTTTCTCTTGTTACCATTTGTGTATCATCCCTATTATTAGTTATATTTTTATCTTGCTTTAATTGTCTATAGAACAATTTTTCGTTCGGTGTAAAAAGTTCATTTTCTTGTTTTCTTTAATTAACCTTCGAATATCTTCTAAGTCTTTGTGCTTTAAGTGATAACATTCATACCCTTGTATATTGTAGCGCTATGGTTATGACAAAAGAATTAGGTTTAAAATTTTTAGATGAAAATCAACTGCCAAATCACAAGCGTAACTTAGAACCAGCATGGCAAATAAGATTGCAAAAAGGAATAAACCAGCCTCGGTCAGATATAGGTAGACTTACTCAATACATTAAAGGCAAAAGGTCCAAAAAAAGTAACTAAAACAGCAGAAGAAGTCTTTCGAAATTATCAAATACATACAACTCATGAGAACACAAACAAATCACCTGGACACCTACCTTGACAATCTCAAACAAAAATTATTATTATTTATTATTATTATTTATTATTTATATTCTTTATTGCACACAAAATACTACACTACACAGAAAACTTAAATTTATAAATATATGTACAAGTAGGTGGCCTTATCGCTAAACAGCGATCTCTTCCAGGAAAACCTTGGTGAAGGAGATAATTTTCATTTAAATATATAGAAGTGTGCATAAATAGTAGTTAAACAATTATATATTAATAGGACAAGGTATATATATAGTATATAGGACAATGCAATAATCAAATACATAATATTATATATACATATACACATAAACATACAAATACATATATACATACACACATACTTACATATACATACATAGAATACATACATATTTATAAATATTTTTGTAATACATTATAACTATATATCATATACACAAACCTTATCAAGAAAAGTAGATATGACAATAAAATATATTAAGTAGAACACATTTTTGAATAATAATCTTTAACCATATTTTTGAAAGTCTCAATGCTTTGGGCTTTCTTAATTGTTAAAGGAAGCGAGATCCATAATTTGATTGCTTTGACACAAAAGGAGGAATGAAAACATTTTGAGTTGTGAGCAGGCATTCGCAACATAAGTTTATTAGCTAAATCCGGAATGATCTTTATCTGTGCCCATGAACTCAAATTTTTCTTTAAGATAACTCGGTGTTTTAGGATCGAATAGTACACAGTACATTAGAGATAGAATATGAGTATTCCGACGAAGTCTGATAGGGAGCCACTTGAGCTTAATACGGTACTCGGAAACATGATCATATATGCGAAGGCCAAATATGTACCTAATAGCGAAATTCTGAAGACGCTCAAGTTTATTTAATTGATCTTCAGTAAGATTGGAGTAGCATGCATCAGCATAATCAAGGATAGGGAGTAACAAGGACTGTGCCAGTAAAATTCTACTAGGAATGGAAAGCGAGTTACGCAAAGGTCGTAAATAAGATGCTGCCGCAAACATCTTTCTGCTGGACTCCTTAATATGCAGGGACCAAGAAAGATTCTGATCAATATATAATCCTAGTTCTTTTACAGATTTACTTAAAGGTTTCACAACATCATCAACAACAATAGGTGGTAGGTTATCCCAACAAATTCTCGAGATTAGAGTGCTGTTTCCAGCAATAATGACTTGGGTCTTTTTGGGATTTAAACTAAACCCGAACGACCTGCTCCAATCAAGTATTGCAGCAAGATTCGTATTGGTGTAATTGATGGCATTGGTAAAATTCTGGAGTGATGTATGGGAGTAAATTTGGAGATAATCTGCATACAAATGGTAGAGAGAAAAAATTCGTGAAGTAATAGAATTAATAAATACAGAAAAAAGGAGAGGAGACAACACGCCACCCTGTGGTACACCAGCAGTTAGTTCACACCACGTAGATGTGGCACCATCTACCATAAAATGCTGCCAGCGGTCACGCAAATAGCTTTGAAACCATTCAATTGCCGCTGGAGATATGTTAATATAACGTAGCAGACTCAGCAATACGTCAAAATTGACGGTGTTAAAAGCGTTACTGAAATCCAGCAACGTAAGAATAGTGAGCTGCTTTTGGTCCATACCCCAGCGAATACCATCTGTGATTTTAAGTAAAGCTGTAACCGTACTATGAACAAGTCTGAACCCCGATTGAAAGAAGTCAAGAAGGGAGTTTTTATTTAGGTAGTGGTTAAATTGTGCAAAGACTAAACGTTCAAGGACTTTTGAAAGGAATGGAAGGATAGATATAGGTCGATAATCTGAGGGAGATCAGGGGATCTTCTTTTTAGGAAGAGGAACGATATTAGCTTCCTTCCAAATTCGAGGAAAGGATTCAGAGGATATGGAGTAATTGAAAATATGAGTTAGGATGGGGAGAATAATATCAATCAGGGGGCGATCATTTTACGGCTAATTTCATCAGACCCAATGGCACTTGACGATATGGACAAAACGTTCTTCTTAACATCACAGTCGAAAAATTGATTGAAGGTGAACGGCGAGAAATTAGAAGTTGATGCTTTGAGCAGATTGTTTAAAGTATATGATTTTATATTATCATTTAAAAATGAAGATGTACATGAGAAATGTTGATTTAGTGATTCAATATCAACGTCTTCATTCGAAATAGTAGATTCTTTAGATTTTTCAACTCCTATTGATCAGAGAAACTTCCAAATTATTGCAGGGTCTCCGTTCTCGACTGATTTTTGAACATGGCGTTGTTGTGCATCTCTACAAATTGCATTGCAGTGATTCCGTATGCTCCTGTACGTGTCCCTATTGTGGTCCGATTTATCACTGTTATAAATAAGCCTAGCTTTATTTTTCTTATTTAACAGTGATTTAATATCGTCTGTAAGCCACGGCATTTTAATTACCATTTAATTATCACCATTGTCTGTAATAAATCGGTTCAGTATATTTTTGTTAAAAATATCTATTAGATTTGTAAGCTTTTTACTATATTTTAATTTAGGTAATTTCGGTCTGCATGTAGGATCCATACATGAGTATTGGAATATTGTTGTTTATAATTCTTTATGTAGTTTTGTACTAGCTTCTTCTGCTATAGTAGTTTGTTGTTCCAATGTTGTAAGATCTGTTTCTAAAATTATGTCGTATACCATATCTTCCTGAGTGGGAGTATTTGAAGTTTGTGTAGAAGAATGGGTGGTGAGTGTTGTTGGCTCTGTAGTGGATGAATAAGAGTTTTGATCGCATGATTGAGGTTGAAGTAAATCATTTGTTGCAAGTGCTACTAAGTCTGTTGGGTTAGAACAAGGAAGAGTGTTGTGGCAGTCATTGCGAACGGTATTTGTTTTTTTTCAATTTTACGTCTGATTTCATTTTTTAATTGTTCTAAATCTTCCTCAGAGAGATATTTCTTTTTAATTTTCATTCGTCTCTGGTCTGAGATTCTTTGCTCTGTAACATTTACTCCCGGGTATTGTTTAGTAAAGGATTCATGCAGGATTTTCCTGTAACAAGTCATATCTGTCTCTAATTTTGTTATAGTGTAATATGAACGCATGATAAACATTTTGACATCATTTGACCATATCATGCGTACCCTTGCTTTACGAGCCTTAGTGGACGCTGGTAAAAAGGGATTTTCCTCCTGCGTAACATCTAAAGTTAGTATAGATCTATTTGAATGTGGTAAATTATGACTTGTTAAGGATGACGGTGAAGGTATGTACGAAACAGTAGATGGGCTATAAGGTTCTTCTAGTAAAAGTGACGGTGGATAATTGTTAGTCTGTCTGTCTTGTGTTGAGTTGGCTGTAGCATTTTCGGGTAACGCGGAGGGAGCCCGCCTATTCAGCTCCTCTCCGCTGGCGAACTGAACTGTCGCACCCAGCGTCAGCTCCAAGTGCGCCCCGGCAGCGGCCCTAAACGTTTCCTTCTTAATCGAGTCTCCATGTTTAATGGGTAACCAGTTACGTGTTAGCCGTGCCAGTAAAAATAGGGGCTTATTATTATTATTATTATGGGGTATATATAGAGTATTTTCATCTGGTTGGGCTGAATAAATAAATAAAAGGACATGATAAATATACATAAATTTATATATATATACAATACTAACATAAAGAAATAATACATAAATAAATAAAAGCCCAGATGGAAGCCCTCGGCAGGGGAGACCAAACGGCAGAGGGTTAGGGGGAAAAAGAAAGAAACCGGCGAACGATGCGAGTGGTATCGAGGAGCACCGCCTTCTGAATTTGAGCCCGGAGCGGTCTGTCATGGAGTCCCAGTCGCCTCAGATGACCCGAGAGGCTGACTGCGATTAACACGTTCACAGAAACGACTACAGGTATAATTTCGGTCGGCAGTCCACCCCACATGTCGGTCACCTCGTGAGCCAGGTCCAGATATTTTATGCGCTTATCTGTTTCAGCTTTCACGAGGTTCTCGCCATACGGAATGGTAATGTCGACCAAAAATATCCTTGATTGCGCCCGGTCCATCAGCACAATATCAGCCTTATTTGCAAGAATAGTCCTATCTGTGATGATGGCCTGGTCCCAGTAGAGCCTGGTGCGGTCATTTTCAAGCAAGGCTTCCGGCAAGTACTTGTAATACGGCAATTTCCGGTCCACGAGACCGTATTTCAGAGCGAGCTCCTGGTGTAGAATTCTGGCTACTAAGTTGTGCCTGTCCAAGTACTCAGAGTTAGAAAGCGCCGAATAACCGGAGATGACATGCCCAAGTGACTCACCGGGATGGCGACAAGCTCTACAGATGTCGACAGTGCCTTCCCTTAGGATGTATCTCCGATAGTTGTTGGTCTTAATAACCTGATCTTGTATCACACAGACAAAACCCTCGGTTTCCCCAAAGAGGTTACCAAAACGTAGCCAATGGAGGGAGCCAACTGTGTCTACGAAAGGCTCATGTAGAGCCTTGTAGAACCTCCCGTGGAGCTCCTTCTCCTTCCATACGGTCTCCCGGTCGGAAATGCTCTGTCTTACCATTGCTCGTTGACTAAGGATAGAGGGGTAAGTCCTTTATCACAAGAAATGACGTCCCTATAGAATGCATCATCTGCTCTCGCCAGAAAGTAATTACGGAGGCTGCACACTTCGCGATTGTGCATGGTAAGCGCCCTTAAAAGCCACGCCCACCATGTTTCCGCGGCAAGTACAGCCTCATAATCGACGATCTCGGGTGATGCATCCTATGGGACGTCATAGTAGTGCGGACTTTTCTATCCAGGGCGTTAAGTTCAGTTTGAGTCCACTTAAGTATGCCAAAAGTACGAGTATATATAAGAACAGGCATGACCCAACCATTATATGCGTGTGTCTTATTTACACCGGACAAAAGGCTGTTAAGCACTTTGGTCAAGCGTGCATAAAATACATCGCAAACTGACTGTTTCATACCCGCCTCATCGATACCGATGTTCTGTGACATACCCAGGTATCGGTTTGTTTCAGCCTCGGAAAGGGTCCTTATGTTGATGGGCATAGATAAATCTTATAATGCCTTTCTATAGTCTATCCAGGCGGCGGAGAAGTTCCGAAGGTTGCGTTTAACCACTTTGCCAATGACCGCGTCAATGAGGAGTGGTTCCTTGGTTCCACGACCACCGCCCCGGCATCCATTTTGAGCAAGCGACATCACCTGATTTAAATCCAGGTGACAAATGATTCGCGTACTCAAAATGGATGTCAATGTCTGGTATATGGTGAGTAGACACGTAATGGGGCGGTATTTGCTAGGGTCTGTGGAATCATGGTCTTTAGGAACCAAATGAGTGATCCCAGTAGTGAAGAGGCTCGGGAGCGACTTTTGGTCAAGAGTCTCTTGAAACTGTCGGGCGAGCACAGCGTGACACAGCGCGAAACCCTTCAGCCAGTAGTGATGCAGTCCGTCGTGTCCCGGACTTTTCCAGTTCGAGGCCCTACGGACCGCCTCAGCTACGTCATCCGGCATTATAATGATGGATTCCATGGGCGTAACACTCGCACACTGACTCGCCACAACTTCTGTCCAAGGGCCCTCGCTGTGGTTTACGGGCTCTGACCACAGGCCGCGCCAGAATGCGACAGTGTCGGCCTGATTCGGTGCTGAGCCCGTTCCACGTGACGTTGGCCGCTCCAATGATTTATAGAGCCTCTTCTGATCACTCTGGACTCTTCGACTGATACTGGTTGAACCGTGTCGACCTCTCGGTATATTGCCGAATCCGCTTTCCCCAAGCAGTGATTCTCTGCTTCAGATCTTCTATGCGCTCCGTCAGTTTTTGCATTATATCCGGCTGGGACAAACTGATATTTGTCCCAGCAAACGCCATTCTGATGGTGCGCACAATTCTTGGCTTGTTATTTCCCGACCTGAAGCACATCAGTTTGCCGATGAGGGCCCTAGCCTTTGCGATACGTACTTCAATTCTTATTCTCCAGGCTAGGATGGCGCTACTTTGTCTAGTAGCACGTCCAGCCAGTTAGGTAGAGGAGTTTGGCGCCAATAATACGACATACTGCCAGTGCGTCGCCGAAAATAATTGAGTCCGTCTCGCAAAGGTCCTTGGCTTCCAAATTGGTCACCAGCATTGGGTTAAGAGCCCTCACGACAGCTCGATTCCGCTTGCTTAGGGTTATGCGGGGAAGTCGCGGTCGATTTTCGAGAGGCGTACTGCGCGTTTCCTCAATCGCCTCTTCCAATATACTCATTTGCTCTAGTTATAGTTCCTGGGCGACTGTTCCATCATCGTCTGAATCGACCACAACTGGGGGATTCACGGCGGCATCCACGTATGCTGGTTGCTCTGCAACTTGTGGCGCCGCATCCTCAGCCGTAGTATTTTCATCCGATGAGGGTATAGCCTCACGTCGTAGCCATTCGAGTTCGGGGCCATCAAATATGTTTGAGCGCAAGATATACCGAACTCGGTCGGTTATTATTATTATTATTATTTCTATATCTTTACTTTTTCAAGCCTTGTGGCCGTTATTAATGCTAATTACGGGTGTTTACCAAGTAAAAAGCATGAAAATTTTATTAAGTAGTGTGTTCTGGGATATTGGGCGTAACTTCGTTTTTATCTGTTTGTAAAAAAAATCTCACGATACGGCACGTATTTAATATGGCGGCTTTCTGTAATTGTATGTATTTATTCTCTTTCATATTTAATAGTTTCAGGCTATGGTGAAGATGTTTTGGGATTACTCCTGTAGTTGATAACACAATCGGTACTATGTATACTTTTTCTTGTCTCCAAATTCTGCTAACTTTGTCTTGGAGATCTGCATATTTGTGGATTTTTTCTGTCATTGTCTTTGTAATATTATGTGTGTTAGGTATAGCTATATCAATAAGGTAGGTGATTTTATTAAGTTTATCTTGTAGTGTAATGTCTGGTCTATTATAATGTACTGTTTTGTCAGTTAAGATAGCGCGGTCGTAGTACAACTTATGTGTTGTATTTTCTAGAATTGTATTTGGGATGTATATATAATAAGGTGTAATAGTGTCTTGTATGAGGTTATGTTGAATAGCAAGAGTTTGATGTATGATATTAGCTACCTGGTTATGTCTATGAGTGTAATCGGTTTGGGCGAGATGTGGGCATGCTCCAGTTATATGCTGAATGGTTTCAGAATGTAAGTGGCACTTTCGACTCTTATCATCTAATACAGTGGGATTTTTAATGATATATTTCCTGTAATTGCGAGTATTTATAACTTGGTCTTGAATTGCGATAATAAAACCTTCGGTTTCAGGGAATAATGAACCTATTTTTAACCATTGATTTGACGCAGCTTTATCAATCAAGGGTTGTTCCAGTTCATGATGGTGTCGGCCGTGCATTACTTTTTGTTTCCATGCTTCTTTTAAAATTTGCTCTGGGTCTGTAACTTAGTTATGGGGTCTTTGTGTAGTAGTTTGATGTAAGTTTAGTGGTGTTTAAAAAAAGTCATTACATTGGATTGCTTTGTGTATGTCACTCGTATCAGATTTTTGATAAAATATAATTTTAATCCGTATACTTGTTTGTGTCATAGGTTTTGTATATTTAGGAGTCCTCTGCCTCCGTTTTATCTCTTTAAAGTTAACCTTTCTATAGCCGATTTCGGGTGGTGGTGGTTGTGTTTTGTTATTATTGATCGTGTGGCTCTCTCTATAGAATAAGTATTAGTTTTGCTCCATTTTACTATACCGAATGAGTAGGTAAGTACTGGTATGGCGTAAGTATTCACAGCTTTTATTAGTTGTTTTCCAGATAGTTTAGTTTTGCGAGGTAAACTAGAGTTCAGGAGTTGAGGTTTTCTTTTATTGTTCCGTCATCTAATCCTTTGAGCTGGTGAAATCCCAGATACTTATAAACGTCATTCAGTTCCATGGCTGATCTAAGAGTGCGCCGATCCACGTGGCGGACCTGCTGTATTAGCTGATACTCTGGGAGAAAGGCGAGTCAGTCCCTCACAAGGTTAGTGCGTGCATTCCACTCTCATCCACTTTCCTTATTCTGCTTGTTGTATGTACCAATACAGTCCACAAATCATTATCGAAGAAACCCACGTTACTAGCGCGTCCACCATAAGCGAAAAGTTTGAAGATTTTTTGTTTGATTAAACAAAATTGTTTCATATTATACGATACTCAATTCAAAACGCTAAAGAAATTGCATTAAAACATGCTCCTTAAAGTAATTTTTTTTAATATTTACATGTAAACTTGTTAGGGTGTGGTAATTTTGGCATGTCAAGTTGGTAAAATATGTGGATACAGATAAGGTCATATACTTTTCACTGAAAAGAAGAAAAATAATCCAGTTTTCTGTTGTATTGTCGTGTAAGAAAAATGACATGTTTTTTTTTTATTTATGTCATCAGCTCGTAAAAGTCCACTACTGCACATGGGTCCGTCCCGTGGTAGAGAGGATTTGCCTTAATTGTCACGCTAGACAGGCGGACTGCCGTTAACAGTGCCAGACGATTTGCACTTTTGATGCTGTTGTCCGTCGCCGGTCTTGATTACTTAGTCTAGCTTAAACGAAATGGTTATACAGTCGTCTACTAAGAGCATTAATTTTTATAGGATTTCCCATTTATTAGATTATTTTTCACGAGATGAAACAGGGTTTGAAAAAGGGACATAAATTATTTTACAATGTGTAGGAACAATCATGTTTTTTAGTAAAACCTCTGTATTTATAACTCAACAAAAAGTAAATATAAAGAGGCAATACTTAATAATTTTTATTGCAAATAAACGGAAACCTTTGTATACATCACATCACATGTACTTACTTTTGTATTTACTATGAGTTTGTCATTGTTTCTTGCTTCGACTTAAAATTTCAAGACATCCTCGCATGTTGCGTTCAATCCCCAACGACACCAATATTAGTTGTAACTTGTGGTGCAATTGCAGTGATTTACTATATGTACGGCGATAAAGGGAACCATCGTAAAAATATGAATTTCTGAGAAAACTACAAACAACTTCACATGTTTCTTGTCTGAAATAAATTTAAAAGAGGAATATTTGTTATATTTGTAGTTTATATTTGCTAGTTTAAAACGCATACGAGACTTTATCTCACAACTTGGTCATGCAAATATTTGTATTCAAAATTGACTTACTCGTATATAGCTATATAAACGCTCGTTTTAAATTAAAAAAAAATCAAATATCATTTATTTCAGATTCTTCATCCATAGGTACGTAACAAGAAAATGTATCCAGTGTTAGTAATAATATTAATGATATTATTAATTTAATCTTGCGCCTGGTTGAGAGCCCGACGCATGCAGACAAATCCATTGTCACAACCAAAAAAAAAAAAATAGTAGTGGAATATCTCACTCATTTGCAATGCGCCCAGAATGCTGTTCGAAGTATCGCGCACTCACCTTATCAGCGAGATGCTTCTCTTGTAGATGATTGTATAAAAGCAATCAGTTTGCACCACGGCAAACATAGCCGACACACTGCAAAAACGCAGCAGCCCAAACAACACTCTAAATGCATTGTTGTATTGAAGACGCAGAGAACTGTACGCTTGCTGCGTGTAATTAAACCACAGACCGCATGTGTAGAACGACTGATAATAAAGCTTAAAAAGCGTTAGTTTAGATTTCCTTTAATGCACCACAGGCAGATGAGTTTGGCTTTTGGAGAATAAGGTTATCTACACCCTGCAGCATAAACCTGTAGTACTTCATATGGTAAGTGACGAGAACCGGTTCTTGTATTGGTAATGAGGTATTCCATATTTGTTCTCATATGTGACAACGCATCTGCTATTTGATTCCTATTCAATAATAGATGTAGATGCTTACAGATACTGGCCATTACGAAGATTGTATGCTCGTCACTTACTTAAATATAATTTGGTATTTTCGAGACGATCATAACCAATTTTGGGATGATTAGAAAAAGTGAGTAGCAATTTTATGAAAAACATAAGACTCGAAATGTAAGAATTTGGATAATTTAGAAAGAATTAATTTCCTTTCATGTATATTTAAAATGGAAAATAAAGCATTGTGTATGGATTAAAAAGAAATAATATTTGCTGTATCACCTAATTGCTTTCCTGTTTCAACGTTTCTCGCTTGATCTTTAATTAAAGCATTGCGCGTATTTTCGCTGACAAATCCCATTTCGTACCTAATTGTATAACACGACATGAATATTTTCATTGTGATTAAAATTATATAAAACATTTATTTTAATTTTTCTCTATTAAGTAACTAAGTGAAAGTTTTTTTTTCATCCCGGCATATTTTTTGTTATTTTGTACTCCACACGATGCATAAAGGCACCATCGATCTACGAAGAAATAATACATCCAAATATACTAATGTATTGGTGTTTTAAGAATAACCACTAACCCATATCATCCCGTGGGTGGCGTAAGAGACAACACAGGGAAAAAAATCAGGAGATGAGCAGCAGCGTCTTCCTATTAACGACGAAAAATAAAAAAAACTGTGGTTGACAACCCGCTTGCCAAGCGTAGCAACTATGGCAACTATCCTCCCTATGAGCTGATCTATGGGGGAGGCCTATGTTCAGCAGTGGACTTTAATAGGATGTAACGGTACTAAATTAGCTTATGAGACAAGAAATATATTCTATAAGATTTGTAAAGTTAGTAGTTTAGGTGTAGGTGTAGTTTTTAGGTTGTTTTATATGGCGTGATTAGTATCATCTAAGTGAAAAGTCTATAACTCTTCGTAAGCCTGCAATGCACAATCCATATCTGGACAAGAGCCTGTCCATAGAAGTATTGACTTGCGTTAACTCTCACAACTATCAAGCGAAATGGCATTTGATGATTGCATACCAGACGTGTGACATGTTTGACGTTACTCTCTGTCGCCCATCTACGACTAGGTATTTTTCACTAGATGATGTGATGACTTGGTAAGTGATGCGGGAAATCAATGGATCCAAGTGGCTCAGAACCATGCTTTGTGGTATTCCTTGGGCGAGGCATATGCTTACCAGTGGATTAGTGAAAGGCTCTAGTGACGTTGACGATATGATCAAATATGATCACATTGGATGTCATGAGTTCTTTTAGCGTTTCCTGTATTCGCCCCGTACGACATTTGATTCCCATGAGGACATATGGAATGTTTCATTAGCAATAAAGTGAATAGAATAGATTTTTTTTAAATTAAGCAACAACTTCATAGTTAACTACTTCTTATCCAATAAACGTCTACGTAAATTATACAATAAGGAAGGTTTTACGGTATGTTTTAAGGTCACCGTTCCCTACACTCACTATACGTAGCACTGAAACATCATGCTGCAGATAATTTAAGATAAATTGTCCGATTTTATACAAAATGGAACCACACGACAATTTTCGATTTTTACTTTTTTTGAAGAATACTAATTTAAAAGTGGTCTAAATTCTTAAACAAAAAAGAATCACATGATTTTTCCCTTGGAAACAAATTATACCAAAAGTAGAACAGAACCAACAGCAACAACAAACATTACATATAAGCTAAACCGAACCACAGCACAACGGGACTAGATTGTTCAAATAAATAAACGATATTCCACACATACTTGGTACCATTATACATTACACATATTTCTATTATTAACAATTATTTTTAATACACCAAATGGAACCAAGTTTCTGTGGTATCTTTATGTGTAAAATAAATTCATAATTTAATTGCTAATTTTTGCAAAATGAACCACAAGCATTCGGTTCTATCATGTATAAATAAATATGGTAAAATAGTAGAACCATTAGTTTGTGATTCCATTATGCAAATTATAACGTTTTGAAACCCATCATTGCTCAAAAGTACCAAATGACATGACTTGTTACATGCCTCTCATCTATAAACAACGAAATATTTACTTTATTCCATTGCATATATGGCCCAAAGTGCAATAACACGAAGTTTTGAAGTAAAACGTCAAAAATCTGTGAAAATCGGTGTTCATCAACGAAGTAGTTCGAATGCGTGACGAACGTTTTTTTTTCTCCGCGAAGAAAGTTCCATTGTTTTTGTTAATTTTTTTAAATTTGAATAATTAGAAGAAGTGAGCGCGAGACGGAATATTTTATGCCAGACATGACTTTAGACAAGATGTACGATTTATACTGTGAACATATAGAATATGAAAAGGTCAGTAAGGCAATATATACAAAGTTATTTTATAAATATTTCAATCTTAAAGGAGCGTCTCTTAAAAAAGATACTTGTAACGAGTGTGACACATTACAAGCGAAATTAACTCGTTGCAAAACTGCTGAGGAGAAAACAACCATAGATACAGAACGCGAAGAACATTGCCGAAAATGGGAAGAGGCTCGAAATAAAATGAAGTCTGACTTTATTCTGGCTACTCAATGTATGGAAATAGAATGTCTCACGTTTGATCTCCAAAAACATTGCCAATGCCGAAGATCCCTACCGGAATTATTTACTATAAACGACAGCTTTGGCTGTACACTATGGGCATTTATTCTGCAAAGACTAACTAGAGTGAGTGCTTTGTCTGGATAGAAAGAATGGCTGGTAAAGGTGCCCAGGAAGTCGGTTCTTGTCTATTAAAATACTTAGGCGAGCATATTTCTGAAGATGTAGAGGAATTAATTTTATGGAGCGATTCATGTGGAGGACAGAATCGTAACATAAAGGTAGTATTGATGTTAAAAGCATTTTTGCATTCTCATCCCACGTTGAAAAAATGACACAAATATTTTTGATACCCGGACATAGTTAACTACCCAATGACAGAGATTTTTCCCACATTGAAAATGCAAAAAAGAAATATCCGAGACTATACAGTCACGGTGATTATGTGCAGGTTATGAAAGATTGCAAGAAAAAGAACCCGCTTACAGTTGCAGTTATGGCGAAATCTGATTTTCTGGGAACTTCTAAGGTTGAAAAAATTATTATTAACAGAAAACGTGGTATTAATAAAGAATGTATTTTTTTTATAGGATAAGGGTGACAAACGAGCACACAGTTCACCTGATGGCAAGTGGTTGCTGCGGCCCATAGACATCTACATTTATCCTCGATTAAGAATCAAAATGCAGATGCGTTGTCACCCCAGAGGACTAAAATTGAATGTCTCGTTTCCAATAAAAATTATTTCCGGTTCTCTAACCTCATCATACGAAACACAGCAGCACTAAGCTGCTATTTTACGCTGGTATTCTGTGAGAGCATGGTCCTACCCCGGTCGAGCCGACTCATTCATGCTACAACCATAATATAACTGCAGCGTGGCTCTATCACGTATAAATAACATCTAGAAAATGAAAAACTGCCGTTGCCAACCCGCCTGCCAAGCGTGGCAACTACGGCAAATATGCCCCTATATATCAATCTATAGGGGAGCCCTATGTTCAGCAGTGGATTTTTGATAGGCTGTAATGATGATGATGAATAATAAGAAAATTAAAACAAAATTTAAGCAGTGCTAGCTCAGGGAATAAGTTCCTGTCTTCAATTTCACAGTGCACGAGCAACTCAAGTTCGATTCTGCTACCACCACGTTGTTGATCGAAAATTTATGTGACTTACTCAGAAATAAGAAGAGGCCTGTGCCTGTAACTTTATATTACTTTTTTTCCACGTGCTCAGTGGTAAAGTAAAATATCTGAAGAAAACTATGAGTCTAATAAAAACATAAAGAGATCATGAGAAACTAACGAAATGAATTCCAACACGCACTGGTATAGCACGGCGGACTCCTCTCTGCTTCAAAATCCTCTCATAAAAGACCTGTGCTTACGAACTGTGGGGATTGGAATGTAAATAACTAGTGTAAATACTATGATGAACGAGTCCTGATAGTAAGTGGTTACCACAGGTCATGGACAAAATTAACCTTTAACTTTAACCAAAGAAGTCCACTGATGCGTTCCTACGCAGAAAAGGATATAAACGAAGTTATATAGAACTGTAAAGTGAAATATATAGAATATAGGTGACAAACGAGCACAGTCCACCTGATGTTAAGTGGATGCTGTGGCATCTACATTTATCTTCAATTAAGAATCAAAATGCAGATGCGTTGTCACCCGTGAGGACTAAGATGGAATGCCTCGTTTCCAGTAAAAAGGGTATCCGGTTCTCTACACTCACCATACGAAACACAGCAGCGTTAAGCTGCTATTTTACGTTGGTATTCTGTGAGAGCGTGGTCCTACCCCGGTCGTGCCGACCCATTCGTGCTACAACTATACTACTAATATAGCTGCAGCATGGCTCTACCACGTAAAAATAATTGGCTACAAACTCAGGAAATATACCAAAAAAGAGACTTACCAAACTCAATTTATTTTAAAACAGATTTCCTTGGTAGTTCTGTGGAAGTAAATATAGGAAGAGCAACTGTTCGTGGCAGACCAGCTGTAATCTTGACGGAACATTTAATTCCTCTGTGGCCGTTAGGAAGCCAGTATCACCAGCGAAACTAGACGGTACTCAGTCCATATTACATCTCATTCCACAAGATGCACAGAGTTTTTATAATGGTCTCATTTGTGATTATGCAATAGAAGACGACATCGATGGACTAGACACGGTGTATTTTGAAATGAAATTTGATGATAACGTCGAATAAACGCTCTCTATATGTATTATTTTATATTTTTTGTGAATTAAAGCTTATTACGATAACATAAATACATATTTTCATTTATATCAGTAAATCCCTGGGTTGTGGTTCTTTTTTGTATATGAGAATACCTATCAATAAGTAAATGTTAAAAGGAACCACATGCACATTTACTTAATTATCTAGAAAAATTAAGAGTATTTAGAGCAAATTTATATACACATACTTAAATAAGTAATTTATCAACAAATTTGAATAAAATAATAAATAATTTTACTTCATCTTACAGAGCTGCAGATGCTTTTTGTAAATCGTTTGATATCTCAGAAGTGCGTGTTTGCTGGATGGTTCCTTTTTGCATAAATAGGGACAATTGATGTGTGGCTCCATCATCTGATGTAACTGTTAGATTGTTTTGTACATGAAAAATGAAAATAAATAAAAATAACAGAATGCTTGGTTTAGACATAACGTCCGTCTACATTTTTTTCCCTAAAATATTTTTTTTTTAATAAACCTACTAGCTGTACCCTACATGCGTTGTGCAATACCTTTTGTGTGAAAAATATCCGCGGGCATGCGCTCAACAATTCCCCACATTTTCATCGTAATCGGATGAATGTTATAGCAAAGCGGACAAACAAGGAAACAAATATTTATTTTTTTGTCAGAAACCGAAAAGAATGCGGGCGCTGAAAGAACAACTCACTATAATAATACCAAGTCCAACAATATCTAGGAGGCCATAGATACGTGGTGAATTTTCCAATTCGGTTCAGGCGTCTTCGAGTAATCGGTGAACATACATAAAAAAAAGATTCCGACGAATTGTAAACCTTCTCCTTTTGAAGTCGGTTGATGAAAACATAAATATAATTATATTATATTATTTTAATTATAGAGTAATTGATGTTACTTGCCTTTTAAAAGAGATTTAAAAGAAATCAGCAACATATTTATTTCCAATGCCAGAAAGATTTCATAAAGTAAGTAACATCAATTACACTATAATTACAATTGTAATTATAGTGTAATTGATGTTACTTACTTTAAGGTAAACCTTCCTGGCCAAATACCGTGTAGTAGCGGTGTAAGAATATCCAGTACCACATATCATCCCATTGATGTCGTAAGAAGCGACAGAGGGAAATGAAATAGGGCATGGGCAGCAGCGACTACCTAATAACAACTAAAAATAAAACTAGTGGTTGCCAACCCGCTCGCCAAGATTGATAAAAGTGGCAAATATCCTTCCACCTCCTATGAGGCAATATATGGGTAAGGCCGGTTCCCCCTATAGGTAAGCGACAGTAGTATAATGGTTAAAAGTGCAGACTATAAACTCAGAAAGTTGTGGGTTTGCCTTTCGACTAAACAGAAGCATTTCAAGCTTATCGTAATGTGTACTGAAGGTCAAAAAAGAAATAAAACACTAACGGGAGAGGCCCATATCCAGCAGTGGTCTATTACAAGCTGATGAGAAAAAGTTTTAACTAACAGGTTTAGTGACATCTTGTTCATATTAAGTAGTTCGTTGTAACTTTCCTGACTCAACTTTTCATAAAAAGTAAAAATCTACGCCAAACAATTAAAAGAATACTTCTACTTAGTTGTTTCTTCCAGTGATAGTTCTTAGTTGTTTCGTCTTACTTTTTATTGTTTGAAGTGGCTTTTACCATTTATTAAAAGTTACCCTTTTAAGTGGATGAAGGAATATCACAATGTCCATGTCGTCTAAATAGTTACATTTAAAACTTCATTCCCTATTTTGCCATCATTGGGGGTGACATTTTATCCCTAATTTTATTAAGGACCACCACTATAGCGACCACTGTAACTGTCACTGTAACCACCTACCTATTTAATGAAAAAAACATCATAATCGGTCCACAATTGATGAAGATATTGCGTAACATACATACAAAAAAATTATTAACCTTCTTTTTTGAAATCGGCTAAAATACCATAAAAATAATCTGCCAAATATTACTACAACTCCAAATTATAAAGTACGTACTTACTAGGATATCCTCTACCAGATATTTCTACTAAGTGAATTTAAATCGGCTAAGCTTTGTGTAAAGTACATAAAGACCAAGTAAGTAGCAGTCATATATTCAGAAATTCAGATTTCTCTGAATTTATCTATACATATAAATATAATAAATCTGTAGAAAAGTCTGTCTGTAATCTGTAATTCTAATATATTCTTGAAAAAACAAGTCTAGGGGACTAAATAAAGGGTTCTGAAGCCAAATTAGTGGTTTTTAGAATTTTTGTCTGTCTGTCTGTCTGTCTGTGTATTCCGGATTCAAGCAAAAACTACTGAATCGATTCACATAAAACTTTGTATGTAGGTAGATAGTAACCCATGAGGCAGTAGGCAGTAGGCAACTTATGAGCTACTTTTTATCCGATTACGAAACTTCAAAAAAGAAAGAAGGTTAAGTATTTTCCTTCCTTTAGATGTTAACTTCTTATTATATCATAGTTGTAGGCGGGATGACGGGTGTTTTTAAATAAATACCATATTTATAAATAAAGTTTAAAATATAGTTTTAAAGTTGGTAAAATAATTTGAAACTACACCGATTTAGTTTCAAATCTATCATCAAATGGAAATAGTAGTATATTTTACCTTCAGTTGCTATTAAATAAAATAATATAAATAACTTACATTTATATGTTTAAAGAGTTAGATTTTTAAAATTATTTAAAAATTCCAACGTTTAGTTTTTTAGTATTTTTGTTATTTTTTTTTAAAAGTGTAATAATTTTAATATGTAATAGTGACGTCTATCAAAAATATGAAAATTGTTAAGATTTTTTATTTCAATTAGTAATCTATATTATGTAAACTAATTAAAACTGGTCTGTCTGCAATTATTGCCAAACTTTCATTATCATTATAGTTTCATTAAAGAGATTTCCATATGTCGTGGCCAGATCGTAGAATTGATCATATATCATAACGTAGTCTATCATTTTGTGAAATGGTGTCGTCATTTCATGATATTTAACACTGTTTGTTGACCAAGTCAATTAATAGAAATCGTTTGAAGATATTAATAACTAAACACAACGTTGCTATTTCATGATATGATCATATGAGGATACCATTAAATCGTTTTTCACCACTAGTGGCGCTAATAGCGTATTTTTTAACAGAAACAGAACTTTAACAGAATTGACATTACTTTATGCCTTATTGATATAATGAATAAATGTTCGCTTCTATCGCTGATATTACTAGATAGTATAGTTTTGGCTTTCATAATTTCATCTAATATTAGCGCTATCTACTTACTTATAAATAAACTAAAATGGTAAGTCACTGATAAAATTAAATAATAGAATGCTACTGAATATACGATGTAAATAATTGAAAATGCGTTCGTGGCATCGTTACTTTTTGTTTTCACTCTACCGTAAATATTAAGGGTTGCAAAGATGAGTAGAACTCATTATCGTCAGCCTATCAAAAGTCCACTGAAATGAACATAGGACTCCCCCACTAATTATCAAGTAGCTGGATATTTGCTATAGTTGCCACGCTTGGTAGGCGGGTTGGCAACCGCAGCTATTATTATTTTGATCTGTTGTCAGGAAGATGATGCTGCCCATCTCCTGTTTGTTTTACTACGTCGCCTCTTACGACGGGACGATATGAGGTGGCGGATTCTCTTTCACCGCCACAACAAGGCGAACATATTTCTACTCCCGTTCATTAGTGTAGTGCTTCCCACGTTCACTGTGAATAAAATTTATAAGGAATAAAACTAATTTTAAGGATTTTATAGCGCTTAATTTTAACTTTTTTAATTCCCGATGTTTTGGGCACTTAACAGCACCCAAGGTCACGGGAGGACTCATTGACTGCTTGGGTTTGAATTTAATTTCATTAATTATGGGGTCCTTAGCAGATAATAAAATAATAATAAATAATTTTTATTTCATTTCCAATTACACATGTTAACATACAGGAACAAATATGATTACAATTAAATAAAATAACAATAAGTCTAACAAAAATTATATGTTATAATAAACTTAAAACTATGGGTAGCTTAATAATGTAGAATCTACAAAAGAAAAATTGAATAGTCAAGTTTATAATATTAGCTACCTGCCTGAACTAGGTTGAGTACCTGTGTTTCAGACCATCACTTACACTATGGGTTTAATAATGTAGGACACTAGATAATTTAAATAATAAAACTATATTGTATAATAAATAAAATAACTAAAGAACAATTATTTGTTACCTACAATTAATATTAGGTCCTTACATATGAAATTAGCGTTTTGTCGTACTGACCACTTTGATCTGAAATATCTCCTCTTTGGTTAAGAATTAAAAATTCAAATTTATAAATTCATTTAGCTGGTACATTTGAGTTTTGAAAATAGTCATTCATTTGTTTTTTCCTCATAATTTTATTATTTGGCGTCGCTTATTACCGCACAATGGAAACATGAAATATCGGTATATTTACGAGTACGAGTTCTACCGTGGCACCAGTGCTGCAGAAACAGCTCGAAGGATTAATGATGTGTACGGCGCTGGTGTCGCAAAAGAAAGCACGGTACGTTTTTGGTTTCAACGTTTTCGTTCTGGAAATTTCGACCTTCAGAACCAACCCCGTGGACGGCCGGAGACCAAAGTGGAAAATGAAGAATTAAAGGCTATTGTGGAAGCGGATCCATCACAAAGCACTTCAGAGATATCTGCAGGCTTCGGGGTAAACGATAAAACTGTATTTATCTACTTGAAGCAAATCGGGAAAGTAAAAAACTTGAACGATGGGTACCTCATGAATTGAGTGAATCGAACTTGCAAACACGCGTCGACTGCTGTGTTACTTTGCTCAACCGAAACAATAATGAAGGGATTTTAAATCGAATCGAATTGTGATGAAAAGTGGATACTGTACGATTATCGCGCTCGTCGTAATGGCTGAACCCTGGAGACCCAGCCAAATCCTGCCCAAACGAAAATTGAGTCAGAAAAAGTTACTTGTGAGTGTTTGCTGGACTAGCGCCGGTGTCGTTCACTAAAGCTTTCTAAAATCTGGCCAAAAGATTACGGCAGATATCTATTGTCAGCAACTGCAAACCATGAAGGAAGAACTAGCTGCTAAACAACCGAGATTGGTCAATCGCTCTAGGCCACTGCTGCTTCACGACAACGCATGACCACACACTGCACAACAAACAACCACTAAGTTAGATGAGCTACAATTGGAATGTCTGCGAAATCCACCGTTTTCCCCGGACCTTGCTACAACTTGCTAAAAAACTCAACTCCGATGCGGCAGTCCAAACGGCCTTCAAAGAGTTTATTGATTCTCGTCCCCATGTTTTTTTTTAGTAAAGGGATCAATGAACTACCTATGAGGTGGAAAAAGTGCATAGATAACAACGGTGCATACTTCGATTAATTAAATATATTTTACAAAAAACAATTGACTTTATATTCCTCCCGTAAAAACGCCAATTTCATATGTAAGGACCTAATACAAACTATTTTAGAATTTCCAACAACTTCTCTGTGTCTTCGTAATTTAATGTATTCAGAAATTCCCTTACAATAATATTACATTTCTTATAACTTACACTATATATCTTTAGTGACTTGTTGAGCTTGTTATATAGAAATGGTCCTAAAAATATGTAAAATCTGTTCACAAATGCGTGTTTGCTTTGAGGGTTTACACAAACTAAGTCCATTCTTCCCCTGTCTATGGATTTTAACTTAAATGGAAGTTCGGTATGCTGTTTTAATATGATTTTCATGATAAAAAACTGACGGACAGTTAGTGCACTACATGCCAAGTAAAGTTGACATGTAGGAAACATGAATGGACGGAAAGTGGCTACCTTTAGAACTGCTCTCTGAGCACGTTCTAGTGGGAGCAATATTGTTTAAGAAGCACCACCCCAGGAAGTAATGCCATAAGTGAGTATGGATTGACACAAAGCTAAATAGACCTGTCTTATCAATTTGAAGTCAACGATGTTACGGAAATATTTAAAAATATATATTAATTTACGAAATCTAGCACAAAGTAAATCGATGTGCTTGCGGAAATTTAAATGTGTGTCAAGCGTGATACCTGGATATTTTATATTGCCTGTTTTTTTTAATGCGGGACATGCACATGCAGTGTCATCATACGAGCTACAATTATGAGCGTAAATATTTAGGTGAGTAGGTATGCTATTGTTTCTCATTGAAAATAACATACATTGTGATTTATCTGCGTTTAAATTTAGGAGATTGTTAAGAAGCCAATAAGATACTTTGTTAAAGCCTTGCCGAGCGTATTTATAAACCTTATCTCGTGATTTAGCTGACAACAGCAGGGCTGTGTCATCCGTATATGACATTATGACACCATTTTGAAGTTGAAGATTGCACAAGTCATTTATATAAATTAGGAACAATGTAGGCCCCAGAATACTGCCCTGTGGGATTCCATAAGAGCTGTTTTGTAATTATCACCGATTTTTACACATTGAAAGCGATCACTGATCCTTGGTTGAGTTAATATATAAACAATAAGATAGCACATTTGCTATCTGTCTTAAATTATATTTAGATAGGTAATACCTATCACTAGTCGAAAATTTCTTAATTAAATTATTTATGTCTATTAAATTAATTCTATTATTATAATTATAACAATTAAATGTCAAGTTTAAATTATTATTACATGAAAAGTTATTCGTTAATAAATTTAAATCATATCTTATTTTATTTTACTGTGGCCAACCCTGTATGTAAGGCAATGTAAACATGATAATTTTATGTACATTTAAAGTATTCAGATTATCAATATATTTTAATAATTGATTTACTACTACTCTACTCCCAGCAAGAATTATTAATTTACTATTAGGGCAAAATTTACTAGCTAAAACTTTATTCATTATATGACTAAAGGATGCTCCAGGCATGCAATAATTACTGATCAGATGTACTTTTAAACAGTTATTTAACATCATGCCCAAATTTTTGCCTATGTCATCACAATACATAATAACTTTATTTTTTTTAAATATTTAAATTACTTTTTATGTTTATATTCTTTGTCATGGCACTGTCATAGAGTGTAGGTGAAAATAATGAGTTCTTACTGTTTACATTATTATTTACACATATTGTCCCCCATTAACCTGGTATGGAGCGCTGATACTCACTGTGTTGTGTTATTAAGGAGTCAAAGCGCTCCTCATTATATTTAAATGACTTTACCAGATCATTCATGGCCAATATGTGTTCTTTTATCTGATCCTGAGCCGATGCATATTTATTTGATACATTTTGTAGGGAGTTTTTAAGTGATAAATTGTTGAATTTAGACACTCTATATCAGTCTCATAACAGTTATTCATATTTTCCACCTCAATTGAATATAAGTTAAGTTTATTGATTAGGTCTTGCTTTTCCTTGCATACATTTATATAATTTTTAACATTAATTTTAGTTTAATTAATATTTGCAGTTTTCTAATATATTTATTAATTTTTATATATTTCTTTAATTTTCTTCTACTGCAGGTAGTCCTTGCTGCTGTTCTTGATGTGACATAATCATCACCAGTCAAATCGATTGTTGTGGAGATCAGAAAATCCCCAAAAAGTACCTATCTTTGTCATATTTTGCAAAATTTCTCCAAAACGGCACAAGTTCTTTAAATAGTTTTTACACAAAAATTCTTGTGTTTATGTTTTCTTTAAATGTTAGACAAACCATCGTCTGAAAAGAATAAAATTTTAAATTGGAGAGAAGTTTCTCAGCGTGATAAAGTTAGAGATGAGGATATCCGCAATAGAACCAGAGTAACTGAAAAAGCCCAACGGATTATTAAAGTGAAATATATATATAGGCCTTGTGAAGGGCTGTATTGATGATAATAATGAAGCCTAATGTACTTACTACGAATACTCCATCTTTATTCCTCTTCACATATTCTCATACGCTTTTCTCACTCTCTCTCTCTCTCACACACACACACACACACACACACACACACACACACACACACACACACACACACACACACACACACACACACACACACACACACACACACACACACACACACACACACACACACACACACACACACACACACACACACACACACACACACACACACACACACAAACAAACACAAATAGGTCGCAAATAATACTTACCTACTACTATTAGGCAAGAGTGAATACGCTTTTATTAAGTCAGTGCTCTTCCCCATCTTAGGATATATAACCACTTACCATCAGGTTTAATTGTAGTTAGCGCTGGCTAAGAATAGAAAAAAAAAGAAATTTACCCTATGAAAGTTTTCACGTAGATATTATTTTTCTAACCAACCATAAAAATGTATTACGAGTGATGGGAATATGTACATAAGAATAAAGGTTGTCTGACAGTAATAATACATTATAAATATATAATTTAAAATTTCTGAATCCCGAGGTAAGTCCACATTAAAAGGCTGAATAGAGCTTAATTGATCTGTATGGGGATCGTTTTGTGATTTCATATCGTTATCGAAAAAAATTGTACTTACAATTGAGCGTTTTCAGGTGGCGGTTTTCAAAACACGATCCCACAAAATTCACTCATATTCACTTTAATTGAAATAATTTATTTTGCCCTTCTATACCAAGTAGCGTTTTTTCTGTCACTCCTATTGAATTTGACAGTGCTCGCTGAAATTAAGCGTCTCTAAACGGATCTTAATCGCGCGCTAACCCGGCTGTTAAGGTATTGCAAAAATAATCGAAAATATTTATTTTTACTTTCACTATCTATCTTGTTCTATTTTATTACGGTTAAATGTTGTAAAGCAATTATTTACAAATGTTTTCATTATTTTGTTATTAAATTTTTTACATATTATATTGTCACAATTTAGCTTACATTAGAAATTCATGGTGAGATGAGATGTATAAATAGGTACCTTATTTTCGTCAACAACTATAATATATATTTGTTTTTTTTTTTACCAGTGGAGCTTCAACACAATCTTAACAATGTTCAATGAATTACATAAATAATAATGAACTACCAATAATTATTTTATTTTCAGTCGGTGTTTTACATTTGAAGATCGGTTATAAAATAAAGCCATTAATGGGAGATTTTGCAAAAACGAAACCTATCTTACCTAATTTTTACGTCGTTTCATCAGCGTCATTCTTAGTTTTGGGTAAAACAAACCTTGTCAGTTTCAAAGAAACACGACTAAGTTCATATTAAAAGAAATGCACGTCATTACAAGATTTCTATGTAAAAGGAAGGCTACCGATAAGACTTCTTAAAAAGTTCAAATTTTTATTTTGTTTACTTAAATTCGAGACTAAACTTAATGTGAAAGGTCTTTTATCTGCAATAATAATTTTCATCAAAAATAGTTAGACTTATAAAATTCATACACACGGTCAAGCATACTGAAGATGATCGATATTGAAAATATTTAATAGACTATTTCCAGTATAGTGATCTAAATAGCATCATTAATGTTTGACTGGCACACTTAAAAGTTTACAGATCATATCGCTAAATATTAACTAACATTTTATGATAAAGTCATGCTTTTCTGTAAAAAGCAACAAGAAATTTTAAATCACGGATCGCTTTTGTTTTACTATTCACTTAATTAGCGAAAAACAAGATGGACTGATCTCAAAGTTTACTTTCTTGTGTAAAAAGTGCTATTTAGAATTTAATTTAATAAAATAATTAAAGTTTCTATGTAAATAGGTGGTAACATAGCAGGTATTATATTCATCGGTAGCGGCCATTCATATTTGGGACAGTTTTCTGCAGCACTACGCCTACGAATTATTTCAAATAGGAAATACCAAAGCCAGCATCATTCTTAACACGCTATTATTTGCTTGATATGTGTCTATGTAACGGAATTTTTGAATGTGATTTTCATCCCCTTCAAAACGTCACATTGGTTTGAAACTTCGCACACTTATCAAGGACCGATGGCAATACAATAATTATAAAGTTTGTCCCATTGTCCTTGCCAGGATCCTCAGGATTTGCGATTAATTCATAAAACAACTACGATTTCTGCCAGTTCAATCTACTGTAAGCCGCGTAAAACAACTTCGGTCCAAAAAAAACCACGCTTTTGTAGTTTGCCGCACTAAAAATAGAAAATAAATAATGATTTAAGAAAACTAAATTAACACGCCTTTGTAGATAACCGGACTAAAAAGTAGAAAATAATTATTAATAAATTTAAAATAAGAAAATAGTGATTAACATAAAAAATAATTTTATTGTAAAAAAGCGTGGGGCTTGGTGTCATTTGTTGTAAATATTTTTGTGGATAATTATTAAATTAGCGTCATCATAAAAATATCTGAAAAAGCACCCCACGCGGTTATCTACAAACGCCTGTTTTTTTATAATTTTTTTAAAACTATTATTTTCTGTACAGAACCCGGTAAAGTGTTGCTCAAGGCACTATGAATAAAGCAGCTGATTAAAATGTTACACTCATAACTGTTAACAAAAATTGTTATTGTAAATGGTATTATAGAAAAAATTATTCCGCAGTGTCAGGTGCAGGAGCTATTATTAGAAGGAGTAGAGGTAAAATTTTGTTTTAGAGATTGTTTCGTCTGCAATTGTGCATAAAATGAAAATTAACTTCAGCCAAAGAGCACAACTGTCATTATACTCAGGCCCATCTAATGGTATAGAAAAAATGTAATATATTGAAAATATATTGATTTATAGCCGCTTTGTAACTGACGGTTACTCAGTACCTACATAACATCCTGCAGTCACGCCAAAACTAAGAGGAGAGAATCACTGTACAAAAAGTAATAATTTATCGCAAATATTTTGTGATAAAATAATAAAAAATTACAAACTAATCCAAGATATCTAATACGTTACAGAAAAAATATAACAAATAATAAACTAATGAGTTGTGTCAGTTTTTAAAAAGGTTACAAGATATAACAAAAAGACACAAAACTAAATGTCAAAAAAGTTCAGGATCTGATTGATGATATAGAGCTACACTTAATCATGTTTCTGGAAACAACGCCAGTTGTAAACAATACTTCTGTGAAAAGTGGTGTACACAAGAGAATTAAGAACCGACAAAATCTTTATTTTCAAATTTCCGCCGAGTTTTAAGCAGAAGACCAAATACGCCATGTGCCAATTTTATTAAATATATTTTATATAAAATGATCTTGAATACGTTTCATTAATTCACCATTGATGAAATGAGAACAGTACTTTTACAAATGTGTTTACAAGAAACATTGTCAGTTGAACCTTGCAGCTTGTTCATTATTTTTATTATAAATACCTATAAATGTATATATTATTAATAAATAATTTCCATAATATTTTGTATCATTTTTTATTTTGCCCTATCTGAAACTTTCTAACTCTATAGAAAATGTGGCGTATGAAATGACTGACAATCACTAGAACATTTTATCTAGGTACAAAGATGTTTTACGTTTTCGTGGCCTCCACATGATATTTTTGTCAGCATTAGGTACCCTTCTGTATCTGACACGAATATGAATATTGCATATGTATACGATACAAAAGTAAAGTAATAGGCTATGTAAGTCGCTATGCTAGGCACAGACCTCCTCTTACTTTTGAGAGGGTTTTAGGGCAAGGAAATATCCACCGCGCTGCCCCAATGCGTGTTGGCGAACTTCACATGTCTTCGAATTGTTTTTTCTTATTCCTCAGACATATGCAGGTTTTCTCACGATGTTTTCCTTCACCGGCGAGTACGTGCTAAATCAGCACTTAAAATTGCAATAAAAACTTCATTGGTGCTGCCGCGGATCGAACCCGGGCGAAATTTACAGCGAGCGTTTAGACCCAGAGCTACTAATACGACACAAATAAGTACGATTTAACGAATATAATAAAAACTCTTACGTACTTAAAACTTAAACACTTGATACCTCGTGATGCCTACCGGACGAAGCTACAGCACCACATCGTGCAATGTAATTGAAGATGCTTAACCGCGACATAACTCTCAGTGACGCGCAATCATAACAGGCAGTACATCACTTATATACTTGTCACCTCTGCAGTCTATTAATCTTTGCACTTTTCTAAGTAATAGAGAAGGTAGTCACTAGATGGTGTTGACGTTAGCTAAAATCTCTGCAGTCGCCGTTTCATCAAGGTCATTCACGCTTCTTAAAGCCTTAAAACGAGATGAAAAACTTTTTTCAATAGTAGATAACATAAGCACGCAGGTTGGTTGCACGCTCCCGAAACATCAAATAAATTACATAGCGAGGTACCGACACATTTTGGTAAAGATATATCTATTATTGTCAACTTCATCAACCGCTACATAAAAGAAGAATTTGTCGCTGCGCGGCGAGTCAAGAAATTCATGACAGCAAGGGACACTGGGTTTGTAGGTAACGAACAACGATTGCTTGTTAATGCCAACTTAACACAATATTCTAAGGCTTTGTTAACTAAAACTAAAGCGATTTGAAAAGATAAAGCTTATCAATGTTTGGGTAAAGTATTGTAAATTTCACGTTAGAAAAAACGATACTACGAGGGTTAAGATTATCACAAGTGATAGTGATTTAAACACGTTATCTTAAACTGCTTCCAAACGTATAAGTTGCTTTACTTAAATCTAAATTTAATTACATTTTCATTGCTTCTGCGGTACACTACACTCGTAATGATATATTTATGACCACTGCGCTGCCGATGTATTTATTTATATTTATTTATTTATGCTTTATTTTCACACCAAGTACCCCTGTTGCATTAGGCGGACTTAATGCAACAGGGCATTCCCTACCAGTCTTTTTTTATAGCAGAGGGGGCAAACGAGTATGCGGCTCACTTGATGGTAAGTGACTACCGCCGCCCATAAACAAATGCAACACCAGGGAAATTGCAGATGCGTTGCCGGCCTTTTAAAAAAGTGTAGCCTCTTTTCTTGAAGGTCCCTAAGTGGCATCGGTCAGGAAAATCTCTGGTGGTAGTCGATTCCACAAGGAATTTTTGCGAGGAAGAAAACTTCTTCTAAATCTAACAGTGGTGGACCACCAATCATCCAGATGGTATGGATGGTGAAATTGAGCGGCTGGAGTTAGTCCGAACAATTCCTCAGAACACTCCCCGTGGTAGATGCGATAAAATACGCAAGGAGATGCAACATCTCTTCGCAGTGCCAGTGAGTCAAGCCGATCGGAAAGAACTTGGTCGTTAACAGATTGAGGTGCTCTGCGCTGGAGGCGGTCCAGTGGAAGGAGCTGGCACTGGGGAGCCTCTGCCCAGAGATGGGAACAGTATTCCATTTGGGGCCGAAACTGCGCCTTGTAAAGTTGAATACTGAATACTGTCCCGCTCTGCTGAGCACGCTAAGCTTTTTAAAAGCCAATTTTGCCTTTTCTTCCAAGTGACCACGAAACTGCACATCACTCGATATGTCGATACCGAGGATTCCGATACTGGCTGAGGCAACAAGGGGAGTGCCTTGAAACTGAGGAGATACGACAAATGGTTCTTTTTAGCGATAATAGCTCCGACCTACAACTCGGAGCGTTGGCCGCTCCCCGGGCTGAAGACCTTGCCTGGCGGGACATCTACTCTTTTCCTTTCACCGGCTATAGTGGTGACGCCGACGTGATATGAACACGCAACCAACAACCTTCGGAAACTACAACTTCAAACCTTCATGATCGTCCTCAAGTACCCCATTTATTCGCTCCCGAGCAGATATCGTCTGCAGTCTTCACATTCTGCAAGCCATCTAGCATTACAAAAGTTCATCGCAGCACTGGAATAATAATGCTTCCTGTTCCTTCAAGCTACTCTCTGCGCTACAGTGTTCGGCATGGCTCTGAGCCTTACTGTTCGCCTTTGCTTCACGGCACTCTCGCAGATTACTTGCCTTCTTCTTGACTCACCGCAGAGTACAAGGTAATTCCCTGGCACTTGCGCATTCGTCGACATCTGGACTACACTATTGACCTCCGGTCTGATCAGAGGGGTGATGTGGCGGCGCTGTCGTCGCGCCACAAGCGAAAATACATCGAAGCCTAAATCGCGCCATCAAAGTTCCGAAGTAAAAGCAGTATATATAAGATAGCTCCGAACTACCACCCGGAGCGTTGGCCGCTCCCCGGGCAGAACTCCTTGCCCGACGGGAGATCTTCTCTTTTACTTCCATGGCCACACTTTGTTCAACAAAGACTCGACTTCAGACACAAGTTTGTTCCTGTACTCAGCGACGTTTTCCCGAGAAATATTGGTACGGCCGGTGTATAAAGCATCACCAGAGCATCACCAGTCTGCATAGCACTGAATGTTACCGGTTTGCAACATATCATTGATATGCAGAAGAAACAGCGTTGGTGATAGCACGCACGCCTTGTGGAACACCAGCATTAATAGGCTTGCTATAGGAGCATACACCGTCTACTACGACCTTGATGCTCCGATCTGCAAGAAAACTGGTGATCAACTTGCATACATTTCGGGAAGCCTATAGGAAGGGAGCTTCGAAAAAGCGCTTTGTGCCAAACCCGATCGAAGGCCTTTGCAACGTCCAAACTAACGTCCAACGCCGCCCCCTTGGACTCTACTGCCTCCGCCCATCTATGAGTTAGGTAAGTAAGAAGATCACCAGCTGACAGACCCCGACGGAAACCTACTGGTGGTCACTAATCAGCTGGTGATTTTCAAGGTACCTAATGAGCTGGCAGTTTATGATGGTTTCCATTATTTTGGAGAACAAGGAGGTGATGTCGATAGGCTTGTAGTTGGACAGATCTGAGCGGTCGCCTTTTTTAGGGATCGGGTGCACCAAACCTGTCTTTCATGAGTTCGGGACTACGCCTAGGGAGTAGGAGTACCGGGAAAGATGCGTTAAGAAACGTCTACCTCCAGTCTACCTCCAAACTAAGCAGAGAAGATATTGTGGGTGCAAAGTGCAAACAGCTAAGTAAAAAAAAAATATCTATGTAACTACTACTACATACTAAAATACATAATATTATAAACATAATTATACAAATATATTATATAGATATACGAGTACATACAATATATATAAATATATTTACTTGACAGAATATGATAATTTTATTCAATATAGATTATTACATAATACTTATTGAAAGTCATTTTTTCATTTACCACTGGTTCGGAAAATACCTCTATCCTGGGAAGAACTAGCAAGAAACCCAGCGGGACTTCTTTTTAAAAGAAATCCCGCTCTACAATATTTTTTTTTGTTTGTACAAATTTTAAATGAGTTTTAATAGAACCAGCATGGTGGTAATCACCTCATTCCTATTATTCACTTATGTATTCTTTGATATTTTAAAAACCCTTTTTGTACAATTTTCCTTTAATAAAACATTTAAACTTATTCATTGACAAATTTTGTACATTTTCTGTGATTTTGTTGTAAAAGCGTATACATTGCCCCATAAATGAATTACTGATTCTGTGGAGTCGAGAATGGTAACGGTGGTATCACAAGCTTATGTTTGTTCCTAGTGTTTAAAGTATAAACATCTTTATTCTTATTAAAGCAATTTATGTTTTTATATACATACATTACATTTTCATAAATAAATTGCGATGCCAAAGTTAATATGTTCATTTCTTTAAAATTTTCGCCAAGGCATGAGTCCCTTTATTTATTACTAAGATTGTAGTGAGCTACAATCTTAGTAATAAATCGCCCGTACGGCTCTCTTTTGCAAAATAAATATAGCTTCGATGTCTATCCCATTACCCCATTGCAAAATTCCATAAGACATCACGCTATGAAAGTAACTAAAATAAACTAATCTAGCTGTCTCAACATTGGTAAGACTTAACTAACATTACTACTAACTAACACTAACAGGACTAACAGGAATAGGCCAAGAATCCAGCCCTGAGGAACGCCCATTGATTCTACTGATCCGGAGGAACCTTTACTGTTCATAACGACTTTTTGAGTTCTGTTATTTAAATATAAAGTAATAAGTTTAAGCGCACTTTTTTTGACACCGTAAATTTGTAGTTTCCTGATTAATATCTCATGATGAACACAATCGAAAGCCTTGGAAAGATCACAAAAAATACCTAAGGCATCTTGTGAACTCTCCTAAGCATTAAAAATATATTTCAGTTGTCAAGCGACTCCTTGTGAAACCAAATTGATTTTTATGGACTAATTTATTTATATTAAAAAAAATTACAATTGATCTAAAATTATCTTTACAAAATTTTTACTAGTGTTGGTAGTACAGAAATAGGTCTAAAATTAGCGGGGTCCGATGTACTACCAGATTTAATTAAAGGTATTACTTTACTTTGTTTCATTAAATCAGGAAACATAACATAGCATAGCATAATATAGCAAGATGCAATTAAATCTATTATGGACGCAATAACTAACGGAAATCTCCCATAAATCTGCGGTCTTTTTCTTTCGTTCTTTACATCAATGGTTTTGAAATATTTTACAATATCTTGTGGTAATATTTTTTCAAGTGTAAATTCTTTTAAACAGGTATTAACATTCTGTTTGAATAATGAATCGGGGACAGTTGGAGAAGTATTCAATGACTTTATTGTCAAAATAGTCAGTGAAATATTTCTCAAAATGACTTCCGCTGCGACTTTTTGATTTGATCTAGTCGATTCATTATTAATTTTCAATTGATAATTTGTATACAGGTTGTCCCGAAATTCAATGTCAAGCGGGTACGGGGCGATAAACTAAGTTGTACCAGTTACAGCAAAAATTAAAATTAAAATTCCATGTTACTTGGCTAATCCATAATAAGTATACTTTTGAAAATGGTGTCCAATTTTGCTTTATTATTCAAATTTGCTTTATTATTGTCAAATTGCACACAAAAGTACTATTCAGGTAAAAAAGTTTGTTTGAAATTAAGTCATTTTGGAAGTAAATATGCAATAATATTTTTTATGGAAAGAAAAGTAGCAAGTGTTTTACTATTTTGAAATCTTATTTAAATGGGCCATTTAGTAAAATAACCTGCCTATGGTAGTACTTTACATTTTTTTTTAAGACAAGGCGTCAAATTAATGTTTTAAAACGTTTTTAATTATAACTTAATTAAACTTTATTTTATTGTACTAAACTCACAATATTAATCATTGGATTTGTGACTGCAAGCAATAGTATTTAGGATTACGTTAAAAAAATCACTGAAAAATTTAGAAATTTGTGATCACAGTACCTAAATATGTGAGGTGTGTGAGGTAGCATTAAGTGTTAATAGGTATACCTTTGAAAATGATCCCTTTTCATTCCATTCCAACAACCTAGCCCCGTACCCGCCTGACGTTGAGTTTCGGGGATACATGCATAATACATCATCATCATCATCATCATCATTACAGCCCTTCACAAGTCCACTGCTGAACATACGCCTCCCGCAAGGAATGCCACAAAGCACGGTCCTGAGCCACATGCATCCATCGACTTCCTGCATGTCTTACCAGGTCGTCACTTCATCTAGTGGGGGGACGCCCTACACTTCGTCCGCCGGTACAAGGCCGCAACTCGAGAACCATTTTTCCCCATCGGTGGTAGGTTCTTCAAGCTATATGGCCGGCCCATTACCACTTCAGCTTACTAATCCGTTGGGCTATGTCGGTCTCTCTGGTTCTACTGCGGATATCCTCATTTCTAAGTTTATAACGCAGAGAAACTCCGAGCATATCCCTCTCCATAGCTCGCTGAACGAATTTGAGCGTCCTCATCCGGCTACCAATGAAGGACCACGTCTCAGTTCCAAAGGTCATCACTGGTAACACGCACTGGTAGTACAGTCTCGTTTTCAAGTTTTGAGGTATACCTGACGAGAAGATGTGCCGTAATTTCCCGAACGCTGCCCAGCCGAGTTGAATCCGTCGATTGACCTCTTGGTCGAAGATCGACATACCTAGTCGGACTATTTGTCCCAGGTGAACATACTCGTCAACAACTTCGATCTTAGTGCTCTCAACAACTACCGGCATAGGTGTGACATGGACGTTATACATGATCTTTGTTTTGTCCATTCCATTTTCATCTTAAGACCTATCCGTTGGGAGGCACTATTGAGGTCATTGATCATAGTGCTTAGGTCCCCCAGCGATTCTACCATAAGGACTATATCGTCGGCAAATCGAAGGTGAGGGATGTACTCGCCGTTGATGTTAATACCGTATCCTTTCCAGTCCAGAAGCTTGAAAACGTCTTCCAATGCAGCGGTGAAGAGTTTCGGGGATATAACGTCACCATGTCTTACACCTCTCTGCAGTTGGATAGGTTTCATACTCTGGTTCTGTACACGGATAGCCATTGTAGCCCTAATGTACAAACACTTCATCACTTCGATATACCGACAGTCAACTTGGCACCGCTGAAGCGACTGCAGAACCTCCCAAATTTCGACGGAATCAATGGTTTTCTCATAGTCCACATATGCCAGACATAGTGACAAATTGTACTCCTCGGACTTCTGTACAATTTGTCGAAGGCTATGTATGTGGTCTATGGTGCTAAAGCCTTTTCGGAAACCGGCTTGTTCGGGAGGCTGGAAGTCGTCGAGTCTGCATGCGATAATTAAAACTAAACCCAAGCATACCACTGCAAGACTTCAAGACACAGTTAGTTTATTCTGTGTAGATCGGACCAAAATTAATAATTAAAAAGCTGAAGGTACTCCAGATTAACTCTGACATCGGGACGTCAATCACCTCAGTCCCCCGTGACCATGGGTGCTGTAAAGCACCCGAAACGTCGGGAATTAATAAAACAAGTTAATTAAACGCGATATAATCCGTAAAAGTAGTTTAATTCAATGTGTAGTGTTCGCGTAAATATAAGAAATCACTATGTAAACCAGTATGGACTGGAAATAGCCAATAAAATACGCCGACTAGAAGATCTCAAGACCAAGCGCGCAAGATACTTAACATCATTAAATTTCTTGAAGAGATGCAGATACCATAATCTCATTCCTACGTGTGTCAAGATATCTACTAAAAAAAGACATTCGAGGAAGCGCTAAGATCTTAAATAAGGCAAGCAAAAAGTTGTTAATAACGGTGATTCAGCAAAAACGTACTGATCTATGTTTCATAAACAAAACCACAGACAAATCGTCCAGTGATCTAAAGACAGTTTTATCGACATTTGATTATAAGAATTGCATGGAAACTTTAGATAAACGGGAGACAACTAAATACAATGAATGCAAAAATAAACATATAGATAAATATCAAAAACTAACAACTAAATCAAATGTCCAACACCAACGTCAACGTAAGAACGGAACACAACCATACATAATTAAATACAGCAGTTTCTCATTTAATAAAGTATGGAAAATAAAAACAGGAAAAGGGAAAGTTTAAATTTAAGGATATAAAAATGAAATAGAAATCCACAAACTACTCCTGGTTAGATAGTGATTCCAGAGCAAGCGTTCGAGCGATGTCTTGCTCGTGGCTGCGCGTACACTGCCTGGTAACTCGTTCCATAATCTTACCGCAAAGGGACTAAAAGATTTGTGTAAAAATCTAGTGTGACGGAGGGGAACATGGACGTTAGGTTTTCTTCCTTAGAACGGAGACAACGATAATAAATGCAAATTTCAGTATCAGGATGATTCCCATAAATCATCCTGATACTGAAATTTGCATTTCAGATATTCAGGGACAAACGGATCGTGGAAAACTGAAAATAATGTGCACAGTATTCTGAAATATCTGCGATAGTGGAGAGGTAGTCATTTAAGCTGAGAACGATAAGAGGAAATGTGGTCGTATTTACATAAACCGAAAATGAAGCTTATACAATTATTGAGAAGTCGATCCAGTTTGTTTAGTTCTTGCGAGGCTTCAGCATAGCAAACATCTGTATAATCTAAAATAGGCAACACTATTGTCTGTATTAGCATTGCCTTAGTCCCCAACGGTAAAAAATTCTTGAGACGATACAGATAACGCAGTGTTAATGACCTTTTTGCTCACTTCATATATATGCGGTCGCCAACTGAGGGTGTTGTCTATAATTAAGCCAAGATTTTTAACAGTTGTTGAGTAAGGAACAATAACATTATTAAAGATGATGGGAGTTAGCGCCTTCATATAAATTATAGTTAGTCTACGAGAACTACCAACTAAAATAACCTGACATTTTGATGGATTAAACCTAATAACAAATCTGTTTAACCAATTAGAAACACAATTGAGATCACAGTTGAGCTTCTCAGTCACATCATCGATACATGCCACATCATCTTAAGCATAAATTTGTAAGTCATCAGCATACAGATGGTACGAACAGCGAATGTGGGATGTCATGAGATTTATAAAGACTGAGAACAAAATAGGAGAGAAAATTCCGCCTTGAGGAACGCCAACGAGCACCAATCAGAGACGATCTGACCTACTCAAATTGCCTGCTGACGACCCCGAAGATATGAGGAGATCCAGTCCCGCGCTGACGAAGATAAAGCCAGGTGACAAAGTATAGCTAGGAAAATATCATTATCGACAGCGTTAAAATCGTTAGAGAAATCTATTAGAACTAACGTAGTCAATTTTTAGTTCTCCATTCCAGTACTCAAATCTTCCGTAACTTTAAAAAGAGCTGTGGTAGTACTGTGCCCAGGCCTAAAAACAGATAGATATGTGCTAAGAAAGTTATTTTTGAAAATGTTACTAGAAATTTGTTTGTGTACAATAGCTTCAAGAACTTTAAATAAAAAAGGGAGAATCGCGGAAGTGAGAGAAAGAATTGGTATTATTTATTATAGGCAGCGGAATGACGAATGACTTTCTCCAAAGTGTAGGAAAATCCCAATCAATAGTGAATGATTAATGATGTGACTAATAATAGGAGTAACATAGTCTTGAATTAAGGTGATCATAAGTATATTCACATCATCGAAGCCAACTGCCATAGACTTAATACAATAAACGGTCTTTTTTTATCCTCATAGGCAACGGAAGAAAAGTTAAATGTGCAGTTATGAGATTGTGGCGTGGAATGCAAAAAAGAAATAGTACTTGATTTAACAGAAGCCTAAATGTGGGTAGTTGAACAAAAACGTAAATTGAGATCACTTATAGAAATGATTACAGGGTCCACGTTACATGTGGGTTTACCGACCCCAATCGTCCGGAGAAATTTCCATGTATCAGCCATAGAAGAGTTCATTATATTATCGTGAATATAGCGGCGTTTATCGTTCCAGTATAAAAGCGAAACATCATGTTGGAGCCCTTCGACATTTAGCCTAGCAAAATTACGCAGACGCACTATTACTGGCTTTACTTTGGGAGGTTTAATTTTATATCAAATGAACAGCAAGTCATGTCGAGAGAAACCTGGAGCAGGGAGCTGTCCATTGCAGGCAACACGTCCTTCTGATGAGACTAATATCAAATCTAACAATGTATCATCAGCAGTTAGATTGTGATGGGTGATATCTAGTGGAAGTATTGAAAAATTTACCGACTCAAAGATTTAACGAAGTTTGATAGATGAATAGATCTGGGAGTATAACTGAGAAGATTCGTATTAAAGTCACCCATTAAAATATCATGTTGATAATCAGAGCAAATTGAAAGAAGTGCCTCTTCAAATTCACATAAATTACTGGATTTCTTTGGACTATAAATTGCACCAAGCTCAACTTTATTTCCACTAACAACAATCTCTAAAAAAATATATTCAAGTGATCCCGTATATTGTGAAGGTGAGGCTGATAAAGTTTTGTAAGGAATACCACTTCGCAGGTATACTGCCACACCACCTCTTCTTTTATCAATGAGATCGTTACGAAGTAAAACAAAACCTGGTATTCCGTAATAAATAGAAAGCAGAGTTGCGTTTAAACAGGTTTCTGAGATAAGTATGGCGTGTATGCTTTGAATATTTAAAGTTTCTAAACGTTCATTGTAATGCTGCGGAATACTCTAGGCGTTAATGTGACAAACGTTGAAATTTTTATTATAATTATCGAATTTTTGGGTTAGGAGAGAACAAAGTATAGGTAGTTCCAAGTCAGAGTCAGAAAATGAATAATAGGAATCAGAATTAGCAGAGCTGAATGAATCGTTATCGGAAACTGCCATGGCGCTTAAAATAATATTATATAAAAATAAATTAAGATAAAAATATAACTATTTTAAATAAAAATATAACTTATTTAAGTAAATACTAATAAATATTTTAAATATATTATATTTATGCTGTATTTTAATTTAGATATTAATTTAGATTACTGCTACTAGACCTATTGGTAGACTGTTTACAAAACGAGATTAAAAAAATAAGCAAATAATTAAATGAGATAGATATCTAATCACTTTGGTCATAAAACTATCAGAAAACATTAAACATAAAATGCATCAAAAGTTGTTCTTATGCACCTGAGTTATAAAAGAAAAATATAAGATATTGAAACACCACTAATAATATATTCTATAATGTTAGTTTGTAACCCTAGATATACACACGTATGGTTGATAATTACGTAAACTAAAAGTTGTTTACCAATTCTGAGCGGCTAGCGAATGAGAACAATGGGGTTTGCATTCACTATACAGAAAAAAAAGAACCTGCGCTAACGCTGTTAAGTTGAACAACCAGTAACCACACGACCGTCTATATATAAACATCAAACAAATTATCGTAACAATTATCAAATATTAGTGTTTTTTAACCGTACCCCTAGTTTGTGGTACTTCGCTGCGCGTGTTTCCAGGTTACCTCGAAGCCCTTGTTTCTTCCATCACCGGTTGAGATTCCTCATCACATCCTGCCTTGCTATGTTGACGTATCAGCCGGTTGAGGTCTTCATTGGATTGAATACTCTGGCGGGAACCATCGGGCTCCCTGAAGCTGATGAAGCCATTTGAAGACCAGACCTTTTTCATCCCAAATTGTCTTAGAGCTTGTATGAACAAATTCTGCCTGTATTTTGTGAGAAACTCGGATAACTTATACGGTGTTCCCTTCAACATAGTCTTTTTGTACCAGGCGGTAGAACGCATCGAGAAATCAGCAAAACGGAAAAGTATCGGTCGGTTGTGATACGTTTCAGCCATACCGAGTCTTTGAGCCATCCGGATAGAAGATGATGAGAGATTTGTCATACTCAGGTGTTTCTGAAGGATTCTTACAACAACATTGGGCACATCTTCATCTGCTTTTTCTGGAACACCACTAAACAAAAGATTTCTTCTGCGGTGTCTTGTCTCAATGGTGTAAACTGACCGACTTATTTCTGCTATTTATTGGCGAAGCAGGTTGAACATGTCTTAAACAAAGTCTCGAAATGAGGTAAAATCCTGACCAAACTTCTCAACAGCAACAGCTTTGGTAGAACTGGAATCGAGTTGCTTCTCAAACTCTTCCATCCTACGAGTGATTAACGCTTCCAGGGACCTCTGAGTTTCGGCAATGTCAGCAATTGTGGCCATAGTGTTGATAAAATTCACAAAGTGATTGGGAAAAAGCTATAGCAGTGTGGTGCGATGGAAAAAAATCTATTGCATAATCAACTTGTACTTTTATTTTAAAATAATTTACGTGTTTTAATGAGTGAAAATGTCCCTAAATTAAATGTAAGTAACCAGTTTATTAATTAAATAGTAATTAAAATAGGACGAACACGTATGCACTTATTTATCACCCACCCGCGAAAGTTGTTATGTATCGCTGTTGTTATTCTGCGTTTTTTCTGAAACTCTTTGTTCGATATATTGCTTAGCGCATAATTATTTCTACCCGCCTTTTTGATACATTTTAGGTAACAGTATGCATACTATGCTCGCTTTTTTCGCTCTTATTTGGTATTGAATGACATAGAGCGCATTTTTTTCATTCTGCAAAAATGTCTTAATATATTAATTTGTTTTCGTGTTGGTTTACTTTCTTATCATGCTATTAACCCTTATACAAATAATATATTTTTAACTAGTTATTTAAAAAACTTTCTGTATTCCGGTGTGTTTAATAACTTTGATTTTTTTTTGCATCAATATTTATGTTCATCTGCTTTTTCATTACACTTTAAACAATTTATTTAATACTAGACTTGGCTTTCTCGCTGTTCTACTTCGCAATATGATGTTGAATAATATTGATTCTATATTTTAATTATATATTTATTATTCCAGCGCTGTTTTAAGGTGACAATTAACCTGTTGTTCAGACTGTAGCCTTTGGACCAACTGCATCGCCGTAACATTTGGTTGCCTTCTTGCAGGAATTTGCAAAAAAACAATATTTTGTGGGTGTAGTAATGCGGCTTGATCCTGGATGTCTCTTCGCCATCTCTCCCGTGGCACGATAGCGTGACCACGACCTCAAAATAATATTTTGCCTGGTGCCTATTGCCGCAGCGACGTCACGTTGAAAAGCACCAGCCTGCAACATTCCCACTGCTCTCAACATCTCTTCCCCAGTTAAATGTTGACGTTGCATTGCATGTCAAATTATCACAATCAACCCAAGTTGAATCAAAAATATGTTTAAATAGCCGTGTTCAACGAATTGCTATGAGTACAAAATTCGCTCTGTCAACAACAATTTGATATTAAAACATTTTAAAGTGGCCAGTTCTTTTTTAGTTGGTCAATGTTATTCAAAATATCCCTATACCGTGTTGTGATGTGCATACTATAAAATATGTGAAATGTTTTAAATTACGTGGTTTGTACTTAAGCTGAATCAAGCAAAGGAAATCTAAGATAATTAGGAAAGTAAAGTCAATAACGAAAGAGCTTGTTGTTTCGAATAATGGTTTTCTTAGCTCCCTGCGTTCAATAGCAAAGCAAAGGAGTTTATTTCATTAACAGGAGTTAAACATAAAGACTTAAATTTTTCTTACTTTTGTTTCAGTTAGTAAAGTTTATATAAATAATTCGAAGGAACTGTATTTTTAATTAAGAGAATGTTTGAGCAAAATCATGATTTATAATAATAACCCACCATTAACCATTACTGCCTACTAAAGTCCACTACTGAACTTAAGCCTCCCCATAGAGGGTATCATTGGGGGGATATTTGCAATTGTTGCCACGCTTGGCAAGCGGGTTGCCAAACGTAGTTTTATTTTTATTTTTAATTAAAAATTATTTATATTAGTAAAAAGCGAACCATATCATAACTGATTAATGTAATTTTTGTAGAAGTCATTCCCAACACTAGATAGTCAAACATTATTCTTAGCATTTTTCCCATTATATATTTGTTACAGTATTAATTACGTTACGTTATTTGGTACAATATAAGAATTTAACCATAGTATCATTGATGTTGATTGCCTTCTAATAAGGATATAAAATAAATCATTAACATATTTCTTTCCGTGGGTCTCTGAAAAGGCAACTATAGGAAATGCCAGAAAGATTTCATGGCTTCCAATAGAAAGCAACATATCCATCTTGTTTATATTAGACGGAAAATACAAAGACCATTGACAATGAGCAGTGTCGAAGTGTAGGACGTCTAGATTGCACTCTGAGATTAAACCTACCTGCAATCCAATATAATTCCGTAATATAAATCCATTGGCGTCCGTAATATAAAACCATGAGGCTACAGATGGAAATGAAACAGGAAATGGACAGCAGTGTCTACCTAATAACAACTAAAAATTAAAACCTGTGGTTGCCAACCCGCTTGCCAAACGTGGCAAAAATGGCAAATATCCTTACATCTCCTATAAGGCAATCTGAATAAAATTATCCCGGCTGAAGTGACCAAAAAATGGTTAATTAATTAATTATTGTACAGGCAAGCCATCGTACATTCAACTTTATTTTGCGCTCACGTTTGCAACCTACTGAGGCGCATGTTTAATTAGTAATAATTTTATATTTAACTTCAAATCAGTGCGTCAACAACCGTCCTACTAAACACTTACTACTTACTTGGTTTAAATGACCAACTGTTGGTTCAAAGTTATTAAAAGAATGATTATACGTAAATTTACGGAGTAGGGTGGGTGCGAATTTACTATTTTACGATACTGTAAATGCCCTGAATTCGGGCTACAGGAAAGACGTGAAGACATGCATGTCCTGGACTTCTTGTTATCAGCCTCGTGTCTCAAGGACTGCAGCCACAATAATTGGACGCTGGCTTTCTTCACACATATAAACTACACAGATAATCGCAAAATATAGCGTTATCGTAAATTTCTATACATTTTACGATAATTTTGTATAGTTTAATAACTAAATTACAAAAAGGCAGTTGCGATGGCGCGAGATAGAAGCGATACGGTTGATTTCGTGTCTTCTGAACTTATGTGAACCCCGTTAACACCAGAGTGCACATGCTAAAGGCATATAGGCGGTATATAGGAAATCCGGAAATGAACTATTTGCAGTCTCTTGGATAGTAATTAACTAATCACATAAGCGTTAGGCGGTAGTGCAAAAGTGGCGCGAACACAATCTAAGGGTAAAATTATGTTCAGAAGTGGACTTTTGATAGGCTGTAACGGTTCCCGCAATAGAAAAGCGACAGTAGCATAATGATAAAAGTCCGGACAACCAACTCTTTAAGTCGTGGGTTTGAATCTGCCTTTCGACTAACTATTGTGAACAAGCCCCTTCATAAACATTATCATAATTCATCATCCTCTTTACAGCCCTTCCCTAGTCCACTGCTGAACATAGGCCTCCCCCAAGGATTGCCACAAAGCACGGTGGAGGCATCTGCATCTATTGACGTCCTGCATGTCTTACCAGGTCGTCAATCCATCTAGTGGGGGGACGCCCTACACTTCGCCGGCCGGTAGGAGGCTGCCGTTCGAGAATTTTTCTTCCCTATCGGTTGTCGGTTCTTCGAGCTATATAGCCAGCCCATTGACACTTCAGCTTATCCTTTTGTGTGCTAGGCCAGTAGTGGATCTTGTCCATAGTATACTTACTATGCACAAGATATAAGTAAATTGAGATGGATAGTAGATAGTAGATTAAAAGTAAAATTCTTTAAATATAAAATCAACTTTTAATACAAAGTAAAAACCGACTTCAAACAACTAAAAGAAATATTTACTACTAATTTGTTTCTTCCAGTTGTAGTTCTTAGTCTTACCTTTTAATTGTTTGTAGTGGCTTTTACTTTTTATTAAAAATTACACTTATATGTGGATTAAGAAATATCCCAAACTCAATTTCGTCAAAATCTTTACATTATAAACTTCATCCCCTATTTTGCCATCATTGGGGGCGACATTTTTTCCCTAATTTTATTTAGAACCACCTCTGTACCTACCTATTTAATGAAATAAAAGAAAAACATCATAATCGGTCCACAATTCATGAAGATATCGCGTAACATACATAAAAAAAAATTATTGACCTTCTTCTTTTTTTAAATCGGCTAAAATGCCATTAAAATAATCTGCCAAATATTACAACAACTCCCAATTATAGTTTGGTAAAGCACGTACTGATTAGGATATTCTCCACCAGATATTTCTACGACGTGAACTTAAATCAGCTAAGCTGGAATAAATGACCTACTTACTTTGTCTTTGCGTACTTTGCGCAGTCTAGATATATTCTGAAATTCAGATTTCTAATCTGAATTTATGCATATAATAAAGGCTTAAACTCCGAGCAAGTTTCTCTCGCGATTAATGAGTGACTTTTAGTTTTATACCTTTTTCTTTATTTTTTTGTCTTATGAACTTTTATTTATGATCTTATTTTATATTTCTCATAAACAAGGTGTTGAGACAATCAAACAAAAAGTTAAATAAGTGTTGTTTTATTTTAACAGTACTTGGTGGTAGGACAATTTTTTTACCTTGGCAAATGTTTGGGTAGGTAGTGTGTGCACTTCTGTGTTCCAGTCTGAAAGTACAGAGATAGCTTAGTAGTTATAATTATTAGAGACTGTGACGTGTTCCATCTTAGTCTCAGTCCTCAGTAGTGATAATGCATCTGTAGCCTTCTTTACTTGAATTTGACTGCAGGTTTCTATTAGCATTAGCAATCACTTACCATCAGGTGGACTGTAAACTGTTTCCACTTGTCGGCTCGGATAACTCTTAGAGATATCCGAGCATCAGGAATCACAAAATAGTTGTGCTTACGTTCATTTTTTATCAGCATTGTTTATTTGAATATTTTATTTGCTTACTTCTTAAGTGTTTCTTAATAATAATGGATTTTGCACTGTGCAATACGGGTTTCACTGATGGCGTTAAGTGTGGATCGTGTGGAAAGCAACTTTGTTTTAGCTGCTCAAATATAACCGAATCTGGATATTGAAAGCTGGGTGCTGACCGTAGAGCTGCATGGAGGTGCTCCCATTGCTGGAGCCTTCAATGCACCCCTTCAACGCTAACGTCAACCACGTCACCGCCGATCCCTACCAATGATGGGGTGCTTCGATTGATTTAGTTCGAAATGTAACCAAAACTACAGCTTCACTGTCTACCAGCACTCATTATTGACGTGAAAAGCTAAAATCAACCTGTGAATTTAATAGTGAAAAAATAATTAAATGTGAGTCCAGAATAATTGATCTCGAATTCTAGATACCTAAATTGGAGCAAATAAAAGTAGCAGTTGATTCGACCGTCTCGGAAATATTGGTCCTGAAAAAGGAGTTAGCTGCTAAGGAACAATGGTTTTGAATTAACAACGTTGAAATCAAAGTAGTGCCCTTAAAGAGAGACGAAAACCTTTTTCCAATAGTAGATAACATAAGCACGCAGTTTGGTTGCACGCTCCCGAAACATCAAATATATTACATAGCGAAGATACCAACACATTTTGGTAAAGACATATCTATTATTGTCAACTTCATCAACCGCTACATAAAAGAAGAATTTGTCGCTGCGGCGCGAGCCAAGAAATTCATGATAGCAAGGTACATTGGGTTTATGGGTAATGAACAACGGCTGTTTGTTAATGACCACATCTTAAGGCTTTGTTAACGAAAACCAAAGCGATTTGTAAAGATAAAACTTATCAATATGTTTCTGTAAAGTATTTTAAACTTCATGTTAGAAAAAACGATGCTACGAGGGTCAGAACACACACACCCACAGAACAATCAAATCACTATCACTTATGATAATCATACAGATATGATTATCACACGTGATAGTGATTTAAACAAGTTAGCTTAAGCTGCTTCAAAACGTTTAAGTTGCTTATCTTAGATCTAAGTTTAATTGCGTATTGTTTAATTGCTTCTGCGTACATTACACTCGTAATGAAATGTTTACGACCACTGCTCTGCCGAGGTATCACTGTTGTTATTCTGTGTTTTTTCTGAAACTCATAGTTCAATATATTGCTTGACGCATAATTCTTTCTACCCGCCTTTTTGCTATAGTTTAGGTAATCGTATGTAAACTATGCTCGCTTTTTTCGCTCTTATGCCCTATTTGGTATTGAATGATATTGATCGCATTTTTACCATTTTGCATAAATGTTTTCATTTATTAATTTGATTTCGTGTTGGTTTACTTTCTTATCATGCTATTAACCCTTATAAAATTAGTATATTTTAAAATAGTTATTTTAAGACTTTCTGCATTCCGCTTAGTTTAATAATTTTGATTTTTTTGTTGCATCAATATTTATGTTCACCTGCATGACATCCCAACTTTCGTCGCGCGTGATCTCAACAAGCTGCCTACCGTGACGTTCGATCACGTAGACGTGGCCAGATTGTTCAAAGACATTACCACGTTGAAAGCCGAAGTGACCGACATCCGCTTCAAATTTAAAGAATCGGAACGAGGCGCAACAGAGCTGAGGAACTAAGTCAGTATGTTGCGCAACATAATTGTAACATCTGCGAATTCACCACCGTCACAGAATGTTAATACGACACGCGGTAATCATAATAGTAGTCATATTTCACCGTTGATTGCGACTCCGTCACGCGATACCGTCTGTCAGCGGGTTGATGACCGTGAAACTAGGGCGACCACGGTCGTCGTTGCATCACCACCTCATGAACTCATGAGTACTGCTCCGCCGAAGCCAACCTCACAACAAGGGAAAACGTTTGCGGCTGTTGGCCGAAAATCTTCACAACCAGCGCCCTCTCGTGGTCGAAAACGAAATAATGTGGATATAAAATCAGTTCCAGTGGTGACCCGAAGCAAGATTGATAATGACGGGTTTACTCTTGTTGAGAAGAGACGTCGGTCGAGACCTGTCTGTAACCAGCGTGGGACCGCCAAAATAAACGCGAGTACAACTCTGCATGTTGTGGAGCCCACTCCCGTTTGGACAAAAGTGCGTCGGGAGAAGACGTCCAGTGTTTCGTGGAAGAACAAAGCCGATGCCGCATAGAGGATCAGATCTCTTTACATTTGCAGCGTCTGAAGTCTAATAGGTCAACAAACTTCAAATCCTACGTACTCCAGTTTTCTGCAAAATAGAAAGAGACATTCCTCGCTCCCGATTTCTGGCCCTCTGGGATAGTGCTTTGCCGATACAGGGACGCGCCAAAAAACAAAGTTCCCTAAATAGTGTTAAGTTATGGTTATATTTTATTTATATTTTTAGGTTCAGGTATATATTGCTATGGGCCAATTTTCTTCATTTTTAAGTCCTGGATGCCTGAAATAAAGTTATTGTATTGTAATGTATTGTACTGTATTGTTTAATTTGCTCATAAAATACGTCCAGTGTTTTCTGTATTTTTGGCTTCCACATTGTTATAGATTTATCATTTGGTGATAAATATATGATCAAAGCTGCCAAATAGACATCTGTGCCATCAACTAGTTTTCCAGATTGGTCAGCTAAATGTAATGCTTTATCGACTATCAATACATCTGCATCTTCCTTAGCTTGGAGAACCGTTAACCTTGGTGTTTGTTGGAGGTAGTTCATTAAATGCTCTACAAATCCTGCCTTAATTTTTATATTTGACAAGAAAAATATCTTTGTATCGTGGAATCGACATATTTTCAGTAAATTTCAGTTCTGGCGATGTTTTATTGCGTACTCTCCTGTAGCGTTCCTAAAACTTTACGACTAAATAATCTATGTTATATCCATTGAAAACAATTGTGGCATTTTTGTATTATGTTTGGATATGAATGTTAAATATTGCTCAAAGATTCATTCAAACGTTCCATTTTTTCGCCAGATGACTTTATGTAATAGATACCCGCCATCAATGACGTATTCTTATTTAGAAGGATCAGGATTCATGAATGTTGTAGGCTGTAAAGATTTGTATAATTCTGACTTATTGCTTTTTTTCAACAAACCTTTATCATCGAATAAGCTCATAGGGAATGGCGCAAGCTCATGAACTAAGTTTGTTTTTACTATATTTTTGTTTTTTATTATAGACGCTACAATCCGTTGGAATAACAGTCAAGTGTTGACAATAACTGGCTCTTCATCTATGATACAAATCAGTGTTGTCTTAACTAGCGTCTTCACATAAAACTTCTTGCTAAACAAATACGACTGTACATCTGCTCCAACCATTTTTGACATGCTTTAAAAACCTTTCTCTATAGCTTCATGGCAATAGACAGAAAAATCGCCAACTAATCCTGTCGAAAGTGACATTAGCTTACCGGGTCTTTCATCAAAGAGTCCATGTTCTTGAAGCCAATTTTTAAATGATTGACCATCTTCTTTATCCTTTTTCTGACGAGCTGATGTGAGATTGTGTTGGTCAGAACAAGCACATGTAGAATTACTGAAAGATTCAAGTTTGTCCATTATATTGTAAGCATACGGCATGCCTTGGATAAACCGTTAATATACACTATTTGATGACTGTCTGAGTTGTTGTTTGAGCAACAGTTTTAACACGCATCAGTTTTTGGTCGATAGTCATATCCGTCCAAATTACAGACCAGGCTTTATCCGTACGTCTTACGGTAAAAAGTCCTTCTTCAGTGAACGTTATTAACTCTACGGGATCCATTACATTTTCAAGGTTCGCCATATCTTGAAGGTAAATATGAGCTCCTTTGCAATAATTAAAATGCCCAGCCGCATGAGAAATTGGTAACATTCGCTAAATACATGATAAATGTACGTTTCAATTACCCAAACGTTCAGCCTCGAAAAATTGCAATGCTCCAATAACGCAGTTGAAGTACTGTAACCACAGTTCAGCAGTTTGAATTTTCCGTTGTAAAGTATTAATGGCACTAACGAGTAGTTTTAACAAGGCCATAGCATCTTCAGTATCATAAACTATATCAATACATGGTGGATAGTTTTTTAAATCAACAAACAAAATAGAAATAGTACGTTTATTATCCTCAATTTGCCGTGGTATACTTATTATTGAAGGATGAGCTTCCAGTGGCCGAGATTCTTTTATACATTCAATACTTTCATGGCTGTTTAGGTTTTCTGGACTTTCTGCAAATTCTGCGATTATTTTTCCTATAGAATTTACGGCCAGCATATGAGCACGAATAGTTCTGGGGTATGCTGTACACGACAACATTTTATCAACCGAATTTTGGGCAAATACTGTGCAAATCAATTCAAATATACCAGAACCCTCCATTATCGTTCCGATAGCTTTTCAATAGGACATCATCGTATGAAATCCTCCTACACGAGAAATCACATTTATTAAACTTTCCTCTGTAGTTACAGAGTATTTGTTTGGCTTTTATGTAAAGAGGATAATCGAAAGTTACAAAACAGGTTTGACGCCCTGCTTCTTTAGAATGTTTTGCAGCAAAATGTAACGCTGTGTATGTTGTTCTGAAGGCAGATGGATTTTCATCTATAAATTCATTTTTCATCTGTAAAACGGTAAATTTACAATCCTGTCTAATAAGCAACGAATACTTGGTAATTTTTGAACTATCATGTATGCAGCCCAAATGTGGGATGAATATACTGTCTCCAAATTTAAATTCCGATACGTCTTAATACTTCACAGGCTTCAAAGATGTCTCCTGATCAGGAAAATCTTTTAATTTGACAGCCCCTAGAGAAGCAATATCTGATGTAGTTGGCAATCTTTTTAGTTTTGGTACTTCTTCATACAGCATATTCAGCAGCAATACAACAAATGCCTCCCATAATGTGCATAGTATTTTTGCCATCAATTGTACATTGAGTATGATCTGCATCGTCAAACACATACTGTGTGAAACACCGTTTTTTATTGTGGTTACTTCAGATTTTATAGCTGATAATTCATGTAATGCAACGCTGTGATAAGACGCACATACCCTGAGCTTTTCCAGTAAATTGACGATCAATTTTGATCCTGATTTGCGGTAAATGTACAACCCGGTCGATAACAATAAAGTTGATATAAATGACTTCGGACGAATTGCCGTAATTATAGAATAGGCAATATTCTCTTTCTTCACTACAAGACTGGTGAAATTTCCATAATTATCATAGTTAATCGTAAAACATTGTTCTGGATCTTCTGTATTATCCTTTTTATCCATTTTCTTTATATCTTTTTTTATGTACATCAAACATAATCAGTGCTTCCAAAAATGAATCTAAATATTTAGTAATGTCTGCATTAACATTCTCAAGAAAGTTAATCTATGACTTCTTCGCCATGCGAGTCATAACACTCTTTCGCTCCGCTTTCACATCGGTATCGTGTAATATTTAAGTGTTATAAAAAATTAAAGACAATTTTTTTAAGTACTTTCATATATTTGACTGTTTTTGTATTTTTTTTTTGCTTCCAGGAAAAAAATGAACCGGATGTTAAAAATTGTTTACAAAAAATTGTTAACTTAATAAACATTGAAACTTAATAAACAATGAAATTATTTATGAAAAAAATTGTTAACCTATAGAAAAATGCTAATTATGATTTTTAAACAAAAAAAATCTTAATTAATTATTTAAACAATCTATGTAAATATAAAAAAAGATTATAAACAATTAAAAAGTTTATTTCAGGAAAATTGTTTTTGCCTTGACAGTAAAATAGTATTTTTTTTTAATATTAAATTTGTCTATTTGTTTATAAAAAAGTTCTTAACAAATGACGTAAAAATTTTTTCTGTGTTTATTGATGTCATAGTTAAATGCAAAAATAGCAGTATAATTACATTCATAAAAAAAACTCAACAATATTTTTTGAATATTTCACTTTTTGTTCATTTAAAAACTTTTAAACTTTTATCGCGCGATCTTGTTAAGTATATGTATAAAAAGGGTTCCAAGAAGTGAAAAATTTAGAGGTCAATTATTTAAACATTTACGTCGACTTTTGTAAAAACAGAGATTGGAAAAAAAAATGTTAATTAACAATCGCATAACTATTTAAAAATAGACATAATTTTTTTTCCAACAAGGCTTTATTTATATGCAAGTGTTCTGATAACATGATAATTGTTTCAAAATTTTAAATTAATATTTAATACTACAAAAAATATTTTAAATAATATACTGTCTTCAGCGGCGAACTGCTCTTAAGACGTTACCCCTAGCGAACGACCTTGAGCATTCTGTCCGCCGACTCTTGCTACAATATATCGCGTAAGAAATCTGCAAGACGCCACCTACAGTACGAACGTAGTATTATTTTTTCAACATCAATAAACTATTTAATGGAAATAGACACGGCAGACAATGATAAATGTATTTTCATTTTCTTTATTCGGTATATTAGTTGCATTATATTAGAATTATGTATTATCATATATTATCTAATTAATTATTATATAATGTATCTATTAATTATATTATCGCCCGGGAAGGTATCTAACATGAGAAAATAAGGCATTGAAAATAGTGAGTTTAAAAAATACCTACTCACTATAGGTAAATAGGTAGGTAGGTAGGTAGGTAGGTATATTATATTTAGTAGATGTTTCGCAGATGTGTTTTTTGATTATTGTCAATTTTTACGTGTCACGTATTGAAAAGTAACATACTTACCTACTAATTTTTGAACTGAGCATCTTGTAACTTTGCCTGCTTATTACTTATGCTGGCTGACATTATCCTCACCCCAATGATTGATGAGGATGACAAAAAAACATGTTTGTTTTTATTTTTATTCAATTTTATTTCTACATAAGTAACTATATTTTTTAGATACTAGTCATGTTTATAATGCTACATTTATTATTTTAATATTTACTGGGTAGGTATTAATAAATAGAAACAAATAAAATATAAAGTCAATTTTATTATCTTGAATGTAAGAAATTGATGACAATTTTTTTAACTTCCTTAAATTATGAACAAATAGAGACATTATTAAAATACAGCTATTAAATGAACATATACACATACATACACCCACACTCAATATAAACTCACACAATACGCATACAACATGCACACTATATAGGTTATATATATATATATATATATATATATATATATATATATATATATATATATATATATATAAAAGTTAAAGTTACAGCCTATATACGTCCCACTGCTGAGCACAGGCCTCCCCTCATTTCTGAGAGGGTGTATATATATATATATATAACCTAATATTTTTTTTTATGTATTAGTGCTATGAGACTGATGGTAAGATACTAGTCATGTTTTTATTATCTTTATTGTTTTCGTTATAAGTATACTACTGCTTACTAGTTGACTTGTACTTGTTACTTTCACTGATCATAAAATGTAATTTTAGGCATTTACCTATGAAATTGTCGTTTTTATGAAATAAGTTAACGTAATTTATGTTTTATTTTTATTAATCAAATTAATCACCCATGCAATCGATGTATCTTTGCCAGCGCAGTGGCAGTTTATTGATGCCGTTCTTGAAGAAATCAACTGGACGGGAGAAAAACGGAAGAAATCTGTAGGCGCAATGTCTGGTGAGTACGGCCAATGACGGAGAGCTTCATACCCTAGCTCTTGTAACTCGGAGACCGCCTGTTATGCAGTTTGAGGTCACGCATTGTCGCAGGGGACGAGAGATTGACCGGAGCTGGTTGGTGACCTGCGAACTCCTCCTCCATCATTGTGTTCAGTTCTTCACAGTACACATTCCTACAGTCAAAATTTTACATTTAAATGTCATCTTTGCAATCAAAAGTTTGTCATAAATGGAGACAACTGCAGTGACAGCTACCTAAATATTAATATGTGCGCTGTCGCAGGTACTTTTGCAATAGTAAGTAGTACTAATTCACAGCTGGATGCACTTATGGCAGCAATCAACCTGAGGTTGATGTTATCTAAAAGACGTATTTAGAGAACCATGAAGTTATCAGTAGGAAATTGAAGATGTTTTAGTCGATTCCATGAATTACGCTGCAGAAAGAAAAACAATTGCAATTTCTAATGGCAGGGTGAACAAAGATGGAATCGTCATTGATGACAATAGCTCGTTTAGTTGCAAATTTCGCGCATATTGCAATCGTACTGCGACTGCGCATTTATTTAATGATAAATATTCACTACAATTATCATTTCTATTAAAAATTTTGGTTGCATAATTGCATTTAAACGTAAATTTCGAATCTAAGCACTTTTGTGTTTCTCCGATAAGTTGTAGTTCGGTGAAGCTGCAACCCAATTGACCATGATTTGAAATTTTCATCAATTCCGAAAAGAAGTAGCTGACGTCAATTATTCTTCTTCTTATTATTTTTTCATTATTGCCTTTTTCAGCCTCACAAGATATTTGTAACTGCAAAAAGAAAACTATGTATAAGTAAATAAATCAGTAATACAGTTTTATGCATGATTCAGACTAAATAAAGGCTCCTAAAAATAGATGTAGATAAAGAAGTATTTATACCTACCTACTTAATACTTATTTATACCTAATTACAATACCTACCAAGGTATTGTGATTAGATTATACTGTGTAGGCATTAGTACCTACTGATCTGCTTAGTGCTAATACCTACTTAGTATTAATACTTACTTAGATCTCTTTTACCTAATAAAAACACCTTAGTAGGAGTGTATACTGGGTAGGTATTAGTACCTACTGATCTACTTAGTACTGATACCTACTTAGTACTAGTATCTACTTAGATTTCTTTTACCTAATCGCAGGCACAAGTGTGTACTTAATCACAATACCTACTAAGGTATTTTGATTAGGTACATATTTGTGCACCATAATATCTAGAAACCAAAAAATTAAATAAACATCTCTACATCTTCAACCATTTCAGTTGAACCAAGACAGGTATCCTGTAATTCTATGGTTTCTTGACTAAAGTCATTTACTGGCGTATCGTCGTCATTGTTCGTATTTATCCTGCAATAAAAAATTAATTATATTAGATCTTGCACGAAAACAAAACTGAATTACTTATAACAAATCATTTAGATACATATTTTAGCTATATATTTGAAAAGGTTCATATTATTTACATGGTAACCACAGAAAATATTACATCAAATTTCATAAGTTCTGTTCGTAATTTCATAACTCTATGGACTCAAAAGTGCATCCGACTTACCCATTATCATATTTAATTATTGGTAAACTTGAATAATTATTTTCGTCGTCAAATTAGCATTCAGGTATTTTTCTTCTTCCTAAAATAAAAGATACTATGTAATAACATAGGTATTTAGCGGAATAAAAGTAGGTAAACTTTGCATAATATATCAAATTACTTACAGAATTCCATTCATCTTTAGAGCATTTTGACGTCGTTTATTCTTCTTGTATTTAGGCATTTGTACTAATCAACCCACAAATTACACAAAATTATATTCTCACAACACAATCGTAGCGTCTTTTCGCGGTAAAAAAAATATGTGAGCATATCGGTTGGTATGTAGGTACTCAAATAATATTATAAATATTTGCGGCGAAGCACGGAACGACGACGACGAGAGCGACACGGCTTCCTCGTACGAATGCTTGCAGCGGACTGTCGCCCTCACTCCGCGTACGCCCCTTTATCATAGAATTCACACAATTTTTGGAATTATTTTAATTAAAAAAGAAAAGCGAACTTTAGAAATTAAATAAAACGTGAAAAATATAGATTTTTAAATTATCTATCCATTAGTGTAATCCTCAAATGATTAGATCGTTGCCTTTAGCAACAGATGCATGTAATCAATAATTTTGGCCATTTTTTAAAAGTAGAAATTTTAATATATTTATAACACATAAAAACAAATTGGAACGTGGAATGTGATGATAGGATATCGAACGTTAATAATGTGCTTTTAGATGTGGCTTATTTTGGATAAAACTATTTTTACGGATTTTATCTCGTTTAATTTTACTAATTTTGATTCCCGATGTTTCGGGTGCTTTACAGCACCCATGGTCACGGGGGTAACGTCGGGAATCAAAATTAGTAAAATTAAACGCGATAAAATCCGTAAAAATAGTTTTATTCAATGTGTAGTGATCGCGTAAATATAAGAAATCATTATGTAGCTTATTTCTCATAACTAATGAGATAATAGTCTCTGAATAACGAAGAAAAACGCACTATCGCAAGGTTTTCGTCGGGGTATCGCCTTAACATCTCTTCCCCAGTTTAATGTTGACGTTGCATTGCAATAAAATGTCAAATTATTACAATCAACCCAAGTTGAATCAAAAAAATGTTTAAATAGCCGTGTTCAACAAAATAAATAACAATTTCTATGAGTACAAAATTCGCTCTCTCAACGACAATTCGATATTAAAATATTTTAAATTTGCCAGTGCTTTTTTAGTTGGACAATGTTATTCAAAATATCCCTATACCGTGTTGATGTGCATACTATGAAATAAGTGAAATGTTTTAAATTACGTGGTTTGTACTTAAGCTGAATTAAACAAAGCAAATCTAAAATAATTAGCAAAGTAAAGTCAATAAAGAAAGAGCTTGTTGTTTCGAATAATGGTTTTCTTGGCTCCCTGCGTTCACTACAATAGCAAAGCAAAGGCACTTATTTCATTAACAGGGGTTAAACATAAAGACTTATATTTTTTCTTACTTTTGTTTCAGTCAGTAAAGTTTATATAAATAATTGGAAGGAAATGCATTTTAATTCAGAGAATATTTGAGCAAAAGGCATGATTTATAATAAAAACCTACCGTTAACCGTTACAGCCTACAAAAGTCCACTGCTGAGCATAAGCCTCCCCCATAAAGTGCCTCATTGGGGAGATATTTGCCATAGTTGCCACGCTTGGCAAGTGGGTTTGCAAACGTATTTTTTTATTTTTAGGCGTTATTAGAAAGACACTGCTGCCCATCTCCTGATATATTTTCCTCTGCCGCCTCTTACGACACCGACAGAATAATACGGGACAGTGGATATTCTTAGCTACATAGGTGGTAAAAGGAATGATTTATAACAATAACCCACAATGGAAATAAATTAAGAAAAATTGGAAGCTATCAACCACGCACTAAATATTATAATGTCAATTTTAAGTTTAGGTTGTAGGACTCCTTTTCTGTCTAAGAGTAAGTCTGAGTAGGCACCTCAGCAGTGAATGCAATGCCGGGAAGCAGCATTGCGTTTACTGCTGTGTTTCGTAAGGGTATAGAGATAAATGTATAATTACAAACTGTGAGGCATTTTTAATTCCCCTGGTGTTTCAGATGGGCGGCGGTGGTCACTTATTTATTTATTTATTCTTTATTGCATTCCTTAAAAACAAAATAATACAAAGGGCGGACTTAATGCCTTGAGGCATTCTCTACCAGTCAACCCATGGAGTGGTGAGAAATTGACGTAGGTGTGGCAATATAGAATAAAATAACACTACACAAAATGATAATTAACAACATAATATATACATTTTACTAATAAATAAACTATACATATATGACCTATACATACATATATAGAAATATATGACATATGTATACAAATATATACATACAAATATAGCCGCATAATTTTCATAGCCGCTTATGATATCCATGGGAAAAATTCCAGTAACGTTTCTTTTATGCCGCAACTTAGAATATTAAATATTATTGTTCATTTGTGCAGAATGATTTTAGTGTCGGTTATTTTCGGTTTGCATTTCAATTAGTTTTTTTGTTATTTTGAGTAAATATATATATTTATACTTACTATATTATACTTATTATACTTACTATGGTTTATATTTAAAATATCCAAAAATCCACACACAAAATAAACTTCGTTACAAAGGATCCAAGCCATCTCTCACAGTGTTTACGGCCGGACGGATATGTCTCGGAAATTATGGACCCATAATTTAAACGATGAAATTTTCAATCGGGTGACTTTCCTGTGATGAACTCGTTAGTCACTGATACACTTTTGCGAACTCTAATTAAAGCGATGCCAACTCAGTGCGTTTTAACAGCTTCCGTTTACGTCAGTAAGGCCAGTCGTGTAGTTTTGTGCAGTACTGGGCATTTATTTTATTATAGTGAAGTACACGTTGGCCCATTAAATTCAATAAATTTATTGCAAATTAAATTGTTCAAAAGTCCTTTCATTTCATCAACAAATTGCAAGCTTCGAATTTTGTTTCTTTTTGCGGATCAATCAGTTCACATAGCAACCATTTTTCTTTATATTTAAAAGATATATATATATTTATATATATATTTGTACTTACTATGATAGATATATAAAATATCCGAAAATCTACACACAAAATAAACTTCGTTACAAAGGATCCAAGCCATCTCTCACAGTGTTTACGGCCGGTTGGATGTGTCACGGAGATTATGGACCCATAATTTAAGCGATGAAATTTTCAATCGGGTGACTTTCCTGTGATGAACTCGTTTGTCACTGACACACTTTGTTACTCTGCAATTTAAATATACATTTGTCTTTAAAAATTAAAACAAGGACTTTTACACTTTTTTCGTGTATACCATTGCCTTTCCTTGAAGACTGGGATCATGAACACTAGCCAGTTTGCAATCCGTAACCAAAAAAGGTAGTGGTACCGACAAAGTTGAAGCAATGACTCACAAACTAACGTTTTTTGAGTGTCGGGGTTAAATTCGTTCCCTTATAACAGCACATGGTGGGGCATTTGAATTACAGCTTTGTTGCGATCTCTAATTAAAGTGATACCAACTTAGTGCGTTTTAAAGCCGTTTGTTTACCCGGACTTCGATTTTTCAGAAAAAAATGCATGAGTAAGTAAGCTAGCTAGTTATGTAGTTTTGTGGAACCCACTTGTTTTATTGCAGCGAAGTAAACGTTTGTCCATTAAAATCAATAAATTAATTGCAAATTAAATGGATAAAAACCCCTTCAATTCATTAACGAAATGCATGCTTCCAATTTTGCCTCTCCTTGCGGATCATTCAGTTCACGTAGTAACTAGTTTTCGTGATATTTCGAAAAAAGCAATTTCCAGGAAAATGTAAACCAAGCCATAACTGATCAATGTGCTAATTTGTAGAAGTTACTCCAAGCACACCACAGCCTAACATTATTCCCATTATTTTTGTTACAATATTCATCACGTCTCTTGCCATCATTATCTCGTAGGTGACATAGGGAAACTGCAACAGGAGGTGGGCGGAAGCATCTTCCCGATAACAACCGAAAATAATAAATGAAACTGCGGTTTACAACCCGCCTGTCTAGTGTAACAATGATGGATTCATTACGTTTTAAACTTTACAAACGTAAATTTTAAATATACTTAAATTTGTAACGACCCAGTATGCAATTATCGGTCAACGTAGGTGAATGTTCACTTATAATGCTTTATTAAAATGAACTGTACAATATTGCTCGAACAAGTTCTTTCTATTAAAATACCTAAGTTTAAAATATAGATTCACACCTTAGAATAAAATAACACTACACAAAATGATAATTAACAACATATATATATATATATATATATATATATATATATATATATATATATATATATATATATATATTTATACTTACTATATTATACTTATTATACTTATTATATATATATATATATATTTGCACTTACTATGGTTTATATTGAAAATATCCAAAAATCCACACACAAAATAAACTTCGTTACAAAGGATCCAAGCCATCTCTCACAGTGTTTACGGCCGGACGGATATGTCTCGGAAATTATGGACCCATAATTTAAACGATGAAATTTTCAATCGGGTGACTTTCCTGTGATGAACTCGTTAGTCACTGATACACTTCTGCGAACTCTAATTAAAGCGATGCCAACTCAGTGCGTTTTAACAGCTTCCGTTTACGTCAGTAAGGCCAGTCGTGTAGTTTTGTGCAGTACTAGGCATTTATTTTATTATAGTGAAGTACACGTTGGCCCATTAAATTCAATAAATTTATTGCAAATTAAATTGTTCAAAAGTCCTTTCATTTCATCAACAAATTGCAAGCTTCGAATTTTGTTTCTTTTTGCGGATCAATCAGTTCACATAGCAACCATTTTTCTTTATATTTAAAAGATATATATATATTTATATATATATTTGTACTTACTATGATAGATATATAAAATATCCGAAAATCTACACACAAAATAAACTTCGTTACAAAGGATCCAAGCCATCTCTCACAGTGTTTACGTTTGATTTTAATGGACAAACGTTTACTTCGCTGCAATAAAACAAGTGGGTTCCACAAAACTACATAACTAGCTAGCTTACTTACTCATGCATTTTTTTCTGAAAAATCGAAGTCCGGGTAAACAAACGGCTTTAAAACGCACTAAGTTGGTATCACTTTAATTAGAGATCGCAACAAAGCTGTAATTCAAATGCCCCACCATGTGCTGTTATAAGGGAACGAATTTAACCCCGACCCTCAAAAAACGTTAGTTTGTGAGTCATTGCTTCAACTTTGTCGGTACCACTACCTTTTTTGGTTACGGATTGCAAACTGGCTAGTTTTCATGATCCCAGTCTTCAAGGAAAGGCAATGGTATACACGAAAAAAGTGTAAAAGTCCTTGTTTTAATTTTTAAAGACAAATGTATATTTAAATTGCAGAGTAACAAAGTGTGTCAGTGACAAACGAGTTCATCACAGGAAAGTCACCCGATTGAAAATTTCATCGCTTAAATTATGGGTCCATAATCTCCGTGACACATCCAACCGGCCGTAAACACTGTGAGAGATGGCTTGATCCTTTGTGAAGTTTATTTTGTGTGTAGATTTTCGGATATTTTATATCTATTTATAGTAGTACATATATATATATATATATATATATATATATATATATATATATATATATATATATATATATATATATATATATATATATATCTTTTAAATATAAAGAAAAATGGTTGCTATGTGAACTGATTGATCCGCAAAAAGAAACAAAATTGAAGCTTGCAATTTGTTGATGAAATGAAAGGACTTTGAACAATTTAATTTGCAATAAATTTATTGAATTTAATGGGCCAACGTACTTCACTATAATAAAATAAATGCCCAGTACTGCACAAAACTACACGACTGGCCTTACTGACGTAAACGGAAGCTGTTAAAACGCACTGAGTTGGCATCGCTTTAATTAGAGTTCGCAAAAGTGTATCAGTGACTAACGAGTTCATCACAGGAATGTCACCCGATTGAAAATTTCATCGTTTAAATTATGGGTCCATAATTTCCGAGACATATCCGTCCGGCCGTAAACACTGTGAGAGATGGCTTGGATCCTTTGTAACGAAGTTTATTTTGTGTGTGGATTTTTGGATATTTTAAATATAAACCATAGTAAGTATAATAAGTATAATATAGTAAGTATAAATATATATATTTACTCAAAATAACAAAAAAACTAATTGAAATGCAAACCGAAAATAACCGACACTAAAATCATTCTACAAATGAACAATAATATTTAATATTCTAAGTTGCGGCATAAAAGAAACGTTACTGGAATTTTTCCCATGGATATCATAAGCGGCTATGAAAATTATGCGGCTATATTTGTATGTATATATTTGTATACATATGTCATATATTTCTATATATGTATGTATAGGTCATATATGTATAGTTTATTTATTAGTAAAATGTATATATTATGTTGTTAATTATCATTTTGTGTAGTGTTATTTTATTCTATATTGCCACACCTACGTCAACTCACCACTCCATGGGTTGACTGGTAGAGAATGCCTCAAGGTATTAAGTCCGCCCTTTGTATTCTTTTGTTTTTAAGGAACGCAAAAAAGAATAAATAAATAAATAAGTGACCACCGCCGCCCATCTGAAACACCAGGGGAATTAAAAATGCCTCACAGTTTGTAATTATACATTTATCTCTATACCCTTAAGACCGAAACACAGCAGTGAACGCAATGGTGCTTCCCGGCATTGCGTTCACTGCTGAGGTGCTTACCCAGACTTACTCTTAGACAGAAAAGGAGTCCTACAACCTAAACTTAAAATTGACATTATAATATTTAGTGCGTAGTTGATAGCTTCCAATTTTTCTTAATTTATTTCCATTGTGGGTTATTATTATAAATCATTCCTTTTGCCACCTATATAGCTAAAAATATCCACTGTCCCGTATTATTCCGTCGGTGTCGTATGAGGCGACAGAGGAAAATATATCAGGAGATGGGCAGCAGTGTCTTACTAATAACGACTAAAAATAAAAAACTACGTTTGTAAACCCACTTGCCAAGCGTGGCAACTATGGCACATATCTCCCCAATGAGGCACTTTATGGGGGAGGCTTATGCTCAGCAGTGGACTTTTGTTAACTGTAGGTTTTTATTATAAATCATGCCTTTTGCTCAAACATTTTCTGAATTAAAATGCATTTCCTTCCAATTATTTATATAAACTTTATTGACTGAAACAAAAGTAAGAAAAAATGTAAGTCTTTATGTTTAACCCCTGTTAATGAAATAAGCGCTTTTGCCTTGCTATTGAAGTGAACGCAGGGAGCCAAGAAAACCATTATTCGAAACAACAAGCTCTTTCTTTATTGACTTTACTTTGCTAATTATTTTAGATTTGCTTTGTTTAATCTAAGCACAAACCACGTAATTTAAAATATTTCACTTATTTCATAGTATGCACATCAACACGGTATAGGGATATTTTGAATAACATTGTCCAACTAAAAAAGCACTGGCAAATTTAAAATATTTTAATATCGAATTGTCGTTGAGAGAGCGAATTTTGTACTCATAGAAATTGTTATTTATTTTGTTGAACACGGCTATTTAAACATTTTTTTGATTCAACTTGGGTTGATTGTAATAATTTGACATTTTATTGCAATGCAACGTCAACATTAAACTGGGGAAGAGATGTTATATGATACCCGTCGAAAACCTTGCGATAGTGCGTTTTTCTCGTTATTCAGAGACTATTATCTCATTAGTTATGAGAAATAAGCTACATAATGATTTCTTATATTTACGCGATCATCATTACATTGAATAAATTATTTACGGATTATCGCGTTAATTTTAACCTTGATTCCCGACGTTACCCCCGTGACCATGGGTGCTGTAAAGCACCCGAAACATCGGGAATCAAAATTAGTAAAATTAAACGAGATAAAATCCGTAAAAATAGTTTTATCCAAAATAAGCCACATCTAAAAGCACATTATTAACGTTCGATATCCTATCATCACATTCCACGTTCCAATTTGTTTTTATGTGTTATAAATATATTAAAATTTCTACTTTTAAAAAATGGCCAAAATTATTGATTACATGCATCTGTTGCTAAAGGCAACGATCTAATCATTTGAGGATTACACTAATGGATAGATAATTTAAAAATCTATATTTTTCACGTTTTATTTAATTTCTAAAGTTCGCTTTTCTTTTTTAATTAAAATAATTCCAAAAATTGTGTGAATTCTATGATAAAGGGACGTACGCGGAGTGAGGGCGACAGTGCGCTGCAAGCGTTCGTACGAGGAAGCCGTGTCGCTCTCGTCGTCGTCGTTCCGTGCTTCGCCGCAAATATTTATAATATTATTTGAGTACCTACATACCAACCGATATGCTCACGTATTTTTTTTACCGCGAAAAGACGCTTGATTGTGTTGTGAGAATATAATTTTGTGTAATTTAGGTTGATTAGTACAAATGCTAAATACAAGAAGAATAAACGACGTCAAAATGCTCTAAAGATGAATGGAATTCTGTAAGTAATTTGATATATTATGCAAAGTTTACCTACTTTTATTCCGCTAAATACCTACATGTTATTACATAGTATCTTTTTATTTTAGGAAGAGAAGAAAAATACCTGAATGCTAATTTGACGACGAAAATAATTATTCAAGTTTACCAATAATTAAATATGATAATGGGTAAGTCGGATGCACTTTTGAGTCCATAGAGTTATGAAATTACGAACAGAACTTATGAAATTTGATGTAATATTTTCTGTGGTTACCATGTAAATAATATGAACCTTTTCAAATATATAGCTAAAATATGTATCTAAATGATTTGTTATAAGTAATTCAGTTTTGTTTTCGTGCAAGATCTAATATAATTAATTTTTTATTGCAGGATAAATACGAACAATGACGACGATACGCCAGTAAATGACTTTAGTCAAGAAACCATAGAATTACAGGATACCTGTCTTGGTTCAACTGAAATGGTTGAAGATGTAGAGATGTTTATTTAATTTTTTGGTTTCTAGATATTATGGTGCACAAATATGTACCTAATCAAAATACCTTAGTAGGTATTGTGATTAAGTACACACTTGTGCCTGCGATTAGGTAAAAGAAATCTAAGTAGATACTAGTACTAAGTAGGTATCAGTACTAAGTAGATCAGTAGGTACCAATACCCACCCAGTATATACACCCTACTAAGGTGTTTTATTAGGAAAAGAGATCTAAGTAAGTATTAATACCAAGCAGGTATTAGCACCAAGCAGATCAGTAGGTACTAATGCTCACACAGTATATATCTAATCACAATACCTTGGTAGGTATTGTAATTAGGTATAAATAAGTATTAAGTAGGTAGGTAAATACTTCTTTATCTACATCTATTTTAGGAGCCTTTATTTAGTCTGAATCATATAAAACTGTATTACTGATTTATTTACTTATACATAGTTTTCTTTTTGCAGTTACAAATATCTTGTGAGGCTGAAAAAGGCAATAATGAAAAAATAATAAGAAGAAGAATAATTGACGTCAGCTACTTCTTTTCGGAATTAATGAAAATTTCAAATCATGGTCAATTGGGTTGCAGCTTCACCGAACTACAACTTATCGGAGAAACACAAAAGTGCTTAGATTCGAAATTTACGTTTAAATGCCAATTATGCAACCAAAATTTTTAATAGAAAATGATAATTGTAGTGAAAATTATTTATCATTAAATAAATGCGCAGTCGCAGGTACGATTGCAATATGCGCGGGAAATTTGCAACTAAACGAGCTATTGTCATCAATGACGATTCCATCTTTGTTCACCCTGCCATTAGAAATTGCGAATTGTTTTTCTCTTTCTGCAGCGTAATTCATGGAATCGACTAAAACATCTTCCAATTTCCTACTGATAACTTCATGGTTCTCTAAATACGTCTTTTTAGATAACACATCAACCTCCCGGGTTGATTGCTGCCATAAGTGCATCCAGCTGTGAATTAGTACTACTTACTATTGCAAAAGTACCTGCGACAGCGCACATATTAATATTTAGGTAGCTGTCACTGCAGTTGTCTCCATTTATGACAAACTTTTGATTGCAAAGATGACATTTAAATGTAAAATTTTGACTGTAGGAATGTGTACTGTGAAGAACTGAACACAATGATGGAGGAGGAGTTCGCAGGTCACCAACCAGCTCCGGTCAATCTCTCGTCCCCTGCGACAATGCGTGACCTCAAACTGCATAACAGGCGGTCTCCGAGTTACAAGAGCTAGGGTATGAAGCTCTCCGTCATTGGCCGTACTCACCAGACATTGCGCCTACAGATTTCTTCCGTTTTTCTCCCGTCCAGTTGATTTCTTCAAGAACGGCATCAATAAACTGCCACTGCGCTGGCAAAGATACATCGATTGCATGGGTGATTAATTTGATTAATAAAAATAAAACATAAATTACGTTAACTTATTTCATAAAAACGACAATTTCATAGGTAAATGCCTAAAATTACATTTTATGATCAGTGAAAGTAACAAGTACAAGTCAACTAGTAAGCAGTAGTATACTTATAACGAAAACAATAAAGATAATAAAAACATGACTAGTATCTTACCATCAGTCTCATAGCACTAAACATAAAAAAAAATATTAGGTATATATATATATATACACCCTCTCAGAAATGAGGGAGGCCTGTGCTCAGCAGGACGTATATAGCTGTAACTTTAACTTTATATATATATATATATATATATATAATATATAGTATATATATTGTATGCGTATTGTGTGAGTTTATATTGAGTGTGGGTGTATGTATGTGTATATGTTCATTTAATAGCTGTATTTTAATAATGTCTCTATTTGTTCATAATTTAAGGAAGTTAAAAAAATTGTCATCAATTTCTTACATTCAAGATAATAAAATTGACTTTATATTTTATTTGTTTCTATTTATTAATACCTACCCAGTAAATATTAAAATAATAAATGTAGCATTATAAACATGACTAGTATCTAAAAAATATAGTTACTTATGTAGAAATAAAATTGAATAAAAATAAAAACAAACATGTTTTTTTGTCATCCTCATCAATCATTGGGGTGAGGATAATGTCAGCCAGCATATAATAAAGCAGGGCAAAGTTACAAGATGCTCAGTTCAAAAATTAGTAGGTAAGTATGTTACTTTTCAATACGTGACACGTAAAAATTGACAATAATCAAAAAACACATCTGCGAAACATCTACTAAATATAATATACCTACCTACCTACCTACCTACCTACCTATTTACCTATAGTGAGTAGGTATCTTTTAAACTCACTATTTTCAATGCTTCATTTTCTCATGTTAGATACCTTCCCGGGCGTACGATATGATTGGTGTCATTTTTATTAATTAGATAATATATGAGAATACATAATTCTAATATAATGCAACAAATATACCGAATAAAGAAAATGAAAATACATTTATCATTGTCTGCCGTGTCTATTTCCATTAAATAGTTTATTGATGTTGAAAAAATAATACTACGTTCGTACTGTAGGTGGCGTCTTGCAGATTTCTTACGCGATATATTGTAGCAAGAGTCGGCGGACAGAATGCTCAAGGTCGTTCGCTAGGGGTAACGTCTTAAGAGCAGTTCGCCGCTGAAGACAGTATATTATTTAAAATATTTTTTGTAGTATTAAATATTAATTTAAAATTTTGAAACAATTATCATGTTATCAGAACACTTGCATATAAATAAAGCCTTGTTGGAAAAAAAATTATGTCTATTTTTAAATAGTTATGCGATTGTTAATTAACATTTTTTTTTCCAATCTCTGTTTTTACAAAAGTCGACGTAAATGTTTAAATAATTGACCTCTAAATTTTTCACTTCTTGGAACCCTTTTATACATATACTTAACAAGATCGCGCGATAAAAGTTTAAAAGTTTTTAAATGAACAAAAAGTGAAATATTCAAAAAATATTGTTGAGTTTTTTTTATGAATGTAATTATACTGCTATTTTTGCATTTAACTATGACATCAATAAACACAGAAAAAATTTTTACGTCATTTGTTAAGAACTTTTTTATAAACAAATAGACAAATTTAATATTAAAAAAAAATACTATTTTACTGTCAAGGCAAAAACAATTTTCCTGAAATAAACTTTTTAATTGTTTATAATCTTTTTTTATATTTACATAGATTGTTTAAATAATTAATTAAGATTTTTTTTGTTTAAAAATCATAATTAGCATTTTTCTATAGGTTAACAATTTTTTTCATAAATAATTTCATTGTTTATTAAGTTTCAATGTTTATTAAGTTAACAATTTTTTGTAAACAATTTTTAACATCCGGTTCATTTTTTTCCTGGAAGCAAAAAAAAAATACAAAAACAGTCAAATATATGAAAGTACTTAAAAAAATTGTCTTTAATTTTTTATAACACTTAAATATTACACGATACCGATGTGAAAGCGGAGCGAAAGAGTTATGACTCATGGCGAAGAAGTCATAGATTAACTTTCTTGAGAATGTTAATGCAGACATTACTAAATATTTAGATTCATTTTTGGAAGCACTGATTATGTTTGATGTACATAAAAAAAGATATAAAGAAAATGGATAAAAAGGATAATACAGAAGATCCAGAACAATGTTTTACGATTAACTATGATAATTATGGAAATTTCACCAGTCTTGTAGTGAAGAAAGAGAATATTGCCTATTCTATAATTACGGCAATTCGTCCGAAGTCATTTATATCAACTTTATTGTTATCGACCGGGTTGTACATTTACCGCAAATCAGGATCAAAATTGATCGTCAATTTACTGGAAAAGCTCAGGGTATGTGCGTCTTATCACAGCGTTGCATTACATGAATTATCAGCTATAAAATCTGAAGTAACCACAATAAAAAACGGTGTTTCACACAGTATGTGTTTGACAATGCAGATCATACTCAATGTACAATTGATGGCAAAAATACTATGCACATTATGGGAGGCATTTGTTGTATTGCTGCTGAATATGCTGTATGAAGAAGTACCAAAACTAAAAAGATTGCCAACTACATCAGATATTGCTCTAGGGTTGTCAAATTAAAAGATTTTCCTGATCAGGAGACATCTTTGAAGCCTGTGAAGTATTAAGACGTATCGGAATTTAAATTTGGAGACAGTATATTCATCCCACATTTGGGCTGCATACATGATAGTTCAAAAATTACCAAGTATTCGTTGCTTATTAGACAGGATTGTAAATTTACCGTTTTACAGATGAAAAATGAATTTATAGATGAAAATCCATCTGCCTTCAGAACAACATACACAGCGTTACATTTTGCTGCAAAACATTCTAAAGAAGCAGGGCGTCAAACCTGTTTTGTAACTTTCGATTATCCTCTTTACATAAAAGCCAAACAAATACTCTGTAACTACAGAGGAAAGTTTAATAAATGTGATTTCTCGTGTAGGAGGATTTCATACGATGATGTCCTATTGAAAAGCTATCGGAACGATAATGGAGGGTTCTGGTATATTTGAATTGATTTGCACAGTATTTGCCCAAAATTCGGTTGATAAAATGTTGTCGTGTACAGCATACCCCAGAACTATTCGTGCTCATGCTGGCCGTAAATTTATAGGAAAATAATCGCAGAATTTGCAGAAAGTCCAGAAAACCTAAACAGCCATGAAAGTATTGAATGTAAAAGAATCTCGGCCACTGGAAGCTCATCCTTCAATAATAAGTATACCACGGCAAATTGAGGATAATAAACGTACTATTTCTATTTTGTTTGTTGATTTAAAAACTATCCACCATGTATTGATATAGTTTATGATACTGAAGATGCTAGGCCTTGTTAAAACTACTCGTTAGTGCCATTAATACTTTACAACGGAAAATTCAAACTGCTGAACTGTGGTTACAGTACTTCAACTGCGTTATTGGAGCATTGCAATTTTTCGAGGCTGAACGTTTGGGTAATTGAAACGTACATTTATCATGTATTTAGCGAATGTTACCAATTTCTCATGCGGCTGGGCATTTTAATTATTGCAAAGGAGCTCATATTTACCTTCAAGATATGGCGAACCTTGAAAATGTAATGGATCCCGTAGAGTTAATAACGTTCACTGAAGAAGGACTTTTTACCGTAAGACGTACGGATAAAGCCTGGTCTGGAATTTGGACGGATATTACTATCGACCAAACACTGATGCGTGTTCTGAAAACTGTTGCTCAAACAACAACTCACAGACAGTCGTATCAAATAGTGTATTAACACGGTTTATCCAAGGCATGCCGTATGCTTACGATATAATGGACAAACTTGAATCTTTCAGTAATTCTACATGTGCTTGTTCTGACCAACACAATCTTACATTAGCTCGTCAGAAAAAGGATAAAGAAGATGGTCAATCATTTAAAAATTGGCTTCAAGAATATGGACTCTTTGATGAAAGACCCGGTAAGCTAATGTCACTTTCGACAGGACTAGTTGGCGATTTTTCTGTCTATTGCTATGAATCTATAGAGAAAGGTTTGTAAAGCATGCCAAAAATGGTTGGAGCAGATGTACAGTCGTAATCGTTTAGCAAGAAGTTTTATGTGAAGACGCTTGTTAAGACAACACCGATTTGTATCATAGATGAAGAGCCAGTTATTGTCAACACTTGACTGTTATTCCAACGGATTGTAGTGTCTATAATTAACAACAAAAATATAGTAAAAACAGCCTTAGTTAATGAGCTTGCGCCATTTCCTATGAGTTTATTCGATGACAAAGGTTTGTTGAGAAAAAGCAATAAGTCAGAATTATACAAATCTTTACAGCCTACACCATTCGTGAATCCTGATCCTTCTAAATAAGAATACGTCATTGATGGCGGGTATCTATTACATAAAGTCATCTGGCGAAAAAATGGAACGTTTGAATGAATCTTTGAGCAATATTTAACATTCATATCCAAACATAATACAAAAATGCCACAATTGTTTTCAATGGATATAACATAGATTATTTAGTCGTAAAGTTTTAGGAACGCTACAGGAGAGTACGCAATAAAACATCGCCAGAACTGAAATTTACTGAAAATATGTCGATTCCACGCTACAAAGATATTTTTCTTGTTAAATATAAAATTAAGGGATTTGTAGAGCATTTAATGAACTACTCCAACAAACACCAAGGTTAACGGTTCTCCAAGCTAAGGAAGATGGATGTATTGATAGTCGATAAAGCATTACATTTAGCTGACCAATCTGGAAAACTAGTTGATGGCACAGATGTCTATTTGGCAGCTTTGATCATATATTTATCACCAAATGATAAATCTATAACAATGTGGAAGCTAAAATACAGAAAACACTGGACGTATTTTATGAGCAAATTAAACAATACAGTACAATACATTACAATACAATAACTTTATTTCAGGCATCCAGGACTTAAAATGAAGAAAATTGGCCCATAGCAATATATACCTGAACCTAAAAATATAAATAAAATATAACCATAACTTAACACTATTTAGGGAACTTTGTTTTTTGGCGCGTCCCTGTATCGGCAAAGCACTATCCCAGAGGGCCAGAAATCGGAGCGAGGAATGTCTCTTCTATTTTGCAGAAAACTGGAGTAGGATTTGAAGTTTGTTGACCTATTAGACTTCAGACGCTGCAAATGTAAAGAGATCTGATCCTCTATGCGGCATCGGCTTTGTTCTTCCACGAAACACTGGACGTCTTCTCCCGACGCACTTTTGTCCAAACGGGAGTGGGCTCCACAACATGCAGAGTTGTACTCGCGTTTATTTTGGCGGTCCCACGCTGGTTACAGACAGGTCTCGACCGACGTCTCTTCTCAACAAGAGTAAACCCGTCATTATCAATCTTGCTTCGGGTCACCACTGGAACTGATTTTATATCCACATTATTTCGTTTTCGACCACGAGAGGGCGCTGGTTGTGAAGATTTTCGGCCAACAGCCGCAAACGTTTTCCCTTGTTGTGAGGTTGGCTTCGGCGGAGCAGTACTCATGAGTTCATGAGGTGGTGATGCAACGACGACCGTGGTCGCCCTAGTTTCACGGTCATCAACCCGCTGACAGACGGTATCGCGTGACGGAGTCGCAATCAACGGTGAAATATGACTACTATTATGATTACCGCGTGTCGTATTAACATTCTGTGACGGTGGTGAATTCGCAGATGTTACAATTATGTTGCGCAACATACTGACTTAGTTCCTCAGCTCTGTTGCGCCTCGTTCCGATTCTTTAAATTTGAAGCGGATGTCGGTCACTTCGGCTTTCAACGTGGTAATGTCTTTGAACAATCTGGCCACGTCTACGTGATCGAACGTCACGGTAGGCAGCTTGTTGAGATCACGACGAAAGTTTGATGTCATGCAGGTGAACATAAATATTGATGCAACAAAAATCAAAATATTAAACTAAGGAATGCAGAAAGTCTTAAAATAACTATTTTAAAATATATTAATTTTATAAGGGTTAATAGCATGATAAGAAAGTAAACCAACACGAAATCAAATTAATAAATGAAAACATTTATGCAAAATGGTAAAAATGCGATCAATATCATTCAATACCAAATAGGGCATAAGAGCGAAAAAAGCGAGCATAGTTTACATACGATTACCTAAACTATAGCAAAAAGGCGGGTAGAAAGAATTATGCGTCAAGCAATATATTGAACTATGAGTTTCAGAAAAAACACAGAATAACAACAGTGATACCTCGGCAGAGCAGTGGTCGTAAACATTTCATTACGAGTGTAATGTACGCAGAAGCAATTAAACAATACGCAATTAAACTTAGATCTAAGATAAGCAACTTAAACGTTTTGAAGCAGCTTAAGCTAACTTGTTTAAATCACTATCACGTGTGATAATCATATCTGTATGATTATCATAAGTGATAGTGATTTGATTGTTCTGTGGGTGTGTGTGTTCTGACCCTCGTAGCATCGTTTTTTCTAACATGAAGTTTAAAATACTTTACAGAAACATATTGATAAGTTTTATCTTTACAAATCGCTTTGGTTTTCGTTAACAAAGCCTTAAGATGTGGTCATTAACAAACAGCCGTTGTTCATTACCCATAAACCCAATGTACCTTGCTATCATGAATTTCTTGGCTCGCGCCGCAGCGACAAATTCCTTTTATGTAGCGGTTGATGAAGTTGACAATAATAGATATGTCTTTACCAAAATGTGTTGGTATCTTCGCTATGTAATATATTTGATGTTTCGGGAGCGTGCAACCAAACTGCGTGCTTATGTTATCTACTATTGGAAAAAGGTTTTCGTCTCTCTTTAAGGGCACTACTTTGATTTCAACGTTGTTAATTCAAAACCATTGTTCCTTAGCAGCTAACTCCTTTTTCAGGACCAATATTTCCGAGACGGTCGAATCAACTGCTACTTTTATTTGCTCCAATTTAGGTATCTAGAATTCGAGATCAATTATTCTGGACTCACATTTAATTATTTTTTCACTATTAAATTCACAGGTTGATTTTAGCTTTTCACGTCAATAATGAGTGCTGGTAGACAGTGAAGCTGTAGTTTTGGTTACGTATTTCCCACAGAACTAAATCAATCGAAGCACCCCCATCATTGGTAGGGATCGGCGGTGACGTGGTTGACGTTAGCGTTGAAGGGGTGCATTGAAGGCTCCAGCAATGGGAGCACCTCCATGCAGCTCTACGGTCAGCACCCAGCTTTCAATATCCAGATTCGGTTATATTTGAGCAGCTAAAACAAAGTTGCTTTCCACACGATCCACACTTAACGCCATCAGTGAAACCCGTATTGCACAGTGCAAAATCCATTATTATTAAGAAACACTTAAGAAGTAAGCAAATAAAATATTCAAATAAACAATGCTGATAAAAAATGAACGTAAGCACAACTTATTTGTGACTTCTGATGCTCGGATATCTCTAAGAGTTATCCGAGCCGACAAGTGGAAACAGTTTACAGTCCACCTGATGGTAAGTGATTGCTGATGCTAATAGAAACCTGCAGTCAAATTCAAGTAAATAAGGCTACAGATGCATTATCACTACTGAGGACTGAGACTAAGATAGAACACGTCACAGTCTCTAATAAACTACTAAGCTATCTCTGTAGTTTCAGACTGGAACACAGAAGTGCACACACTACCTACCCAAACGTTTGCCAAGATAAAAAAATTGTTCTACCACCAAGTACTGTTAAAATAAAACAACACTTATTTAACTTTTTGTTTGATTGTCTCAACACCTTGTTTATGAGAAATATAAAATAAGATCATAAATAAAAGTTCATAAGACAAAAAAATAAAGAAAAAGGTATAAAACTAAAAGTCACTCATTAATCGCGAGAGAAACTTGCTCGGAGTTTAAGCCTTTATTATATGCATAAATTCAGATTAGAAATCTGAATTTCAGAATATATCTAGACTGCGCAAAGTACGCAAAGACAAAGTAAGTAGGTCATTTATTCCAGCTTAGCTGATTTAAGTTCACGTCGTAGAAATATCTGGTGGAGAATATCCTAATCAGTACGTGATTTACCAAACTATAATTGGGAGTTGTTATAATATTTGGCAGATTATTTTAATGGCATTTTAGCCGATTTAAAAAGAAGAAGGTCAATAATTTTTTTATGTATGTTACGATATCTTCTTCATGAATTGTGGACCGATTATGATGTTTTTTTTTTTCATTAAATAGGTAGGTACAGAGGTGGTTCTAAATAAAATTAGGAAAAATGTCGCCCCAATGATGGCAAAATAGGGATGAAGTTTATAATGTAAAGATTTTGACGAAATTGAGTTTGGGATATTTTAATCCACATATAGTGTATTTTTAATAAAAAGTAAAGCCACTACAAACAATTAAAAGGTAAGACTAAGAACTACAACTGGAAGAAACAAATTAGTAGTAAATATTTTTTAGTTGTTTGAAGTCGGTTTTACTTTGTATTAAAAGTTGATTTTATATTTAAAGAATTTTACTTTTAATACTATCTACTATCCATCATCTCAATTTTATATCTTGTGCATAGGTATACTATGGACAAGATCCACTACTGGCCTAGCACACAAAAGGATAAGCTGAAGTGTCAATGGGCTGGCTATATAGCTCGAAGAACCGACAACCGATAGGGAAGAAAAATTCTCGAACGGCAGCCTCCTACCGGCCGGCGAAGTGTAGGGCGTCCCCCCACTAGATGGATTGACGACCTGGTAAGACATGCAGGACGTCAATAGATGCAGATGCCTCCACCGTGCTTTGTGGCAATCCTTGGGGGAGGCCTATGTTCAGCAGTGGACTAGGGAAGGGCTGTAAAGAGGATGATGAATTATGATAATGTTTATGAAGGGGCTTGTTCACAATAGTTAGTCGAAAGGCAGATTCAAACCCACGACTTAAAGAGTTGGTTGTCCGGACTTTTATCATTATGCTACTGTCGCTTTTCTATTGCGGGAACCGTTACAGCCTATCAAAAGTCCACTTCTGAACATAATTTTACCCTTAGATTGTGTTCGCGCCACTTTTGCACTACCGCCTAACGCTTATGTGATTAGTTAATTACTATCCAATAAGAGAGACTACTGCAAATAGTTCATTTCCGGATTTCCTATATACCGCCTATATGCCTTTAGCATGTGCACTCTGGTGTTAACGGGGTTCACATAAGTTCAGAAGACACGAAATCAACCGTATCGCTTCTATCTCGCGCCATCGCAACTGCCTTTTTGTAATTTAGTTATTAAACTATACAAAATTATCGTAAAATGTATAGAAATTTACGATAACGCTATATTTTGCGATTATCTGTGTAGTTTATATGTGTGAAGAAAGCCAGCGTCCAATTATTGTGGCTGCAGTCCTTGAGACACGAGGCTGATAACAAGAAGTCCAGGACATGCATGTCTTCACGTCTTTCCTGTAGCCCGAATTCAGGGCATTTACAGTATCGTAAAATAGTAAATTCGCACCCACCCTACAGTCCGTAAATTTACGTATAATCATTCTTTTAATAACTTTGAACCAACAGTTGGTCATTTAAACCAAGTAAGTAGTAAGTGTTTAGTAGGACGGTTGTTGACGCACTGATTTGAAGTTAAATATAATAAAATTATTACTAATTAAACATGCGCCTCGAAAGTAGGTTGCAAACGTGAGCGCAAAATAAAGTTGAATGTACGATGGCTTGCCCGTACAATAATTAATTAATTAACAATTTTTTGGTCACTTCAGCCGGGATAATTTTATTCAGATTGCCTTATAGGAGATGTAAGGATATTTGCCATTTTTGCCACGTTTGGCAAGCGGGTTGGCAACCACAGGTTTTAATTTTTAGTTGTTATTAGGTAGACACTGCTGTCCATTTCCTGTTTCATTTCCATCTGTAGCCTCATGGTTTTATATTACGGACGCCAATGGATTTATATTACGGAATTATATTGGATTGCAGGTAGGTTTAATCTCAGAGTGCAATCTAGACGTCCTACACTTCGACACTGCTCATTGTCAATGGTCTTTGTATTTTCCGTCTAATATAAACAAGATGGATATGTTGCTTTTATTGGAAGCCATGAAATCTTTCATATTTCCTATAGTTGCCTTTTCAGAGACCCACGGAAAGAAATATGTTAATGATTTATTTTATATCCTTATTAGAAGGCAATCAACATCAATGATACTATGGTTAAATTTTATATTGTACCAAATAACGTAACGTAATTAATACTGTAACAAATATATAATGGGAAAATGCTAAGAATAATGTTTGACTATCTAGTGTTGGGAATGACTTACAAAAATTACATTAATCAGTTATGATATGGTTCGCTTTTACTAATTGCTATCTTTAAATATAAATAAAAAAATGGTTGCTTGGTGAACTGATTGACCAAAAGAAACAAAATTGAAGCTGGCAAATTGTTGATGAAATGAAAGACTTTAACAATTTAATGGTAACAATTTATTGAATTTAATGGCCAACGTGTACTTCAATTATAATAAAACAAATGCCCAGTACTGCACAAAACTACACGACTGGCCTTACTGACGTAAACGGAAGCTGTTAAAACGCACTGAGTTGGCATCGCTTTAATTAGAGTTCGCAGAAGTATCAGTGACTAACGAGTTCATCAGTTAGGAAAGTCACCGATTGAAAATTTCATCGTTTAAATTATGGGTCCATAATTTCCGAGACATCCGTCCGGCCGTAAACACTGTGAGAGATGGCTTGGATCCTTTGTAACGAAGTTTATTTTGTGTGTGGATTTTTGGATATTTTAAATATAAACCATAGTAAGTGCAAATATATATATATATATATTAGTAAGTTTAAATATAATATTAAATATATATATTTACTCAAACTAACAAAAAAACTAATTGAAATGGAATTTAGCTAACGCTAAAATCATTCTGCACAAATGTTTACTCGAATTTTTCCCATGGATATCATAAGCGGCTATAGGAAAAGCCAGATAAATCTTATGGCTTCCAATAGATGGCATTATACCATCTCGTTTACAGCACACGTAAAACTCGCAAACTGGCAACGAACAGCTTTAAGAGGGGCAACGAGCATGCGGCTTACCTGATGGTAAGTGACCACCGCCCATCTGCAACACCAGGAATTGAAATACCCTACACAAATTACTTTTATCTCTGTACCCTTCAGACCGAAACACAGCAGTGAACGCAATGCTGCTAAGCGGCAGAATTATGTGAGGGTGATGCCTACTCAGCCATACTCTTAGGTAGAAAAGGATTCCTACAACCTAAACTTAATATTGACACCCATAATATTTAGTGCGCAGTTGATAACTTCCGATGTTTCTTTTAATTTATTTCCATTGTATGTTATTATTATAAATCTTTCTTTTTACTACCTATAGAGCTAAGAACATCCACTGCCCCGTATCATCCCGTCGGTGTCGTAAGAGGCGACAGAGGAAAACAAATCAGAAGATGGGCAGCAGCGTCTTCCTAATAACGACTAAAAATAAAAATAAAACTACGTTTGGCAACCCGCTTGCCAAGCGTGGCAACAATTGCAAATATCCCCCCAATGATACCCTCTATGGGGAGGCTTAAGTTCAGTAGTGGACTTTAGTAGGCAGTAATGGTTAATGGTGGGTTATTATTATAAATCATGATTTTGCTCAAACATTCTCTTAATTAAAAATACAGTTCCTTCGAATTATTTATATAAACTTTTTATATTAACTGAAACAAAAGTAAGAAAAATTTAAGTCTTTATGTTTAACTCCTGTTAATGAAATAAACTCCTTTGCTTTGCTATTGAACGCAGGGAGCCAAGAAAACCATTATTCGAAACAACAAGCTCTTTCGTTATTGACTTTACTTTCCTAATTATCTTAGATTTCCTTTGCTTGATTCAGCTTAAGTACAAACCACGTAATTTAAAACATTTCACATATTTTATAGTATGCACATCACAACACGGTATAGGGATATTTTGAATAACATTGACCAACTAAAAAAGAACTGGCCACTTTAAAATGTTTTAATATCAAATTGTTGTTGACAGAGCGAATTTTGTACTCATAGCAATTCGTTGAACACGGCTATTTAAACATATTTTTGATTCAACTTGGGTTGATTGTGATAATTTGACATGCAATGCAACGTCAACATTTAACTGGGGAAGAGATGTTGAGAGCAGTGGGAATGTTGCAGGCTGGTGCTTTTCAACGTGACGTCGCTGCGGCAATAGGCACCAGGCAAAATATTATTTTGAGGTCGTGGTCACGCTATCGTGCCACGGGAGAGATGGCGAAGAGACATCCAGGATCAAGCCGCATTACTACACCCACAAAATATTGTTTTTATGCAAATTCCTGCAAGAAGGCAACCAAATGTTACGGCGATGCAGTTGGTCCAAAGGCTACAGTCTGAACAACAGGTTAATTGTCACCTTAAAACAGCGCTGGAATAATAAATATATAATTAAAATATAGAATCAATATTATTCAACATCATATTGCGAAGTAGAACAGCGAGAAAGCCAAGTCTAGTATTAAATAAATTGTTTAAAGTGTAATGAAAAAGCAGATGAACATAAATATTGATGCAAAAAAAAATCAAAGTTATTAAACACACCGGAATACAGAAAGTTTTTTAAATAACTAGTTAAAAATATATTATTTGTATAAGGGTTAATAGCATGATAAGAAAGTAAACCAACACGAAAACAAATTAATATATTAAGACATTTTTGCAGAATGGAAAAAATGCGCTCTATGTCATTCAATACCAAATAAGAGCGAAAAAAGGAGCATAGTATGCATACGGTTACCTAAATGTATCAAAAAGGCGGGTAGAAATAATTATGCTCTAAGCAATATATCGAACAAAGAGTTTCAGAAAAAACGCAGAATAACAACAGCGATACATAACAACTTTCGCGGGTGGGTGATAAATAAGTGCATACGTGTTCGTCCTATTTTAATTACTATTTAATTAATAAACTGGTTACTTACATTTAATTTAGGGACATTTTCACTCATTAAAACACGTAAATTATTTTAAAATAAAAGTACAAGTTGATTATGCAATAGATTTTTTTTGCATCGCACCACACACTGCTATAGCACTTTTTTCCCAATCACTTTGTGAATTTTTATCAACACTATGGCCACAATTGCTGACATTGCCGAAACTCAGAGGTCCCTGGAAGCGTTAATCACTCGTAGGATGGAAGAGTTTGAGAAGCAACTCGATTCCAGTTCTACCAAAGCTGTTGCTGTTGAGAAGTTTGGTCAGGATTTTACTTCATTTCGAGACTTTGTTTAAGACATGTTCAACCTGCTTCGCCAATAAATAGCAGAAATAAGTCGGTCAGTTTACACCATTGAGACAAGACACCGCAGAAGAAATCTTTTGTTTAGTGGTGTTCCAGAAAAAGCAGATGAAGATGTGCCCAATGTTGTTGTAAGAATCCTTCAGAAACACCTGAGTATGACAAATCTCTCATCATCTTCTATCCGGATGGCTCAAAGACTCGGTATGGCTGAAACGTATCACAACCGACCGATACTTTTCCGTTTTGCTGATTTCTCGATGCGTTCTACCGCCTGGTACAAAAGACTATGTTGAAGGAACACCGTATAATATCCGAGTTTCACAAAATACAGGCAGAATTTGTTCATACAAGCTCTAAGACAATTTGGGATGAAAAAGGTCTGGTCTTCAAATGGCTTCATCAGCTTCAGGGAGCCCGATGGTTCCCGCCAGAGTATTCAATCCAATGAAGACCTCAACCGGCTGATACGTCAACATAGCAAGGCAGGATGTGATGAGGAATCTCAACCGGTGATGGAAGAAACAAGGGCTTCGAGGTAACCTGGAAATCCAACAGAAAAAATCCAACAGCGTTATATTTATGACGCTAAGCGCGATATATATAAGAATGTAATGAGCGATATTTTTGGTGCTGCTACTGGATATTTATGTAACACTAAAGTAACAATTTTTTAACCAGTGCGTGTTGCCAGTGATGACATACGGAACTGAGACGTGGTCCTTCACTGCTGGCCGTATGGTGAAGCTCTGTCGCTCACCAGCTATGGAGAGGGTATGTCGGAGTTTCTGCGTGATAAACTTAGAAATGAGGATATCCGCAGTAGAACCAGAGTAACCGACATAGCCCAAAGGATTAGTAAGCTGAAGTGGCAATGGGCCAACCATATAGCTCGAAGAACCGACAACCGATGGGGAAGAAAGGTTCTCGAGTGGCAGCCTCGTACCGGCAGGCGAAGTGTAGGGCGTCCCCCCACTAGATGGAGTGACGACCTGGTAAGACATGCAGGAACTCAATGGATGCAGGTGGCTCGGGACCGTGCTTTGTGGCATTCCGTGGGGGAAGCCTATGTTCAGCAGTGGACTTGTGAAGGGCTGTAATGATGATGATGAAAGTAACAACGTGCTAGCACTTCTTTTTTCCTAAGAATCCGTCTAGATAGGTACCACTCTCTTATGTAGTTCTACCGACAAACAGCAATGCCTGCATGCTGTATTTTGTCCTAAAGGGCATAGAGATCCGGTATAATTACAGGCATTCCATTTAAGTCTTATAGGTGTCAAGACATCTCCAGGTCATCAGGTCCATGGGCTATACTAGCTACTTGCCATTATAAGTAAGTACTACTGTAAGTTCGTTTGTCACTTCAGTTCTACATAATTCAGAAGTCCAGATATCATTAAATTTATATATGAGATTACCAAAGTCCCTTGGGAAATGGCTTGTAGGAGGATAAGCGCCACCTTGGTTGATAAACACTTTATTTTTGTTTCATCAGATGATGGGATCATGGGTAAATTTACGTCTGAAGTTTAATAGGAGGCATATGTATTGACAGCTTTTTTAATTGAAACAAGTTAAAGGTAAGTTAAAATATTAAAACCATTGGTAGTTTTAGACCGATTGTCATGTGAGCTTTCAAGGGGCAATAAGCAATCTGCTTATCATATTACGTTTGACTTTTAGTATTTGAGTAAGTTCCTGCTCTTCATTATCATTTTATTCATTATCAAACGGGTGACCGCTTGGTCAAGCGGCAGATCGTCCGAAAAGTGAAGGTTCTGAAATCGCATATCACTGGATTGTTATTCATTGTTAGAGCATAGCCAAGCCAACCATATTACTAAAGTGACATGAGCACATGGCGTAACTGTTCGCGCATCTAAGGTAATATTTACTTTGTAGCTTTGTTCGTGTGGTGGGGGGAGATTTGAACCTTTAGGTGTACTGTGTGCTCGTTTTTCATCCTTATTTCTATAAAAAAATATCGTCTTTGACGAGATCCCGATTTTAAAAACGAGAATTTAAAAATAAAACACAAGTGGCTTCCATTTTAGGCCAATAAATAACGACCTGCTTTCAGTTATTCCTTCGGAGCGCTGACTAATACCAATTTTATGGCTAGCTCTTGATTTCGTTGAACTGACGGAGCTAATTGCTTGCGCAGTGATTGATTAGCTTTAAACAATTGTACTACTTACTACTTTTATCGCTCTTTCATTCACGTAATTTTTTGTTCCTTATTCCTTTTAACTATTATAACCCTGGCCATGATTGCTATCCCACCTGATGGTACACTTACCATCACTTTACGCGTATCAGATTTGAGATCCGTCCGTCGGGTAAATCTGTACGTATATGGCTAGCTAATAAAATACATCCAAAAGCAACTTTAGAGTTTGTCTATCAGTGAACTTAATAAGGCTAACGCTAGTCATAAAAATTGGTTTCGGTAAAAAAAACGTAGAGTAGCTTATATACGTCCCATTGTTGAGTATAGGCCTTCTTTTTACTCTAGTGCATGTTGGCGAACTTCACATGTTCTCGAAATATTTTATTCCTTAGAACTGCCGGTCTCCATGCGATGTTATTTACTAGATGGTAGGACTCTTTTTCTGCTTAGCAGTCTGCCTGGGTAGGTAATACTCTCTAATCTATTTTTGCTAATAAATAGCAATGCAAGCACTGCTATTTAGAGATAGAGCTGATGGGTAAGGAATCCAGTATAATTAGAGGTTGTGAGGCATTCTATTTTGCTCCTCATCTGTAGTCTTCTTTATTTGACTTGACTGCATGTGTCCATGGACTTCAGTAGCCACTTATCATGAGGTGGACTGCAAGTTGCTTTATCTCTTCAGTTTTATAAAAAAAAAACTTTCATTCACCATAAATTTATTAGAACAGCTTCAATAATCATTGCCAGCAGCAATAATATCATTTAATGCAATATTGGAGCTGGTATACCACTTTACAAGCGTAAACTTGACATAGATTGTAGGTCTTCGCTTCCTCTTCTTAACTAGCCCTTAAAAATACAATACTGGACATGGGACCTTTCGGTTGTAGGGAGGATTTGCCATAATCGCAAATGCTTGGCAGGTCTCTGTGTCTTTTCTTTTGTTATAAAGTGTTAACAATAAATATATAAGTGTGTATAAATAAATAAACTACATCTGGAATTAACAAAAAGGTTATGCGCCATCTATTTTATATTTCCATTTATTTTATATTTTCTGGCATTTCCCATAATCGTCTCTTACCGACGACGGTCGGTCAGGGATGATAACTCATCGGCTTCTTTTTTTATAGCGAAGATTTTAATTTTAGAGGTTGTTGAATAATAAAAGAGATTGATTGAGATAGATGATATCGTAGAAGCAATAATTCGGGCATGATATTTTAGGGTTATTTTTGATTGGTTGTAGGTATGTCTGTGTGCGAACGTGGGTGTGTCAGTGAATTTTTTCGCATCGCATATTTTTAGTCTCTAAGCAACTGTTCTGTAATTTTTAAACAATAAAAATACATGACTTAAAATTAGTCATAAAAATGAGAAGTTAATAGTGGGGGGCAGACCAGAAAATGAAGAATATAGAAATAGTAGTAAAATTCTTTGATGTTAAAGTTAAAATCTCATTTCAATGGACTTTGCCAGAGTTCAGGTAACTAATTAAATAGTTCAAGGCATCTTAATCAGTTGGAAACTATTTAAATAATTGATTAAATCTGTGATTCATTCTTGGTTTCTCTTTTGCTTTATATTGAATTCTTTAACATTTCTTTATATTATTTAACCAAAGGTACTGAGCTAATACAAAAATTAACCTTTTTACCTTAAACCTATTCAACCAACTGAAGTAAGACTTGTATTTGTTTCTGAATTTTTATGTTTTACAATATGACTATAAAATACTCATACAGTCATTATTGTACTCGTACTAATATTACTTGGCATTTTCTCAAGCGTTTAAATGAGAATTATTTCTTCTTAAAGGTTTAGAATAATTATCTTAGTCCACCACCAAACGACGCAACAGCATTGAATATTGTTGCGATGCGCGATTGGTACTAAAAAGTGTAAACAATGGAATTGGTCTATTGTTCAGTTTAGTCGATAACAAAAGATTTTTCGGCGATTGTTCCAGCGCGTATATTAGCGGTCTAAGAGTGAAACATTTCTTGGTGCGCAATTAATAATTGGGTCGGTTAAATTGTCTAAAATTCCAAAATCTTGCATTAGAAAATTTCAACACTAAAGTCTATATGTTCAAATGTTTTTGAAAATACTGCACCTACTTTGTGGTGAATGTAAGCCTCGGCTTAATTTAATCAATACTTGAATACTACAAATATACACACCGAGTTGGATTTAGATGGGTAATTAAAACTGTGCATCCGAGAATAAGTGCACGGATTCAAACCTAAAAATAATTCTTTTTAAAGGAGTAATTCTTTTCCATTACAACCTAAAAAAAGTTCTTCCTCATAGATTGCCTCAGAGCGGGTATTTTGCCATAGCTGCCACACTTGGCTAGTGTTTTGGCAACCTCAGTTATTTTTTAATTTTAAGTTGATATCAGGAAGATGCTGCTGCCCATGCCATCGCCTCTTACGACACCCACGGCACGATATGGGGTAGTGGATATTCTTACACCGTCACTACACACTTAAATATTAAACTATTTCTTTCGTGTATTCTATATTCAAGCTGACTTCTATAGCAAGAATGGACTGCAAATATATCATTACATTCAGTTTCAGTTTTAGGGCAATGAAGTGTCTGGCGCGCTGCTCTTATGAGTATTTGCGAAATTTTTTATATAAGAGGGGGCAAACGTGCATATGGCTCACCTGATGGTAAGTGAATATCGCTGCCCATGAACAACTGCAGCACCAGGGGCCTTTAAGAAAAAAAAACCAAGACCAAAATTAATAATTCAAAAAGCTGAAGGTACTCCGTATTAACTTTGACATTGGGACGTCAATCACCTCAGTCCCGCGTGACCATGGGTGCTGTAAAGCACCCGAAACGTCGGGAATTAATAAAATAAGTTAATTAAACGCGATATAATCCGTAAAAGTAGTTTAATTCAAAATGTTTGCTAGCCATGGTTTGCTGACCAATTATCTATTTCTGCTGCTAGATTACATTGCTCTGCTGACAAAAACATGAATACTATGCTAACCCTTTAAATAACAACCTTTATAAAATGCTTGCAGTTGACTAGTAACAAAATGTCTTCTTCGATTTATAATATGAAAAGCACCTGTGATATATCCTAACGAAAATAAACTACAATAATTTCCATTAAAATCTTAAAAAACTTTGAATTTAAATTTAAATTTTACATAGGTAAAACATATAAGCAGAATGTGTATAGACACATTCTGCTTAACAAAGTTAAATTATTGTTGCTACTTATAATAACTTTTTTACCCATATGAACTTTACTTAACAAATTATTCACCCGGTCTATATCTAATTAATGAAGATTTACAAACGCATACTTCATGGTTTCAGCAGGACATGTTTCATGTCTCCCGTGTTGCTTTGTACAGACATGAACAAAGCTTGCTAATCAGCCTTGCTCTTTATGACGATAATTATCTCCTTTGTGTGCCTACTTAGCTTTGCTCTTTCATTTGTAACATTTTAAATATATATATCATTTTATATATACTTTACCTGCATACATGTAAAAATATGGAATCTGTAGATTTTTAGTTTTTAAAAAATGCAAATTAATTCTGCTAGATTGAAGAGAAAGCGGAGGCCTTATATAATTACTAACTACAGTTTTGTAAGTGAGCAAAATACTAGGTACTAGATAGAGAATAAAAATAAATACTATTACCAAAAGTTGTCATTTACAAAGATTTGTGGCACAAATACTCTTTATACACACATTCTGTAATTATAATAATACTAAGTACAATTACAGACTATGAAAAATGCAACATAGAAAAGGATACCAAATCTCAAGTCGGCACGCAAGAAATAGCGCCTAGATATTTTGTAATTTTTTAGAGTGTAATAGTGGTTATTTTTAGTAGGTAACTGTTTTCCAAAATGGTTACTTGTTCTGTGAGTGACTGTGGTGTTAATAATAGAAATAATCCTGATAATTGCACATTTCACAGGTAAATTCTCAAAACGTCGTCAATGTTATGACGCGTTTATTTTTGGTTAAAATTTATGGTATAAACTGTTTAAAATATAGAATGTTTTCAATTATTTTATTAATTTTGATATTTTGCAAAGAAAAAAGTCACGTTGTTGATAATTTACATGAATTTGGTAAATACATTTTTATACAAAATATTTTACATGTACGCTAGGGATTGATTCAACTATATAAAAATTAATGTCGATATTTATCTTGAATGTTTATAATGAATCGATAGACTTGCCCACACAACAAGAAAATAAATCCTCGGTTTGCGTTCTAAAATGTAATTTTATTTTGCCGTTTGTCAAACAGATTCCCTCCGGATTCTATAATTAGAAAAAATGGTTAAGGTTAATTGGACGGGTTGGTTGGAATCCAAAGAAGAACTCAACAATTTGCAGCAAACATTTTCTTGAGAAGTATGAAAGAATAGAATAAAAAATATTTTATTATAAGGAGTCATTTCTACATTATTTGTACCAGTAAGTATAATATTGTTATAATAAGACTTCAAAAATTTAACTTTCAAAACTTTAGATAAAAATAGACATATTTTTATACATTATAAAACTGTAGTACATTAAAGATAAAAAATCTTGAGATTATCCTCTTTAAGCTATTATGAACACAACTAAGTATCTATTTATCAACCAAAATAAATGTATAGCCTTACTTTTCCAACCGCACAGCCTCACGGTCACACTAGTACAATATTCATAGCATCACGCTATTTTCCCTGAGGGGTTCGGATTATATTCCCAAGTCACAATGATAAAACTTTTAGCGTAGTTAGGTATAGATATTTAGTAATGCTCCTGAAGCGCCACTAGACGCCCGCGCATGAGATGCGATAGTATAAATTCCATAGTATTTGATACTCACAACGCTCGATGCCCGATTCATGTTTGATGGCCGACGATATTGTGCCGAGGTCTTAAATAGCGTGGCTCATCGCCTACAGTGTTAGTCGTAGAGATGAGGAACTCGTGGTTAAATAATAGCTGTGGGGATCAATAGATTTGCGAGATTAAGTTGCACTTGCCGCGGTCAGTTCATGAATGAGTGACCATTTTGTTAACATACCGAGGTTGAGAGAATAGAGAGTGCATCTATATCCTCAGACACTTGGTGTACTTTACTCTGTTAAGATCATTATGTTTTTAAAATCCATGCAGCTAATATGATAATAAGTTTATTATTACTTTATACTTTTCAGGAACAGATAAAAGAATATAAACATGAACCATGATGAAGCCTCATAAACATATTGGCCTTTAAACAGAGCAATCTTATTTACCTGATTCCTACAAGTTTCCTTACTACCCAGGAAAAGCCGGGGCGGGTCGCTAGTTTTAAATAAAAATAATATGTATTTGACTTTGACAATAGAAAACACTTATCGGCAAGTAACAAATATTAGTTTCTTATAAAATTCGACCAGAGCAGAAGCCGAAGGCTGTATCATATTGAAAAACATCATTGCCCTGAATGATACAAAATAATGGTTCAATAAAGTACTGCGGCTTTAATTTGTTTTATTTTCACTTTTTATCCAATAAATCCTAGTCGACATATTGCTCATAACCGTATAAAATTTATATAAGTATTTTCAACAATGAAATAGAATCTGTCACCATGTTTTTTTTTTCAATAAAGATTTTTGGCTTGGAAGCTTGTCTCACTTGTTTCACCGTTTCCACAAATAGTTTACATGCGCAGACATTTAATACCCAAAATTGCACCACTTTTTATATCAAAATCCATTTCAAACCATTAAATAAATTAACGTTTATGCAAGTACAAGTACACTCTCCATTCCCTCACTCTCACATTCCGTGGGAAGGCAAACCAACACAACCGTTAAGAGATCAAGCGCAGAACTTAATATAGAAATAAAATAAGCAACAGCGAAATAGACTATACTCGTATATCCCAAAAATAAATTATATATTATTTAAATTTAACAACATAGACTTTGAGAACTATCCAAAGACAAAAATAAATATTCAGTTAAAACTATTGTACAAATCAAGACGTAAAATATTATAATTTCACAGTGTAATACTCGTAAGTTTGTCAGCATTTTGTACTAATGATTCGAGGACGTGTTGAAATGTGTTGAAAAGACAGCCAGCTGTCTGGCTTGGCTTAATTTAAAATTAAACAGCAAAGCACTGAAACAAATTTGTGATACAATTAAATTTCCCACATAACAAGTACGTTAACTAGGAGTGTAAATTAATATAATATGATTTTGCTTATATTTCAGATTATAAGATTATATATCATTATCGAGGCTTAAAATTCATTAATAACTAAAATTCAAAAATTCAAAACCCCCGAAATATAAAGAGCTGATGATCTTCAAACGGCTTAACAGATTTTCTTGAAACATAGCTAAGAACACTCTCGATTAAGGCACCTTGCAAAAAAAAAAAAACTTAATCAAAATCGATTCGTCAGTTCAGGAGCTATGATGTCACACACATACAGACACACACTACACATATATAACACCTCTGTTTTCGTCGGGGGTTAAAAAGGGCTCATTCTATGCGAGAAGATTAAATTATTAATCGCAATTTTAAACACTGATTTACTTACGTTATGTAACCAATAAAAAATAATTGATTTTTAATCTCTCGTTTCTAAAAATGTAATTAATTTCAAGGATTTTTCTTTATCAACACATCGAAACAAAGTTACGAACTCATCGATCGTCTTAAAATGATTATGGGGGCGGACGTAATGGGTGTATAATAACCGTTAATTTTATTTAAATACGAAAGATAACATTTAATTGATTTGTACCATAAATACTATTAAAATAAATAGGTACTGTTATTTTTTTATAAATTATAATACAAAAAAAATTTATTGATTTGTACCATGAAATATTTTACAAATGTACTCGTATAGTGGAACATGTCACCACTAATTTACACAATAACTAATCTACTCCTACACTTGAACGCGCTGTGCTCTACTGCTTTACGGTAGAGACTTGGGTCACAGCTGGGCCCAGACCTCCTCTCATTTCTGAAAAGGTTGTAGGGCAAAGAAATGTCCCCAACACGTATTGGGCAGCACGGCGTCACTTCAGCACTTTACGTCTTTAAATTTTTTATTTTTATTTATCAGACACGCATGTTTCCTTACGACGGCTTTTTTGCCGCCGAGCACGGAATACATCAGACTTTAAAATTGCAATTAGATTAAGCAAAACAGTTATTCCGTAGTAGATTTCGAAGGCCATTGAAGAAGCACGAGAAGAAAAAGTAATGTACCAGCGGACAATAAGACCTAGCTAAAGGAAATTTGAAATAAAATTAAAAATATCCAATTTTGTCAACACATTTTAATATTAATCACTATTTTAATATGGTTTCTGTAAAATATAAATGAATAATGTAACATGTGCCATAAAGAAAAACAAAATGAAACTTTTCTATAAACCTTGTCAGTAGGCCTTATTTTACTATGATAGGATAATAAGGCCTACTGCTTTAACGTACTGAAATAGTTACACTATATGTAAAATATTTCATATTTGTGATTAATAATCACATTAATGTAGCAATTAAGACTTATAATAAAAAAATTGCCTAACAGAACGCAAACTGAACCTTATAATTGTACGTCCTATCGATAACGGTTTACTTATGTGTTCAACTAAGAAAAACGTTTTAGGAATTTTAAGGCGATTAAAAAATCTCAAAAGTAAATTCTGAAGTTACAGACAAAATAATTGCCTATAATATTCTGGCGCAATATGTATACCAATTATGTTATAATTATCGGTGCAATAATTAAAAAATCGTTCACTGTATGTGAATTTTCAATTGTAACGACAAAGCAAAAAAGTAGCGTTTTGTTTGATTTCCCGAAAACACCATTTCATCATCATCATCATCATCATCATAATCATCATTACAGCCCTTCATAAGTCCATTACTGAACATAGCAAAAAGCATGGTTCTGACCCGCCTGCATCCATCGATTTCCTGCAAGTCTTACCAGGTCGTCACTCCATCAAGTGGGGGAATTATTATTAAAAATTATATATTTAGCGACCGTTTACGCGTACATTACGAAGATTTTCACAGTTCAGTTTTTTATATAATTGTTGATAAACCATTCCATATACAAAAGACAGATCTCCAAATGCACGCTGCGGGACTTACGCAACTTTAATACTGCTTGTATTGAAGAAGCGATCGAGCGGAACCAGGGCTCCAAAGTCTTTGCCAGAGATCTGTCTGCCAGAAAGAGCAAACTGTCTAAGCTGAAGGCCGAATGTGGCAGCATCGTTTCCGAGACACCTGAGATTTTAAGTGAGATTGAGAGGTTCCATGGGCAGCTGTACACGTCATCGTTGGAGCCACACGCAAGTGTGAATAACGATCGAAGAGCAAGTCTTTCCGATACTATTCCGATGATATTCCTGACGTCAGTCTAAGTGAGATTAGAATGGCTCTCCAGCACCTTAAAAACGGGAAGTCGGGGACTTGGTGAGAATGGAATTACATCTGAGCTTCAGAAAGAAGCTCTTGAATTCCGTCCACCATGGCAAAGGCGGGGAGCAAAATTGCGGTGGTCTTGTTCTTCAAGAAAGGCGACAATGCTTTCTGGAAGAACTACAGACCGATTTCCCTTCTGAGCCGCGTCTACGTGCTGTCTTCGAGATTCATTACGAATCTTCTCGCACGCAGAATCGACGACTTCCAACATACCACTTCACACTCACATACATACCACTTCGGCAAATTGTGCAGAAGACCGAAAAGTACAATCTGCCACTTTTTTTTGCGTGTGTGGACTATGAAAAAGCCTTTGATTCCGTAGAAATTTGGGAAGTGATGCAGTCCCTTTAGCGGTGCCAAGTTTACAGTCAGTATATCGAAATGCTGAAGTGTTTTTACAAGTACAGTAGGGCTACGATGGCTATCCGAGTACAGAACCACAGTACGAAACCTATCCAACTGCTGAGAGGTGTAAGACAGGGTGATGTAATATCCCCGAAACTCTTCACCGCTGCATTGGAAGACGTTTTCAAGCTACTGGACTGGAAGGGATACGGTATTAACCTTAGTGGCGAGTGCATCACTCACCTTCAATTTGCAATTCGTAATAAATGTTGTTGTTTTTTTAATTAAAAATTTATTAGATTTTAAGAAAAAAATATAATTACGTTGGTTTTAAAATAAGTAATTAATTAATAGAACAATAAGTGATATCCAACGACAGACAATAATTGTTTGGAACATGTCATGATTAAAACCTATTTGCCTGCCACAGTAGTTGTTCTGAATTCAACTGTTACTGACCACAGTTATGTGCTTCTAAACCTTTGTCTTAATAACTATTATACTCACAATGTAAGATAATACAAAAATTGATTACAATGATGTTCTTAAAAATCTGACTACAATTGACTTTTCTTTTATAAACACCAACTGCAATGCAGATAAAGCTGCCTCACATTTAGTTGAAAAAATATCTTCGATAATAAAATCTGCACTCAAGAAAAAGTGATTACTAGGCGGCAAATGATTCTCAAGCCATGTAAATAATTCTCAACCAAATTTTATCCAGTTTCACTTTACAAATTTAAAAACAAGGTAGAAAAATGGCTTTTACCATTAAATTATGAAGAAACGGAGGTCGTTTAATGTTATACACACACACACACACCCACCCACACACACACACACACACACACACACACACACACACACACACAGACGCCCGGGCGTCGGGGCTACGTCGTGGCCCCTGACCACCGTAGGCGCGGACTGTGGACGGCGAGCAATGGTAGCTCGCCGTCCGTCCGTCTAACGACGACAGGCCGTGTCGACGGCGCGTTTTGTTCCACGCGCGCCTCAAAGAGCTGTCAGCAGCGTGAAGGCCCGCAAGGGCCGACGCCTGCCGGGGCTGCGGCTGTTCGAAAGAGATACCGCGGCTCCGGAACGTAAGGGCACTGAAGGAACACGGATGGTTTTAGTCAGTAAAGTCTGACACTCCTTCCGCTCCACCCACAGCGAAAGGCGTCATTAGATGATTTTCCATCCGCAAAAAAAAAAAAAAAAGGTATATTTTTAAATATAAACATTAACTACGTATAAAGATTGCTTGGTAAACTATGCGGTTGTAAAATAGTGTGCCAACAATTTTTACTTAAGTTTCCTGCAGCAATAATTAATTTCAATTTACACGGCGCCAGTAACATGAAACAATGTGTATGGGTTATTATAACCCATATTATAATAATTGTTATTTCTTAAAAACTATGGTACAAAAGCTAAAGTTTTATAAATATTGACTAAAAGTAATTTCCACTGCTTGACCTACATAGGTCTCCCCATTATAGGGAGGATTTACCTTAATTGGCATGCTTGGCAAGCGGAAGCGGACCACAGTACCAAAAGTCTCGTGCATTTTACATTGCTTCTCCTAATCGTTACTTTACATTTAGTATATTACATGACATTGTTTCCATTTGATGCCAGTGATACAGTATTCATCACCCTATTCGTCTCGTTAATGTCGTAAGAAGCGACTATGGCATATGCCAAAATGATCTTAATGGCTTCTTAAAAATGATAGTTCAATAATCTCGTTTTCGCCAGACAAATAATACCCAAGCCGGTGACGGGGCGCATCGTGAAAAGGGACAAGCGTGATGATTAAAACAAATGCACCCTACAACAAAGTTAAACAAATATCAATTGAAAAATGCAATATAACATTTAAATTGTGTTCAATTCTCAACAGTCAAAAACGTCCAGGCGTAAAATATACGATGCGCACGTGTCATTTCACGATAAAGCCCGTTTTTCCTGACTCTGTTTTACGTTTAAACTAACTCTAACCAGTAAGATATAGTGTTGCAACTTTAGCAACTTTATAATACTTTTAGAATTTTAAAAAGCTATTTTCTTTTTTTAAATAGCCTACGTTAAATGTATGTCCCATGTTGTTCTGGAACTTGTTGGTGCATGGTTTATGTGGAACTTATAACAAAAAATAATGTGCCAAATGTGTTGCTTGCCTCGCCTCGTAAAAAGCTAATAATGGAATATTGTGTTTTTGATTACGTAGGTGATCAGATAGCCACTCACTTGTTTTACAGTTTCCCATCTAAGGCCCTTATTTTTTGCTAAAAGTGATCAATAAAAATTAAAATCAAATAAAATTTTATTTTTGTTTGTTGGTATTTTACGCGTTGCCATACCGATCATCAGATTGCGGTAAAACTTTGTCAACATATTGCATGCACTTCCGCGAAGGTTATAGGTATAGTACAATTAACTTACAGTAGGTGGCTCGCGTATCGTACCGACAAATTTATTTGAAAGTTATATATCATTCAACTTCAATGAATATATTATCATTCCCAATTATACAATATAATCCTTCCAAATTTAAAACGACATTTCCGCAATTATTGCATTGCTGCTGCATTGCGCCAGGTACCAGCTAGTTTATAATAAAAGTAGATAAAGAAGACTGAATATAGCATTCGGAAGGTACTGTTTCATAGGTGAGCATAAAAAAAATAATGTGTTTATGTCGCCGTTAAGGCAGGTGAAATAACAAAACGCTTTATCGATAAAAATAAAACATTTCGATCACGTTCATGGCTCTATGATTCCCTTGTCTTCCCTGTATGAGAAAATAAAACAAAATTTTACTGCCTTTTTATTAAATTTAAAGAATCATACTCAATCCACGAAGCAAAAAAGATTAAAACTGAAATTCACAATGCGGCGATTGAATTTAAATAAATACCGTGTATTATCTAGGTCAGAAATTTCAAATAAATATTTTTTTTTTAATTTTACTTCACGTTATAATATTATATTTTTAAAGATGTCGCGAAGTTGTTAATGGTAACAATAGATTTGCGATTATTCAGCATTTTTTTAGATTCAATTGCCGAAATTATTCGACATCAAAATAAATTACAATAACATGCATGCATCAATTAGAAATTTTCAAGTTTCTATTGTTTTTCCATTTATTTTTTTCATTAATACATAACAAGGAAAAATTACCTACTCATGTACCTTTTACCTTTGATTTGCTGACGTCTGCTGACATGCCAATGTTGTGACCATAATTCTAGCCTCTGAGTATAAGCAATCACTTTTCTTTATGATAAATGCCGCAGTTTGGAGTAAATTTGCTTCAATTTATTTTAAGTATATAACTTGTTCCTTTTGAATAAATATCATTATTATACATTTTGAAAGATTAACAACTTCATATTTGGTAATATTGATAAGAAACCACGGTGTAAAAACATACCTAAGTATAACACACGCTTTAATACACGCTAGGCCTACTCCGATTTCTGAGAAGGTTTTTAGCCTTAAAATATATTTCATTGTACAAGTATGCAGATTTCCTCATGAAGAAATAAGGAAACCTGCATATGATGATGATGAGTTATTTTTTTCTTTTTAGATTTTAATAATAGTTTTTATTTTTACTAGATGTTTAATTTTATACCCATTTTAGCCTTAGGAATATCACAAGTTCTAGGAAACGGCTAACAAATATGGTCAGCGAAAGATTTAAATATTACATACAACAAATATTTTACAATAAATGCATAAATAATACTGTGAGTAAATGCCTTTTTTCATTTCATTGTATAATTATGTTAAAAGTTGTGATTAAAATTTATTGTTAGATTAACATAGTATTTTTCTTTCACCTTGTGGTCCCTGCTAACAACAAAAAAATCAAAGTGGTCCCTGGTAAAATAAAGGTTGGGAAATCCTGCTCTAAATAGTGACATTAAAATCTTCACCCCCTATTTATCTACCCTTAGATATGTCGTATCGGTCCGGAAAAATCGCCGGTGGTAAACAATTCCACAGAGAAGTTGTATGAGGAAGAAAACTCCAAGTAAAAAGCACAGTCGTGGACTGCCAAGCATCCAGATGGTGAGGATGGTATCGTGAATTTTGACGCGATGTGCGTTCGTGAAATTTGGCGGCTGGAATTAATCCGAACAATTCCTCAGAGCACCCCCCGTGGTGGATTCGATAGAAAATGCAAAGGCATGCAACATCCCTACGCAACGCCAGTGTATCGAGCCGATCAGAAAGAACTCGATCGTCGAAGATTCGAACCACGTAAATCCCTTTTTAAACGCGATAAAATATTCTTAAATTTTCTGCACCTCTTCTACAGATATTTTGCTTGATTCTCGTGTAACAAAAGCTTTTAGCTCATCAACACTTCTATAACGTGTAGCACGGGTTCTTACTTTTAAGATAACAATGGATTTTATTTGATTGGAGTCAGATCAGGCGAGTAAGGCCATACAACCGGGGAGCAGTCTTGTTGATTTTATTCTTTTCTACAAAAACTATGGAAGTTTTTTCAGTGCTACAAATTTTGAAAAAACAATAATTGTATCCGCGTTTTGGCTATGTGGAACAACTGTAGCAGCTCAAGAACGAGTGGAAGATCATATTATTTTTACTTTTCTATTGTAAATTAACTAACCACCTGAGTCCGTGAGTTTCAGACCAATCTTTGTTTAATAGTGTATGGGTTCGTAGTCAGATCAAGTCCCAACTTTTTTTTTTGTATAGTATAAGGGCGGAATGCGGCATTCCATCTTAGTTCTACCTAGTAGTATAAACGCATCTGTATTTTGATTCTTAATCGAGAGGATTGATGTAGGTGTATAATAGGTACCACAACTTCCACTTACTATCATGTGGTCTGAATTGGGTACTCATTTGTCACACTTACTCCTATCAATTAAAGATGGAAGATGATTATCCGCACTAGTTAATCGCACCCGTGTGAAGTCGATACCTAACTATAAGTTACATTCGTTGTCATTCAGAAGGGTTACAGTTAAAAATATGGAGGTTAAAAGTTTAATCAATGGAAAGTATGAATTCGGGGCTACTTTTGCCCATTTTGCGATTGCAAGAGTTATTCATTGTTCCACCAGTAAATTACAAACGAAACCGAGTCAGAACAAACAGCGGTCATATTAGGAAAATTTCATTGTTGTATTTGATGATTTCAGTAGCTTTTATCGTTTTATGTTTTCGCTTTTGTTTGTGTTACTGGTTTTTTCTGTCAATATTTTTTTAGCTCCGTAGTCAGGCGGTGCGATGCGACAATACACGCGCACCGATACGCCAGGCCTACATAAATGAAGAAAAGAAAATATTAATATTATAAGAAAACTAAATTAAATTATGAAGGACTTGTTAAGAGGATTGACAATTTTAAAAAAATACCACAATAACGGAATTGACGCAATACTGGATGTGACGAAAAAAATAAGAATATAAGAAAAGGCCACAATATTACTAATTTTTTAAAAAATTACAGAAAGTATTTAATAAGCCAAAAAGAACAATGAAGGTAACTTCGCACCTGTGTAATTTTAATTCAATTTAAAACTTTAGTTATCAATTTGAGATAGGTTTTATGTTCTTTTTGCTATTATATTTTTTAAAGTTAAGTATTAAATATTCTGTATTTAATATACCTATGTTTATATTGAACGTATTTATCAGATAATTCACGATTCAATTGATTTTTTAAATATTTTTAGTACTGTATCTGAAAAAATAATCAAAATGCAATAATTATAAATTAAGTTACATTTTAAGCACTTACTATGTGGCACTTGCACAAGACGATATTTTATTTAATTTTATTCAGTTTTAGTTTTATATTATTTTTATTACTGTGTCGGCAAAATAAAAAAAAAAATAAAAACTAATGAAATAGTATGATAGACTACATTTTTCTTAAATTTACCATGGTTTAACGTTAATAATTTTTCATATTTTGTAGTTAAAAGAATACTTTTTTGCTTTCTAAAGACACCAAACGAATCTAGATAAGTTAGACGTAACAAGAATCAATCTTTACTAAGTGAATATAAAACGTCTGCTAACCTTTTTTCATGAATTATACGTATCTAGAAATAATATGATATGCAATGATATGTAATGAGCTTATCTTAAAAAAAACTAGAAAGCAACATGCAATACATGAACAGGAACATAGTAAGCCTCACAACCTCCCCTTCAGTCATCGTCCCATCAGCCTCCTCAAGGCCATGGGCAAACTCTTCGAACGAGTCATCCTCACTCGCATGAGGCTCCATCTGTTTCCCACAGATGGCGACCCTCTTGTCATCCCCCACCAATTTGGTTTCCGAGCGAAACAATCTTGTACCCAACAAGTTCACCGTATTGTGGAATACATATATCCTCAGCAGTTTCTATCTTCGTCGTCATAAGACCATCGCGGTCTTTTTCGACATAGCAAAGACATTCGATAGAGTCTGGCACGAAGGCCTTATATATAAACTCTATAAAATAGATCTCCCTGATCGTCTTGTTTGTCTCGTGGCCTCCTACCTGAAAGATCGTACCTTTCGTTTTAGACACGAAGTCACGCTCTCCTTTCAACGGCCTATCAAAGCAGGTGTCCCTCAGGGCTCAGTGCTTGCCCCCCTGCTGTATATCCTGTTCACCAACGACATTCCCATTCCGTCAAATGGTGTTCAGCCCTCTCTCTTTGCAGACGACACTGCCTCTACTGTAAAGGTATCCCATCATTTTCATACGGAACAAGATCCAAAAGTCAGTTAATGACTTAGGAGCTTAGTTCCAAAAATGGCGTATCGATGTGAACCCGGAGAAGAGCTCCGCCGTTCACTTTGATCATAAACGACGCCGCCTCACTAACATTCCGCCAATCCGTATGCTAGGGAACCCTGTCCCCTGGCATACGACCGCCAAATATTTAGGTGTCACCCTTGATACGAGGCTCACCTTCGGACCCCGTGTCAAAAGAGTAACCCGCAACGCACGTTTCTATCTGAGTAGGCTCAACAGTATGCTGGGTCGATACAGTAAAAAGTCCCTCCGCAACAAGCGAACCCTTTATAAGGTCTGTATACGACCAATTATGACTTACGCGGACCCCATATTTGCTCACGCTAACCCCAAGATCCTTAACGAACTTCAAATAGCTCAAAACAATTTTTGTCGTCGGGCTACGAACGCACCCTGGTACGTCCGTAACGCCGACCTCCATCGAGACTTAGAGCTCCCCACAGTCCAGCAATTTCTAAAAACACTCTCTGAGAACTTCTTCAAAGCCTCAGAGTCTCACTCTAATCACCTTATTCGTGAGGCAGCTTCCTATGCAGCCCCACTTCCCTCTCGCTATCGAGTCCGCAGGCCGAGAAATTCTCTCTCGGACCCCCCCAACCAGCTTTCGGCTGATCTGGGCTGCCTTTTGGCGTCTCAGGCTGAATCTTCTTAAGTTGCCTTAGCTAGGCGCGACTCTCAGCGGCTACTCACCGCCTGCGCCCCCTTATCCCTTAAGGGGGTTGCATCAGATTTGGCGGAAAGGCCATTCAGGTCAAAGCCGTTCCCAGGTGGTGTTTAGTGGGTAAGGCACTTCTTCAAAGTGAGTTCCACATAACCACGCAGCTGGCTGCGTGGTATGCTATGAGAATTCACCACCTCCCTCCCTCGCTTCCGGAGGGTTTGCATTGGGCGCAAAAAAAAAAGAACTCAAGAGATTCTGCTTGAGTCATTCTACGAGTGAAGTCAATCTACGCGTGCTAAGATAGAGTCGTGGTTCTGTAGGCAAGGCAAGAAAGAAGTTACGTTGATATGGGTGGTGTTGCTGTTGGTTTGCATACTTTGGTGTTATCATGTAATTATGTCCTTCACATTACACCAGTGTGTAATTGTGACGGGGACATACATATTACGGTATGGTCTAACTGTAATTGCTCTATACTGAATGTATATTGCGTTACGCTGTCCTATTATTGATAATGATTAATTGCGCAAGCAGGAGAGCAAGTTCAACAATTAACGCTATCCTGTTGTATTTCCTACAAAATTGGCCTTATTTTGCTTTAGTTCCGACAAATATTTAAGAACACATAAAAAATAAAAGAAAAGATGATCTTGACATATAAATGATGGAGAGATACGGGAACGTCCATGACTGGTATAGCATATAGTTCTCAAGCGGGGTATGTTTCCACGATTGGATGATAAAATCGGAAGTAACGGGTACTATGGAACAATACCTTCAGTGCAAGTGATGTGAACGAGTTTACTCATATTAGTACTGTTGGGGACCAGAGAAGTCTTGAATTTGTTACCCATATTATTGGTACATAGAGGTAACATCCTTCATTGGATCATAGTGTGAACTTAGTTTTCCTCCGTGACAACTGTAGGAGTCCTTTTAAAATGACTTAAACGTAGACCTCAAGGTTGTGCGCATAACCCAAGGTACACTTTTACCTTGATATAGTGCGATAAAAAAGTTTATGTACCAATAAAAGGAAGTGAATGTAATGAAAATGTAATATAATACCCAAGTAAATGGGGAGCCCATATGTATAAAGTACCCACGAGATAAATATCATGAAGTAAAATATAAATGAAGTAAATTAAAATTCCCGATATCTAATCAATAAAGCTAGCTAAGGTAAAAAAAAATAAGAAAGAAATAAAAAAGAAAGTAGATTAAAAAGTGTTTAAAATTATAATTTTCACATACATTTCACTTGTATTCATAATAGAACATTTTGTAAGTTATTTTCAAATTAGGTACGATCATAGTTCGATGTAATCTCAAACGTTTTACGTATTGGACTTTAATTCAAAGGTGTCAAGGTTAAATATGTAATGAAATAATTAAATTTTGGGCTTAATTAAAATTAAAATGAAGTTAAAATAATAAAAAATGAGATGAAAAAATGTGAATAAACATTTAAAGGAAGAGTACCATTTAATGTGAATGTACGGATATGTGACTTAATGAGTCACTTAATAACTTAGTAACTAGGCTAGGTATGTGACAGTATTATATCGACCAAAACGACGTAAGTTCACAAATGTACCACCTGATTTTGTCAAACATAATGTGTAAACATTTTGTCAAACGTAATTAAAATATAACTTTATTGTGACTACGGAATTATTATGTGCTGTTATAGGGGTTTTGGCCAGCCGCCCCACCCAAGCCAAGATGAAACTTATAATAGAATTAATAATAGATAAATAATTCAAGATAATATTTATATAAAAAAAAACTGTATTTTTTTATGTTAATGTTATAATACGAGGTATACGTTATTAGAATGTAAGATTTTTTAAATTTACACTAACTTTTTATTATAAAAAAAATATCGGTGGGAGGTATAGTGTAGTATGTTTATATGAGTGTTAAGCTTAGAATTTGTAGCAGTATAATTAAAGTACTAGAAGGAACAGCACGCCTTTCTCTCAATTGACACCTTCCAACATTATATGGCGACCCTGCCAGGATGCAAAATCTAGACATTATGCCTTAGATTAAAGTTTTTTTTAAATTTAGATATTAATTAATTTAGAATAAACGTTTAGAATAGTTTTAAGGATTGTTAAAAATATAGCATTATTTTTTTAGGGTCAAACTCATGATTAAAATGGGATATACTTGTAATAACTGAAAATACTACGAAAATGTACTTATGCGCAAAGTTAATGTTGCCTCATATTATCCGGTGCATGTTGTAAGAGACGACAGAGGGAAATTAAATAGGAGATGTGGAGCAGCATCTTCCTGATAACAACTCAATAATAACACAAAACTGCCCTTGCCAACCCGCTTGCCAAGCATGGCAGATATTGCATATATACACCTTATGAAGCAATCTATATAGGGGTGGCTATTGTATATGTTGCAAGCAGAGGAGTTTTGATAGGATTTGATAATGAATGAATTAATTAATTCATGAAATGTTAACCTTGAAATTTAATTTTATTGTTCTTTTCAACAACTTGTAGCATCAACTTAATATTAATATATTTTATCTGTTTAAAATAAATCTATTTATAGAATTTAAAGTTACAACTGTTACTAATGCATGAAACATATTAATAGTTCAGAGCTCATTTAAAAGGCATCTACAAAATTTAAAGACTGCGCACATTCCTTTCGATTACTGAGTGTTTTAGGATGTTCATTGTTCAATTTTCGTTGATTCGTGCTATTTCGGTAAATAATTCAATAGCGCATAGCTTATTAGATATCCCTACAAAATGTGAGGTATCAGTAAATTAGTTTTGATTACAGTGGGCCTCGGGATGTTCACTGTTTCAATTAATGTTGATTCCCGCCATTCGATACAGCTTATTGAACAACTTCATTACAAGTTATAGCAGACATCAGGTAATAAATTCGAAATCAAAATTGGATTTCGATTCCTGATGCCATATTATTCCCTTACGGGTAGTCAAAGGTTACATCTAAATTACATGTTGAGATTATAATTACGTTTAGGCTGTTAATAAAGATGAGAAAGTGTAAGTAAATTTAAATATTCGTATGTTGACAGGGTTGACTGCTTGTTTATCGTTTATATGTCATTTAAAAATATTAGGTCGGGGAAAAAGTTTCTTCGTATTTTATATACAAATGCAAGATTTTTTTTCAAAATTTAATTACATTTCATTATAATATACATGTGCCATTTTGTTCGATAACTTATTGCCATCTTGTAGGTAGTGACATAATCTCGTTACTGTAGAAATCTTGGGATTTTTGATCAAAAAATGCGACAAGTAGTTTTGACAGTACTCTTTTGATGTTAATCTAACACTACCCAAAGAATTCTGAAGAGGTCAAAAAGGTGAAAATCTGAGGGTCAAAAAGAAAATCACCACCTTTGTGAACCTAAGATTTTCACCATGAGTCCTGACCAAAAACTCCCCAAAAAATCTCTCTCAATTTTTGCTGAGTAGCCAAAGATGTGTGTGGTCTGGCGTTATCATGATGAAAGGCCACGCCTTTTCTGTTGATCAATTCCGGCCGTTTTTTCTCAATTTCTTGCTCGAATCTCATTACTTGTTGGCAGTAGAAATCCGAATCGATGATTTTGCGCGGCGGCAAAAGCTCATAATAAACGATGCTTGGAAGGGCATCGTTTCTTATGAGATTCAACCATACACACAGCATCACCTTATTGCGTGTTAATCCGGGTTTAGCTACAGTCTATGGAGCTTTTTGACCATGATCTTTTTCGCACGTTCTTGTTGTAGGTGATTCACTTTTTATCACTAGTGATCAATCTTTTCAAAAATGGTTTGGTTTTATTACGTTTCTATAGAGAATCGCAAATAAGTTCACGATTCAATAGGTTTCTTTCAGTGAGCTCGTGTGGTACCCAAATATCGAGCTTTTTTGTATAGCCAGACTATTTCAATTGGGTCAAAACTGCTTTGTGGTCAATCCTCTATTCTCGGATATGTTGTTACTACTAATATGCCGATCTTGCTCCACTTTTTAAAAAATGGTATCGACTTTATCCGTATGAGGGCAACCAGAGCGATCTGCATATTTGACATCGAAATTACCACATACTGACACTGCATGAGGTCCATAAACGTCACAAATTTTTTTCACGGCTTGAGTCGCATTTTTCCTTTTTTTGTAATAAAACTTCAGAATGTATCGAATTTCTTCGTTAGATTCACTCATTTTTGCGGACAGAAAAACAATTGATAAATGGCGGGAAAGTGTTTTTTACTTTTTATTTTTCTTTTTCTTGATGTCCTTTCTTCTTCAATCTTATAGAAAGGACTGATCGTTTTTGTAGGTACCACCCTTTTAAGTGTTTTTGCCGCCAAAATGTAGTGCTTGCACTGCTGTGTTCCGGTCTGAAGGGATTGAGAGCCAGTATTATTACATGCTGTGAAGCATTCCATCTTATTGCTCAGAGATGACAACACATCTGTAGACTTCTTTGTTTGAAGTGGGCTGCAGGTGTTTATGCACGGCAATAGCAATTTACCATCAGGTGGACTGTAAGTTCATTTGTCACATTTGTTTAAAATAAAACAATGTCAAATTTATAAATATAGTTTAACACAAATTATGCATACATTAATATTGATAGGCCTGTCAAAAGGAATTTATATTTTATGTATAGCAATTTGCATTGCCTTAGCAAAAAATTCATCGAGTAACTGTGCTGTGTGAACTTTATTCAGAATTACTTAAGCTGAATTTCAATTTTCTATTCCAAGAGTCTTACAAAATATTATTCCTAAGCTTGTAAGACTTGTGTAAGACAAGTAAAAATCTCTCTCTTACGTGCCTTCTTAATTTATTAAGAACGTATATTTATATAGACTTTATTTTATTAGATAATTTACAAAATAAAATTGATACGTACAATCTGAAATCAGTGGATGTTGGAATAACCTAGGACTGTGATGCTCAGCGGCTGGCTGACTTAAATTTTGTTATGTTTTAAACACCTTATATTCGATTTCCGTCGATACCGTTGACATTGTTTTTTTCCTTAATTCACACCACCAAACTAACAGGACCAAAATGGCACACTAGTAAAGAAAAACATGCTCAAGAAAACTAATTTTCTGAGCAAATTTTGTTGAAATATTTCGAGAACATTACGGAAATGAAATATCCTCCGAATCTTTTTACAATTTTTTTTTTAAGTTTTACGGCGAAGTTGTAGCTTTATAGCACTCACAAATAAATAAGAGATCTGTGATATCAGCAATGATGCAAATAAATGTAAGCTGTTACTTTATTTGCCACTTTTAAGTTGTATTAGCAATATTAAAAAATATTAGCCTTAAGGTGATGGCGTGTCGTAAAAGGCGAAACTTGAGATTAGAAACAGTAATAATTAAAAAATTGCGGTTGCTAAGCCGCTTATTCTTTGGGGGAGGTCCATGCTCAACAGTGACCTTTTGGATCGACTGTAATAGTGACGATGATGAAGCAATATTAAAGAATCTGCTTCAGTTTAAAATAAGTAAGTCAAATTTTATTTGCTATTCTGCATTCTGCCTGTTCTATTTCAATTTACTCTGATAAATCTAAATACTCTGAGAAATTTAAAAGCTCTTAAAGATTACAAAATAACGGTCTCGGTTTAAACATAGAAACAACGGCCGAAAAACCAAATTTATCATTATTTTTTATTGATCTTAGACAAAATAATCAACTCGACAGTCAAAAAATCTAAAGATACATATGCGAATGTCCTAGAACTCTATACAATTATTTTTCGATAAAATAATTAAAACCTTTTAGATAAGGCATAATAACATTTTCATTGCCTATGTTTAAAGACAATGCTGCGGTATAATCCCATACAGATCTTACTAGATGGTGTAGCTCCTTTTCTGCCTTGGAGATCTTCTACGTTGGTACTTCGTGCCTCTCTGTCATCAAGCAACAACACCCCACAGCAGTGGTCCTGTTTCTAAAGTAAGCGAATTAGTATAATTAGGTAGTGTGAGACATCAATTCTACCTTATTTTTTATGATAAGCTAAGCTAAGATATATAATTTATAGTTTAATTTTTTTTATTATAGTTTTTTTTTAATATTGTGTGTAACCTTTCATTTAGATTTAATTTTATACTATGTTTTAACATTTTAATAACGATTTTGGAGAATTTTTGTTCATAATATTTGTAATTTGTCGAAGCGGTCTAAAATCAAACAAGACGACTTCAATAAAGTATTTACTGATAAGTTCGACATAACTATTATAACAATTTACATCATTTCAGTATTTTTTGGATGTTCATAATAGTAGTACAAATCTGTTTTTTTTTAAATAATGCAAACATACTGCAAAGTAGAACCTAAGAACCTAACCTAGAGTCCAGTATGCAGCGATAACAATCTTACCAATGCGCTAAATAGATTGTCAAGTGCATATATTAGTTATTTTCATCAAAATCCTTTGTAAAAGCTATTTTCCCTTTTGTTTCTTTCATTCGTAGTAAACAAAATGCTATCACATAATATTTAATTAGCTTATGCTGGCTGCAAGTTCAACGAAGGTTATTCATTACTTTGAGCTTCATTGCATAGAAGTTAACCGAATCACTTTACGTTAATCCAATATATACTAACGTTAATACTCGTAGAAAACCAATGATGAGAAATTAGTTTGGTAAAATCCATATCCAAAGATATAATATATTTATCATTATTATCTAAAGAAGATCAAACATGTAAGGTTGACAAACGAACACACAGTCAACCTTATGGTAAATGGACGCAGGGGGCTCAAATAAAAATTAAAATGCATATTTATTATCACCATAGCAGGAGGAGGGCAGGGGAGTTTTGGCCCCGGAAGGACCAGGATTTTGACATGAATAATAAAGAAAGAAAGAAGAATGATGTAAGAAATGATGTTAGAATTATTATGTTTGTTTATTTATTTTCAAAATAATACATAGACCAATAGAGTACTATTACTGATTTTATATTTTAATTTGATATATTTAGGGTTGAAGTGACGGCAATTTCGGCTCTAGCGTCCAGGGGCGGCGGCATCCCTCACTACGCCACTGGCTTTAACCCCTTAGGGCTAATATCGAATACTTCATTACTAGTAAAAAGGATCTCTGGTTCTCGACCAACCATACACTACTCAGCATCATCATGATGCTAGAGAATACGGAGAATTGATTGCCAGTGTTTGCTGATGGAGCGTGGCATTATGAAGATTTCAACTCGTTTTATTTTGCGCTTAACATCTCACCTACTGAAACTTTTGTTCCAACTCTAAAAATTCTTTCACTAATATCAACACCTTCCCAAGTGACATAAGCTATGTTTTAATGTGTTAAAAATTAAAATTTAGTAACAAGAAAAAGCTGACTTCAACGGACGGGAATTTAAAAATCGGTGCTTTAATTTTTCTATACACCGACTTCAGAAGCTATATTATGCAAATTCTTATATTGTTTCTAGTTTTTGTAATGTCATTGTTTTTATTAAATAATTAGGTTTTTATCTCTTAAGAAAAAATAATTTCACATTTTGAAGTCGGTGCTAAGATATAGTGTTAGAAGATTTAATTCCCTTAATTTTTTAATATTTTTTTTACAAAAGCAGGAAGTTTAAAATTCGACGTTCGCAATACTTTGAAAAAAAAAATTAATATGCCATTATCTGTGAGCACTCTACACCGGCTGCAGCCAGTTTATCAAAAGAGCGCCACAATTCAGCATCTTGAAATCTACGGGGACTCCGGAAGCTCGGACAATCAGACATCAATTGTATAGGTCCCGTCACGTAAAAAGAACGCTGAGCGACAGTGGAGGGGAGTGTGTCTGCGTATGGGTACAGTCGCGTTCTAAAGCACTAGATGGTACTAAGCTATTGTTTTATAATATATGAGTAATTAATTGTTTTATTGTAGAATCATAATAGGTACTTTACCTGCTACTTAGAACTTTGGAAAAGGTTGGAATTAAAAATAGATAATGTTTACTTGAGCATTATTTTTTATTTCTGTCGTAAAATATAAAGTAGATTGTAACAAGAAAACTTAAGCTAAGGGTGACACGCCGTCCGTTATATCGTCTTGGGTCACATGGAAGCCAGATGTCGATGGTGTGTTCATCATCACTTTCATCTTCGCTTGAGCTTCCATCATCAGAATCATTATCATCAACGCGAATGATAAATGTTTCCGTCATCAGGTCGACCACATGGTAATTTTTTCGGTATTCTTCCTCAATACTTTTAACTTTACTGCACAATTTTCCCCATTCACCTTCTCCCATCATATTTACCTTTTTGTTCACTAGTTCAGTCATAAAACAATAAATATAAATCATTTTTCTTTCCTTCCTTTTAAAAAAATTGTCGCGCGTCGTGCAAAGAAAGTTGTGTGTGCGACTGTATTTTGGGAGCAAACGAAGCGCGGGAAGCATGGGTCAACTGACGAACCAATGGCGTACGCGCATAGTAATACTGGCGAGCATTCCCCCGTCGCGCCCCCTTCATACCACCAATTTGGTCGATAAATCGCTCAGTGCGCAGGTACAAGGCCAGCGTTCTTTTTACGTGACGGGACCTCATACTGCAATGTCATTTGATTAAATAATAAAAATTAATAATATTATATTAACAATAAACTACTCAGCTATAACATTGAAATATATACAATATTAAAAACCTATAATAAAACTAAAAACTTAAATTATTATCATACAGTAAAAACGCTGGCTGCGTTTCCTCGCTGAATTGATATTATCTATTTAATTAATAAACTTATATTTATTGTTTTCAAAAAAAATATTGAACCACTTGGTTGGTACATGGTGAAATGTCAGTGTTTTTATAAACGTGAACTTTTATTCAACATTATATATATATATTACTTTTATTTGTATTACTCTATTTATTTCGCAAAATGATAATTGTGAGGTGGTGAGATAATTTTAAATAACGCGACACCTCACTGAAACTTAACAGCTAAAATGACAAATACACAAAATGTAATCGCCCAACCGATTGTCTCAAATTACAGCATGCAACCAGCTGTGGTACTCAGGTTACTTACTACTTACTTAATGCTTACTTAACTACTTACTTACTATTAGTTCAAGGGCTAGGCGCTCGACTTCAATTACACAGTATAACAATGATATTATATACAAAAAGAAATATCTCGATCTCTATAAGATAGTTCTTAGCGCACGCGTAGTGAAGACTCGAAAACGTCTTAATTAAATCGTTTTGTCTTTAGCCCTCGTTTGACGAGAAATCCGTCATATATATTTAAAAGGTGTACCAACTATGATACTAAAGTTAACAATACACAAGGAATCTCGTATCACATATCACATGTAAGTATGCAATATACTCTATGAAATTGCTAATTTTGCAATTATAAGTTCTTATTTATCATGTGTTCGACGGTAAAGTTAATAAAACTTTTGATAGATAGAAAGATTAAACTTCATTGTACTTAAAAAAAATATATATGATCATATTAAATAATATAACGGTCCTAATGCTACGAGTAAAAGTGATTTTTTCCAGACAACTTTTAGATGGACAGGATTGCAAGAAAACAAAACGAAACGGAAACAGTATTTTTATTATAATTCATATAATTAAATGTAAACATTTACGACCGTACTTATAATCTTTGACTATTGCTTAGTTAAATAAAGTACAAATTATCTCTTTACTTGTGTTTTGCTATTATCATTTAGATAAGAGAGAAAAAGAGAAAGAGAGAGAGAGAGCAACTTTAAGAATTTATTAAATTAACGTTGCGATATAATATATAAGCACAAATCATGACTTGAACTAAATCAAAAATTAAAGTACTGATTTTGTACTTGCCTTCTAGCATAACGAATGAGAACATGTTTCTTCATTTCATGTTTCATATGAAATTCGAGAACAAGTACTGGAACAAGCTGGAAAAATAAAATAAGATCTGTGCTCAATAGTCGGACGTATAAATAACTTTACCACAAAATACCACATAAGACGTGATTAAATACATTATTTAATTGCATTGCGTAGCGCTATACTTATTCGTACCTCGGTGGAAGGCTTCAGTCGGGGTTAGTTATTGACACAAGTCATCTTTCAGTATAATGTTCAGTGAAACCGTTGATGCTTGTGTTTATGAAACGTTGCGCGTAAGCATGGTTGTGTAGCATGTTTTATTGTATCGGGTGCCTAATATTAGAGGATTTTGACGCCTCTTAAATTACTGATATCGTTCACCATATTGCAAGCTTCTAGATACTGGAAACGGAGTTATAACTCAAACTTAAAGCCTCAATCAATGTTATTAATTTAATTTAATTCTATTGCTAACAATAAAATGGGATTGAAATGTTATGTATTATACATTTTTATTCTCTCTTATTCTCACGTACTCAACATAATCTTAACCTAATCTTTCTTTTTATAGACGCAGCCAAATTGGCGTGACAACTGAAGTGGAGATGGGCGGGACATGTGGCAAGAGTCAATGATGGGAGATGAACTGAACGGGTGCTTCATTGGTACCCGCGAGATGCGACGCGCTAGCGCGGCCGGCCGCGGGCACGCTGGTGCGACGACATTGTAGAGGTGGCAGGAGCAACGTGGACCAGGCTAGCGGCAGACAGAACCTCATGGAAAAGGATGGAGGAGGCCTTCACCCGGAAATGGGTATCCCAATAATACTAATAATTAATATAATAAATTATTAAATTATGTCACTATTGTATGTACGTAGTCAAATTCAGTTGATTAACATTAACTTAAATTTTATTATTTTTAATTATATATTATGTGACGAAAATCAACTATAAGAAAAAAAAATTGACAATTACTTAAATATAAAATGGTTATTTACTGAAACATTATTTATAATCAAAAGTTATTTTTGTAAATTAAATTTGAACTTTTTATTTGAAATTAACACTGATATTGACATGACACTTAGTAAAGAAAACAAAATGGCATGAATCATAATAATATTGTAAATTGTAAATGATTTGACTAATATTGACTTTTGTATGAAAATTGGGAATTAAATGGCTATTATAATTATGTGGGGTATCAATATAGTTTTCTCATCTGGTTGGGCTGTATAAATATATAATTGTAAATTAAAATGATAAAAATACATAAATATCAATAAAATAAAATAAATACATAACAAATTACATAAATAAATAAAAACCCAACCAGATGGAAGCCCTCGGCAGGGGAGACCAAACGGCTGAGGGTTAGGGGGAAAGGGAAAGAAACCGGCGGACGATGCGGGCGGTATCAAGGAGCACCGCCTTCTGCATTTGAGCTTGGAGCGGTCCGTCACGGAGTCCCAGTCGCTTCAGATGACTCCAGAGGCTGACTGGGATTAACCCATTCGCAGAAACGACTACAGGTATAATTTCGGCCGGCAGTCCACCCCACATGTCGGTCACCTCGTGAGCCAGGTCCAGATATTTTGTTCGCTTATCTGTTTCGGCTTTCACGAGGTTCTCGTCATACGGAATGGTAATGTCGACCAAAATATCCTTGATTGTGCCCGGTCCATCAGCACAATATCAGGCTTATTCGCAAGAATGGTCCTGTCTGTGATGATGGCCCGGTCCCAGTAGAGCCTGGCGCGGTCATTTTCGAGCACGACTTCCGGCATGTATTTATAATAAGGCAGTTTCGATCCACGAGACCGTATTTCAGAGCGAGCTCCTGTAGAATCCTGGCTACTAGGTTGTGCCTATGCAAGTACTCAGAGTTAGAAAGCGCCGAACAACCAGAGATGACATGCCTAAGTGATTCACCGGGATGGCGACAAGCTCGGCAAATGTTGACGATGCCATCCCTTAGGATGTATCGCCGATAGTTGTTGGTCTCAATAACCTGATCCTGTATTGCACAGACAAAACCCTCGGTTTCCCCGAAGAGGTCACCGAAACGTAGCCAGTGGAGGGAGGCGACTGTGTCTACGAAAGGCTCATGTAGAGCCTTGTAGAACCTCCCGTGGAGCTCCTTCTCCTTCCATACGGTCTCCCGGTCGGAAATGCTCTGTACTGGCGGGTCTTGCCATTGCTCGTTAGCTAAGGATAGAGGGGTAAGTCCTTTATCACAAAAAATAACGTCCCTATAGAATGGATCATCCGCTTTCGTCATAAAGTAATTACGAAGGCTGCACACTTCGCGATTATGCATGGTGTTGCGCAAAAAGCCGCGCCCACCATGTTTCCGCGGCAAGTACAGCCTCATTACTGACGATCTCGGATGATGCATCCTATGGGACGTCATAATAGTGCGGACTTTTCTATCCAGAGCGTTCAGTTCGGTCTGAGTCCACCTGAGTATGCCAAATGTATACATGAGAACAGGCATGACCCAACCGTTATATGCATGTGTCTTATTAACGCCCGACAAAGGCTGTTACACTTTTGTCAAGCGTGCATAAACGCATCGCAAACTGACTGCCTCATGCCCGCCTCATCGATACCTATGTTCTGTGACATACCCAGGTATCGGTATGTTTCAGCCTCGGATAGGGTCTTTATGTTTATGGGCAGACAAGTCTATACCCTCAGATTTAGTAACCCTTCCCTTTCGACATGGAGGACCGCACACTTATCCGTCCCCAGCTCCATTCTAATAGAATTGCTAAAACACAAGTGATGTTTAGCAATTCCACAAGATGAGAGCGACTGGAGGCGAATAATTTGAGATCATCCATATAGAAAAGGTGGGTCACTTTTGTACCACCTTCCGAAGCTGAAATCCTCCCGGAACCCTCCAGTAAGGTACTGAGAGGGTTAAGAGAGAGGCAGAACCAGATTGACTCAAACAATCGCCCTGAAGATACCCCTTCTTATCCTTATGTGGTTTTCCGCAGCCGTCATCCGCTCGCCTAGATGACAAAGGATCAGCTCCACTGCCCCATACACTGCCGAGGAAGTCTCGAACTGTACAGTCAACCTTGTACAGCTCGAGGACCCTCTTAAGCCATGTATGAGGCACCGAGTCGAATGCCTTTTGTAGTCTATCCAGGCGGCGGAGAGGTTCCGACGGTTGCGTTTTACCACCTTGCCAATGACCGCGTCAATGAGGAGGGTTCTTGGTTCCACGACCACCGCCACGACATCCATTTTGAGCGCGCGACATCACCTGATTTGCGTTCAGGTGGCGAGTGATTCTCGCGCTCAAAATGGATGTTAGTGTCTAGTATATGGTAGGTAGACACGTTATGGGGCGGTATTTGCTCGGGTCTGTGGAATCCTGGTCTTTAGGAACCAAATGAGTGATCCCAGTAGTGAAGAGGCTCGAAGCGACTTTTGGTCGAGAGCCTCTTGAAACTGTCGGGCGAGCACAGCGACACACCACGAACCCTTCAGCCAGTAGTGATGCAGTCCGTCAAGTCCCGGACTTTTCCAGTTCGGGGCCCTACGGACCGCCTCAGCTACGTCATCCGGCGTTATGATGACGGGGTCCATGGGCGTAACATTCGCACACTGACTCGCCACAACTTCCATCCAAGCGCCCTCGCTGTGGTTTACGGGCTCTGACCACAGGCCGCGCCAGAATGCGATAGTGTCGGCCTGATTCAGTGCTGAGCCCATTCCACGTACCATTGGCCGCTCCAATGTTATTATTATTATTATAATAATAATTATTATTATTATAATCTTTCTTTTTCTTCTCCATAATAGTTCATAATAGTCAACTGAGATCCCATAATAGTCAACTTTTGGACAAGGGTGTCTACCTAAAATTTGCCTTATTTGTCATGGTTGGCAGCCAGATTGACGATAGAAATATCAAAAGTCTCGTACCTTGGACGCTGCTTCCCTTCGCTAGTGCATTTTACGTATAACGTGAACGATATGATTACACCGCTGTCTATCGGAAGCAATAGCATCTTTCAGCATTTAAAGACAGAAAACAATTATCAACACAATAAGTATTTATTAAATAACAACATAAAGATAGTAAATAAACAAAAGTAAAAGAAAAGTTTTCGAAACTGTTGCCCTGCATTTGACAACCTTTGTGGAACGGTGGTAAGATCGTTGCTTCAACTAATTGGATAAATTTTCCTACGCTATATGTAATGTATATTTCAATCCTGATTAGTTTAATTAAAATTTTTATATATTTTCAAAATTCTTAGACAAATGGTGTTTTTTTTACAATCCCGTTTTGTTACAAAACAAAGCAAAATACTCAAAATTACCTTTCTATTATTAAAATGACTACTATAATATAATATTGGGATAAAAACGTGGGCATAGCTTAGAATAGGCACGGATGGCCGACTCTTTCTAGAAAATCTAACGTCTTCCTTGAAATTTAGTGGCCCCAACTTCCCAAGTCAAAGTTTTTAACGCTGTCTGATAGTGCATTAACTACATAAGGTGTGTGCTCAACTTTTCTCCGGACAGAAAAGTTGACTACACCCATAAGTGTCAACAATATAGCAACTACGTTCCCATATTCCAATCTTTGAATGCCGTAAACCTTGATAACCAATATCTGGCATCTGACAAACAATAAATATTTAAATGACTTTAAAAATTTAATGACGATGTTTTTTCTTGTTTTATATCCCTATATACTCAACAGAACTTTTCACGAATGCGATATCTAGTATGCATAACTTTGTCTCCAACATCTAAAGTTTTTGTCTGCAAATATTGAGTACCACATATACCACAGTTTCCTTGCGCAGTATAATAATTTAAAAGTGGCAAATGTTTTATTTTACTAAATATAGTTACTGTTACTATAATGTAAAATAAAGCGATGTTCTAACATCGCTGCTATAAACATTTTTCACATTCTATATCGCTATCAGTTTATTGGAGAGGACGTAACAAGCTTACTCGAAGAGCGTTACATAATACTGAGGATGGAGCGTAAAAATATTTACTACCAAGAGAAAACCGACTCCATCAATCAATACATTTCTTTTTAAAAGAAAAGAAAAATATTTATACAAATATCCTTTATACAAATTCATTATATATAAGATGCAGGTACACTAATTTCTCTAAGCCTAGACGAAGTAATGTTCAAGTATATTTTACTAGTTTTTGCCTTCGACTTCGTTCGCGTAGAGTTGTAGAGGTGTTGAGCGTTGCGCTTTGTTTATTCATTATTAATAACATGGTAAATGTATTTTGAACTAAAGTACCAAAGATTGTGAACAAGAGATAATAGAGTCATAAAGATGCTATTATAAAGGAAATGGAAACTATCAATCTTTACCGATATTCATATTGCTTAATTGTACATGTTAGTTTACTGAACATAGGTAATATTATAAATACTGATTATTACTGAAAGATGATGTCGCTTTGTTTTTTTTTATTTTTTTGTAAGAGGTACAACTTTTGTTAGATACAGTGTATCTAAATATATTGTACCAACGTTTGTTAGTGTAAATTTAAAACTACATTTTTGTTTATTTACGTAGCGGCGACAAAATAACCAGCCTCGTATGCGAGCTCACACGCAAGAAATTACACAAAATTGGAAATGGGAGATACAATCATCCCCCAAATCTACCAATTTTTTATTTGACCTGAGATTTATTTATGGTCATGGCGAAACATATATTTTTTAATTGCAGCATTTTAATATCAAAAGGGAGATCGCAGGTCACCTTTGGACTTGAACCTTGAAAAATATTAAATTTTTCTCCATAAAAACTTTGTCATTTGTCATTCTTGAAAATTCATATTCTTAGTGGGTGACACGTTTTATGTTATATATTTTAAAGAGAATAATAATAATGTCCTCCAGACCGAATATCGGTCACGACAGCCAGTCTCATCGTGGACTAGCCATTTGGACAGGATTATAGTGCCCGAGTGTATGCGCAAACCCAGGGGAACTCCCTATTCCCTCACTCTCATAATCCGATGGGACGGTAATCCAACACGACCGGAGATAGATCAGGCGCAGGAAAAACAGCTTTACGTTGAAATACCGCCTACTTCCTAACTCCGAAATTTCTTGTCAGAAAAACCTAATAACTAATTTTGATCCGGCCTGGGTTCCGAATCCAGTACCTTATTATCATAATTCGCGGTTACGATGACTAGATCAACAAGGAATTGAAAGTCAGTTTTAAAAAGAATATTCACAAAGAAAAATCCGTAAAAAATATTTTTCATACAAACTTTCCCACCCTTTCTTCCTGCTTTAGGCATAGAATTTCAAAAACTACCTCCATAGTGCAACTTTTGGGTACTTAAGAAATATTTCCTCCAAATTTTAACTAGAGGTTTAGGCTGTACGTTGTTTATCAGTCCACGGTACTGTATAGGTAAGTATCATAATAGGCATATAAAATAGGTTTTGAGCTGAAACCTATACCAATAACGGAACATGTTATTTTTACTAATTTCAAATGTAATCATTTAATATGTGGATTTTTTTAATCTTTGTAACATATTTTGTTGTAACCGCAATACGCTACGCCGTTTTGTACGTGGATTTAACTGTGTGCGTTAGCTGACCCGGAAGCTAATTCGCTTGTCCGTTTCGGTTCCATTAGATTACAAATCTCTAGCGGATTTGTGATATAAATAAAAATAAGGAATCAATATTTATTTTTTATTTGTGATGTATTTAATAACAGTAATAATATCTCTGACTAACGTTTCCTATCTGTGAGATACACTCGGTGTTCAAGTATTGATTTGTGATTCATTATCATATATTTTCTGTTTTCGTATGTATTTCATAAGTAAAAATATGTCAATGTATACATATTTTTACTCTCTGTGATCTTGTTCATCCAAGGTATTATAGAAAGAGGGTAACAAACGAGCATGCAGTCCACCTGATGGTAAGTGGATGCTGTGGCCCAAAGACATCTTCATTATTATAATTTAAAATTAAAAAATGTGTACAACCGATTTCAATATAAATTATTAAGTATAACTCAAAAACTATTAGTCAAATCTAGATCAAATTTATATGGGACCACATGCAAAGCTTTCAAATAATAGAAGAATTATCGAAATCGATTCACCCAGAAAAAAGTTATGAGGTAACACATAAAAAAAACATACAGTCGAATTGAGTACCTTCTCCCGTTTGAAGTCGGTAGAAAAGTTACATCTCATAAACGTCCTACTGTTGTGCACAGGTCTCCTTTCATTGCTGAGCATTTAATCCACCGTACTGCATCAGTGCGTGTTTTTTAGAAATGCAGGTGTCTTGGTGGTCTTTGCTTACCCCAACGAGCTCGTAAAATCAGAACATAAAACTGTAATTAACAATTTTATTGATGACGGCGGCGATTGACGCCGGGTTGCTGGCGTTATATGAAATTTACGGCTAGAATTTAGCCCCTAAGCTAGCACGGCTCTTGGGACATTAAAGCACTGGCTTATGTTAAGTAATAAAATGAATACCATACTAATTAACCACCAATATTCAGTCGTTAGAAACTTACTATGTACATTACATCATCTTTATTGGAGAATAAAACAAATAAAATAATAAAATTCCATGTTATCAAAACATTTACTTCCTTACTTATTATGGATAGATATTTCGTAAGCAAGTTTCCGAATTATAAACTTCTCTTATTTCATTCATCAGCCCTCCAAAAGTGCACTGCTGAACATAGGCCTCCCCAAGGAATGTCACAAAGCACTGTTCTGAGCCACCTGTTTCAATTGATTTCCTGCACATCTTCTACCAGGTCATCACTCCATCTAGGGGCTATTCTACTACAGTTGGCTTACCGGTACGAATCTAGTTACTAGAAAAGATATTTTGATTTAGGTTGTAGACATAAGTGGTATCATCAGAGGTAACTTTGAAAGAGATCGAGTTGCAACCCCCTGACACCTACCTATTCCAGTTTGGAATGATATCGAACGCTTTCGTAAGATTCAAAAATACAGTTAAGACCTTTTTGCCTTGATTCAAGTTCTGAACAACACGATTGGTCAAACTTGGAACTGCATCATTAGTTGATTTATTCTTGCGAAAGCCAAACTGCTGTGAATAAATTATTAAATTATAATTTTCGAGGTAGGAAGCAAGTCTTTTATTAATCAATCTTTCGATAACCTTTGATAGAGTACTAAGAACTGCTATGGGACGGTAATTATTTGGTACGTTCCCGTCACCTCCCTTGAAGACTGGATGAATAATTGCCTTTTTTAAGTGATCTGGGAAAGACAGCAGTGTCGAAACAAAGGTTAAATATATGGCATAAGATAAGTGCCAGAGTGGTTGAATATTTCTTCAGGAAGGAAGGCAAAATGCGATCCCAACCGATAGCAGCATTAGACCGTAAGGAGTCTATAACTGAAACAATTTGTATTAGTATTTTTTTCCAAAATACTAGTACGAAAGTTTCTGTATCTCTTGAAGGTAATTTTAGTACCTCGTTACCAGGAGAGTTATTGACTTTTTTATGTAGGGCTTCCTTATTTCTTATGCACCGTTATAAACCGGGAGTAATCCAAGGTTTGAGAATTTTCTTTTTCGAAGAAACTTTTTTAATTTTCGTGTCGTCAGAAATGGCCGAAGTTACTAATTGAATGAATTTATCGGTAGTTACATTTGCATCACTTATAGAGAAAAGAGGGGTGAAGTCCAGTTGTAATACTGATTTGTCAAGCCCCTCATAGTCGATCCTGGTGATGATTGAAGTTGGGACTGTTCGCATACGTTGGGTGTGTATGCAAAGTAATGTGGAACAGTGATCAGTTACTGTGGAGCTATAGACAAATGTAAGAGTGGGCGACTTTGTTCTTAGGATCGTGTGAAAATCTGGTTCTTCGCATGTAGTCAACAGGTGCGTCTTTAAATATACCATGACACCATCACTTTTGTTAATATGCTTGGTGGTCTTGAATATAGTGTAATTTTGCAAGATTGGAAGAGTAGTGTTACCAGAGCATGGTAACCAACATTCAGACAAGACGACCAGATCGCAGTCAAAGGAGATGCGGTGCATAAGAGTTTGTAAGCTTAAGAATTGATAGAACGAATGTTTTGCGATAGAATTTTGACATAGCTATTTGGATGTTTGACAATTGTATGCGTTTCTTCTTGTGAGCATGTATTAGTTATTGATACAGAAAGATGGTCAATGTCATCAATTACATACCGTATCTCGCTATTATTTTAATACAAACATCGAATCCTGTGTGTTCCCTGATCTGATGAAATATAGTAATGTCATACCTATTTTAAAATGGTTAAAACATTAGACCCTGCTATTTTAAGAACAATTACTGTACCACCAAAACTTTTGAAAAAATAATTTAAGACCAAATATTTTTCTTAATATAAATAAATTTATATTAAAGACTCTGTATTCCCGGTGTATTATGGATTTTTTATATAGAACATGGATGACAAACGAGCATATAGTCCATAGATATCTTCATCTATTTTCGATTAAGAATCAAAATGCAGATACGTTGTCACCCCTGAGGACTATTCTCTACACTGACCATACGAAACACACCAACATTAAGCTGCAATTTGACGCTGGTATTCTGTGAGAGCGTGTTCCTTCCCGGGTAGAGCCGACCCATTCATGCAACAATTTTTTTAAATTTTTGTAATGCCAAAAACCACGATCCTGAACCACTTCCATCCATCGAATTCCTACAGGTCCTACCAAGTCGCTATTTTATCTAATGGGAGCTCACCCTACACTGGTATATGGTATTTCTTGGGTGAGGTTTATGTTCAGTAGTGGACTTGCGAAGAGCTGTATAGTGAAAACTTTTAGATGAAACGATTAAACCTTAACGTTATAATTACTGAACGTTATAAAGTTATAAAGCAATTTAAGAAATATTTTGTGACAAAACCGTAAGAATTGAAAGCAAAAATAATAACGAAAACTTAAATACAGAAGTAATATTCTTATTTACGTTGTTTTTACACTTGTTAGATTACCAAGTAGAACGACGCTATGAGTTATAATAAACACTTAATCTTACATACATTCCATATTAATTAAATGAATTCCCACGGTTATTAACGTTGACGATGAATTATGTAGGGCATGATTGTGTTTCCGTATTATGAGAGGTTACTTACCTATTTTTTGAATGAATGGTAGAATTAATTCATTTATTCGTCACTATAACACAACGTACACTAGAAAATAATTATAGAACATTTTTATCGCAGATGCAATAAACTCGCAGAGTTAATGTTGCGCTCCATTATTAGTCTGTAAGATTTAACTTTGATTCAATCGGGAGGGATTTCCCCTATCAGTGGCAACTTCGTCCAACAATGAGTTCCGTGCATTGAGGGTACGTGAATACAAAAATACCCTGATTTTTAATTTACTTTCTCCGAACTTGCCTATATTCTTATTTAAGCCTTTAATGAAATGGCTGGTTACTTGCACTTTTTGCTAGACGTATTTTGGATCGCTAAATAAAAAAAGAATGTTTAATGAAAAACTCGAACCAGCAGTCTAAAATATTTATGTTGTTTTAGGGCAAATTAACTCCTAGAATTAATAAGATAGAATACATCGTAGCCGTAGTATCTAACAGCTCATGAAATAAGCGCTCGCCTCAAAATTTTATGCTACACAAGCTATATATATTATTGTTGCGCGCCACCATTAATAGTGGCGCGCAACACTGCCCCCTCCTACGACATGCTCGTCCCGAGCATTATTGGCCCCATAATAACGCGCCAGTTGATCCACATGGACGATCTTGGGAGTACCTCTTGCACCTTTCTGTATCCGGTAGGTTACGTCATTGATCCTTGTCACAATCCGGTACGGTCCGTCCCATTTAGCTTGAAACTTAGGAGATTTCCCTTTGCTGCGAACTGGATTGTGTAACCACACTAGTGAACCTTCGTCAAACTCTTTGTTGTTCATTTGCGGTCATACCGTGTTTTCATCTTTTCAGACGTTTGTTGTCCTGATTGTCTGACGTGCTCATAAATGTCATTCATTTTGTTCCGCAAGTCATTTGCATAATCGGTTATACTGCGTGGGGCATCAGGTGGTATTCCGGTGATCAGGTCTGCAGGCAGCCGTAATTCTCTCCCAAAATTTGCTAAAGCTGGTGTCACTGATGTACTTTCGTGAACAGCGCTTCGATATGACAACAAAACGGTTGTATGTGCCTGTCCCAGTCTCGTTGCCGTTTTTCCACAACTTTTGCTAGGTACCTCTCCAATGTCTGATTAAATCGTTCTACCATCCCATCAGATTGTGGGTGGTAAGAAGTTGTTCTTGTTTTATGAGTACCCACAACTCGGCAAGTTTCCTGGAATATTTGAGACTCAAAATTCCTTCCTTGATCGCTGTGAATCTCCAAAGGTACTCCAAAACGACAGAAGACTTCATGTACTAGTTTATCTGCAACTGTTGAAGCTTCTTGATTTGGAATGGCGAAGACTTCTGGCCACTTAGTGAAGTATTCCATCACAACCATGAAATACTTGTTACCACTTTCACTTTCCGGAAACGGCCCCGCAACGTCAACGGTTATCCTCTCCCATGGTGCACCAACATTGTACAATTTCAATGCACCTCTACTACAAGTTTGTGGTCCCTTTACAGTCGCACAACTTGTACATTTGCGACACCAGCCCTCGACATCGTCACGACAATGGACCCAGTAAAACCGTTCTTGGATCTTCAGTAGAGTTCGTTTAACTCCCAGGTGGCCTCCTGAACAACTATTATGGTACAGCTGTAGAACATCCGGTACTTTAGCTTTAGGGACAACCATTTGCAAATGACAACTGTCTCCCCGACCATTTTCCCATTTACGGCACAGGACTCCATCCTGAATCAGCAAGCTGTCCCATTGGGCCCAATAGGTTTTCGTGGTCGAACTCATCGCTGAGACGTCACTCCACTTGGGCTTAGGAGCACTGGCCTTCATCCATTCCAGAATCGGCTTGATGTCCGGATCTTCTTACTGTGCATGTTGTAGGCTGTCCTTCCACTCATTGCTGAGCTGGTCTGTCCTGAGCATCCTCACAGACGAGCACACAGTCCACCTGATGGTAATGGATACTGTGGTGTGTGGTGTGGATATTGTAATGAATTTATAAATGTGAAATATATATATATAACTTCATTACAATATTATAATATAAATTATTTTAACAAGGATTGTTTCCTTAAGAAATCAATCTTAATAATATATTATGTTAACAAAATGTTAACAAAGCTACGTCTTCCATTTAAATTTCGTATAAATAACTATTTTCACAATTTTATTCATTACACAACTTATATTTTAGAGGTAGCAATTAACACAATAGAATGAAGCCCTTAAAGAATGCCTTTGATAATTTTCAAACCTTAATAGTATTTTAGTCTGGGGACGTGTAAATACGATTATTTATTATAATGTGATTAGCTGAGTATTAGCATTAATACTTGATATTATTATTCAAACTTTTACAAATTAAAATAAAACTAACAAACCATATTCATTCGTTATTTAAGGACATAAAGATATGATTTAACTAGTTTGACCTTGTCTTTATACACACCTACCTACATAAAGTAGGTGAAAACTAGTCTTATCTGACACAGGGAATCATATTGACGAGCTGGTGTTAATCCAAATATCTTTATTGTTAAATACTTTCTCTACTGAATGACTTTTTTCTAACAACTATTATTTTGGTTCAAACATCAATATGAGTTGAGTATGAGTTGCACTCATATTGACTTATGTTTTATAGTTTAGAACTTGAAACCAAATTCATCAAACACTTATGGAAACAATATATACAATAATAATTGAAAACAATATGATGTCTTCAAGGTAAGATTGAATAGGCTTTTGTTGCACGAAGACAGTGCGATTTACCATCTCGGCCTTCATCATCACTTACCACTTGGTGGGATTGTAGTCAAGCACTGGCATATAATAAGTTAACAAAAACACTTCGCTGTCTGTTTGTCTGTCTATCACTGTGGTATTTAGGTATTCGCTTGAGTTGAGATATTCGCTGAGAGTATTTTACGTAGATGAATAAAGTTGGACATGGTTATAAATTGTGGTCACCCGAATGCAGAGTCGTAATTGTAATTTTGATATTTCGATTAGTAAAATTGAATTTTTTTTAGGGTATGGGAGTATCAATTAAAAGCTAACTATAAAACTTAAACGGGTTTAGACAAGCCGAATGAGTCTAATACTCATTGAAACATGCAAAGATTATTGCTTCTGGCTACCCAACGACAAACGTAAAAAAAGTTTAGGAGGAATAAAAAAGATTCTCATTCTCTCAATAAGGATTTGCAGCACGTCAGTGAACACAGAAAAATTAAAGAATATGGGAGAGACCTTTGGCTTATATTAGAAAAAAATATTTTACAAACAAGTTTACACAAAACCTTGAGAATCAATATCAGTAATATTCCATTAAACTTGAGTGTAAACGGAGCAATTTCAATTAAACTTTGTTAGAAATCTGAGAAACTTAGCGCTACGTTAGCTATATAGGATATACGCAACAACTGTTCGGGATTGTTTTCGCCACAAAGTGTAACCATATTGATTAGCATAAGCCACAAAATACAGTGATTGGAATTTACTTTTTCATATTTGTGTTTTATACTCAAACAATCTGTGAATAAGGGAGTGTTAGGACTTGAATAAAACTTTAACTCGATAAGACGTAGATTTAATATCCAGAAAAAAAAATTATTTTACAAATTTTTATGTTTTAGTTTTGAATTTTTTTTATTTAAAAATGATTTAAAATATTATATGGGTGTGCACACAAACGATAGCGTTAATCGATCCTTTTTTTGTTTTTCTCCTTTTATGTTTTTATTTTCTTTAGTGTGCAGTTTCTTCACGGCCAGTCATGAGCGGTAACAAAGAGAAAAGGGGAGTACGATTAAAACTGATAATATATGTATTGAATTCAAATGTAGCCGTAAAAGACAAGAAAAAATTTAATAAATAGTAAAGTATAAAGCAATGTAACTAATTATTTTATATATTCCAGTTCTTGGAACAAAACTCTCATTTCTGAAATAAAGTATGGAGCAATTATTCCGGCTCTCCACTGTGTGTTGGAAAGCTTATATTATATACTCGAAATATTTTATATCTCAAACAAGCTAGTTCCTTACGAGTTTTTCCTTTATCGGCGAGCACGTGATAAATTAGCTCTTAAAGTTTTAATAAACAATTTCATTAGTGCCGGCGGAGAACGAATCTGAAATTTAAAATTTATGACGAGCACTTAGCTGCTGATCTACCACAAAGTATAAAACTATACAAAGTATTAAAACTAAATAAGTAAATTAATATGTTAATGTACAAGGTAATAAGCTTTAACAAGATTTTGATAACAGTGAGATTCAGCACGAAATGTGAAGAGGGTAGCAGAAGGAGGACGAATGTCAAAACTGACTAAGTTTATCTTTAGTGACAATAGGAAGGACATTACGTAGGGTGCTTAGAGCTGCAAATAACCTTTCTTATTGAGTAAATTGAAGTCGCCACATGCGGAGTCACATCTGTCAGAGTAATGACAACCCTTGGAATAGCCGGACAGTGTTAACAATATAACACAGAACTCCTCTTACCTAGATGGAATGATGAACGGTGAAATACAGTCTGGCTACAACTAGATCAGTGAACTCGATAATCAAGCCAATTGATACTCTGAGGGATCTAATGTTGGGATGTATCTAATGATTTACTATACACTTAAGATAAGGTTGGTTTTGTATTATTTACGTGTGTTATTATGTATAAAATTTAGTTGAAAACTACTGAATTAGTGTCTATCTAAAGGGTATAGGGAGCAGGCTTTGAGTTATTCCATCTTAATCCTCAGATTTGACAAAGCGTTAGTATCCTTCTTTATTTGATGTTGGTTGCAGGAGTCTATGGACTCTAGTGCCGACATACCGTCAGGCGAACTGTAAGTTCATTTGTCACTATATTTTTTTTTTTAAATAAAAATTGTGTTCATATTTGCAGAATGTTCTGTAAAAAAAGTTCAGCTTAAAGTACTCGCAACTAATGGATTATGGAAATTTATTAAATTGGCAAAAAGAACTTCCCGCTTTAAAACCATATCCTTTTATTTTTAGAAAAATTTCGGAAGTAACTTCTGTGTCACCAAGATATTTTAGATTATAAAATTTATCGTGGTGTTTTCTTCGCTGTCAATTTTAAATGATTTCAGTGGTGTTGACGGTAAATTGGACTGGAATTAGACTATGAAATTAAGGAGTACATCTGAGCTATAACGATTTTTTAACTATAAATCTTTATTATTATTGTTTTTTTTAAACGATATTTCGCCTCTATGATTTCTGAATAATACTAAGTGGTTCGCCACAAGCCTTGGATATTGTCAGACAGACCACCTGTTGATGAACGGATGCTTAAGCCTATATATGTACATCTATATTTATCCACGACTGAGAACAAGACCTCCTCAGGAATAAGATAGAATGACTTGTAGCCAGCTTTGATTATATACAGGTATATAATCAAAGATTTCCAGTAATTATATCGAGTTCTTTACTCACCATAGGAAACGCACCATAATAATGCTGTTATTTTACGTTTTTATTCTGAACAAGGATGTTCTGCCTCGTGGAACCATTTGTGCTACGGCCATAATACTCTGAAACATAACTCCAACGCAAATGTCTAAAAATTAATGCCAAAACAATTTTTTATCTAAAATTAATTGTTTCGTTCAGTCAAATTGAACCAACTAACTTATGTTTGCATGAAACTAATCAAATTTTCATCCGTTATCCAATTAAAACAAAAAAGCTTAATCTTGATCACCTGGTTCACATTGGTTTACCGTTACAGCGTATCTAAAATCCACATCCACATTGATTGCCCCATAGGCGGGATATCAGCCATAGTTGCCACGCTTGGCAAGTGGGTTGTCAAACGCAGTTTATTTTTTATTTTTTCCCGGTTAGTTTCCCTCTGTCGCCTCTTATTAAACCCACGTGCGGATATGAGGTTGTGGATATTCTAACACCATCTCTATACGGTTACACCTAACAAAATAATATATAAAATTAATTTTAGTAAAACCTTTTGTAGGCGTTGCAAAACCAGCATAGTATTGCTAGTATTTTTTAATATATATATATTAGGAAAAAGTATGTTATGAAGAAAAAAATAAAAAAGCAATTGGCATTACTAGCTTGCTAAAACAGTGTACAATACTTTTTTGAAAAATGCCGAAAATAAATTATGATTCAGAGGTAAAGCGCTCGCCGTAATTTCACAGTACGCGGACAACTTGGATTCGATCCCAGCTGGTGCCAATGAAATTATTAACTGCAATTGTAAGTGCTGATTTACCACGTACTCGGCGGTGAAGAAAATCACCGTGAGGGAACCTGCATGTCTGGGGGATGAAATATTTCAACGACATGTGAAGCCCGCCAATACTCACTGGGGCAGCACGGCGGACTTTATGCCCCATATTCCTCTCAGAAATGAGTGTGTGTATCGTATATAGGCTGTAATTTGATGTTTTTGCTGTACAGTGTGACGCATAGGGCTATAATTTTATTTTTTCACTTTTACAGTGATTTACATGAAAATGTAAAGCAATGTCAATATTTATTAGAGCTTATACAAAATAATTAAAAACTGCAGTTACCAAACCACCTGGCAAATATGGCAACTTTGGCAAACTAAATCACTGATGCCAAAAGATATATTTTAGTTTGCTAATAAGACGCAATAATTATCTTCACATTTTCAATATAAGAAAATGACAGCTTTTTATAGCATAGTAGGTATTTTAATTATTTCTCTAATTATACTTTCTTATTTTTCATTTTGTTAGCAGCTGGGATTAATGCATGATGGCTTTAAGGCATGATGGGATAGACATGTCGTTTCAACAAACAAAATAAAAAAAAATTGACAAAATGATTCCTACGAGGCAATCTATCGGAGAGGCCTATGTTCAGCAGTGAACTTCTAATAGGTTGGAATGATGATTATAATGATAAAGAAGATTAGAAATCGCGACGTGGAATGGCATGAGTTTTTTTTAACTTCGATTCATGCTATATTAATTGTGTTGACTATTTATATTCTTTTAGTTTTTGTCACGTATATTAAACTTATTTTTCCGATACTCGTTAATTCTTGTTTTTCTCAGTTGCTTTTTCTAAAATATGTTACACTTCACAATTTACAACACACGTGGCGTATATTACAGTCTTGACCCGCATACTAATTTTATAATCAAAAATACAAGCCGCTTCACGCCATGTGTCAGTGTTCTTTAGACAATCCAGTATTAAATTTTGCTAACATTGAAGTAAAATTTAAAAAAATGCTTGTTAAAATACATTTATTTCATGTTTATTAAATTCGATGTTTGCGCCACTTTGCAACTACCGCCCAACGCTTATGAGATTCGTTAATTGTTAGCCAATGAGAACACTGCAAAGCCCGCTCCTCGGTTTCCTATCTACCGCCTTTTATGCCCAGCATGAGCACTCTTGTGTAAAACGGGGTTCTCATAAGCTCGCAAGACACGCAACTAACCGCACCGCTTAAGTCTCGCGTCATCGCCCCCCGCCGTGGATATTGAACTATACGATTAATAATTAAGTAAAGGGTGTCCGGTGGCAATATACACATTTTAAAAAATTATTACTTTTGAACGCGGGCACGTAGAGGGCCGCGGGGTGTTGTGGCATTAGTAGCGCCAGCGTTGTGAGTGGTTGTGAGTTTTTTAGTCGCCATGGAGCGTTGGTCGGGAGAGCAGCGCGCTTTCGGTATTGAGGCGTACTTAACGAGTAGTTTTTCGCTCATTGCCGTGCAACGTAAGTTCTGTAATTGATTCAATATTCCATGAATAAGAGATGCAGCGTCAAAAAATTTAATTCGATATTGGGTAGCAAGATTTAGACCTTCAGGCTCAGCTTAACCTGCGCATCACCAAGGCCCAGTTCAGTCTGTATCGACTGAAGAAAACATCCAACGTGTGAGTGATTCAATTATGCAAAATCCACGGATGTTATTAGAGCACGCTCTAGGAATCGCAAGGTCAACATGTTCCGTCCCTATAAAATCCAAATAATCCAGAAATTGAATGAAAATGACTATTAAACAAGATTTACAAAAGCCAAAAGCATGTTAGCGACTTTTTCTACGGAGACGCGACTAAGAAACATTTTCTTCAGTGATGAAGCACATTTTAATTTAAGAGGGTACGTAAATAACGAAAAAGAAAGTTTTGCTACTTACATTACTGGAGTCCGAAGAATCCCAGAGAAATGCATGAAATGCACAGCGAAAAGTGACTGTCTGGTGCGCTATTTCGGATAGAGAAATTATAGGCCCGTATTTTTTCGAAAATTATCGTAGTCTGACTATGTAGTAGTGTGTAGGTGACTGTAAATTCTGAGAGATATTGTGAAATGATCAACAGTTTTTTATAGAAAAACTTAGGAAAACTTCGCAACAGTTATTTTTCTAACAGAAACACATGGTTTCAACAAGATGGCGCTACTGCGCATACTGCACAAGCGTCCATGATTGCTGTAAGGGAATTATTCCAGAAAAAAATTATCTCTCGGTTTGGTGAGATACTCTGGCCAGCAAGATAACCGGATCTGAGTCCATGTGACTTTTTTTATGGGGCTACCTAAAGGGCGTCGTCTATCGAAACCAACCTACCACCACTGCGCAACTAATAGAAAATATTCGGACTGAAATGGCGGGAATTTAGGTGATCTCTACGCACGTGTGTTTGAAATATGCGTCAAAGATGGGAAGAGTGTTTGCTTTAAGAAGGTCGGCACTTAGAAAACATTATCTATAAAAAGTAAACTTACATTAATTTTCTTGTAATAAAAATAAAGATTTTAAAGGAAACTTTATTATTTCTTTTATTATGATTTTTTTAATGTGAAAATTACCACCGGATACCCGGTATATAGACATTTGTTATAACGCTATATTTCGCGATAATTTATTGTGAAGACAGCTGGCATCCAACCAACGTGCAACGCAAACTTCGAGACACGAGGCAGATTAGTAGAAGTCCAGATGAGTGCACACGCCTTCCTTCACCTCCTTCCTGTAGCCCGAATTAGGGGACATTTGCAGTATCGCGAATTATTATGTTCTCACCGCCTTATACAGTCCACAATCTACGTAAAATCATCATTTTTATAACTCTGAACTAGCAGTTGGTTATTTAAATCAACAAACGTTTTTTACCATCATTCTACTAAATCTCGCAACGCTTCATCCAGGCCAGGATGATTAATTTTATCCACCATTCGTAATTGTTTTTTAAATTTAATTCTTTGTTAGAGGTCATTCGTCTTGGCTTTGCAAATTATGTGGTATTTTATTTATTTATTCTTAATTGCAATCCTCTTATTAGAAAAGAATACAAGGGGTGGACTTAATACGTAACTATTAAGTCCACGACTTGTAAGCCAAATATTGATCTCTCATTTAAAGGCAAAGCAATAAAACAAGCAACTATATCCGATAACTATGTCCGGTTCATAGGGAAAAGCTTCCGCTTGTCTCGCGGGGAAAAGGACGGAGTATGCTGGACTCGCACCGATTAAAACTCCATTGTGTTCCACTACGCTGCCTAATGCTACGCCACGGGAATGCTTTCGCATGGACTTTTTCCCCACCAGCGCCAGCCCTGTTCGGCGACCCCAAAGGAACGCGAAACACAGATATACCTTGCTAAATGTCGTCCATCACCAACTGCGCCACGGAACCTCCTGAGTCCGTTACGAGGAGGTCATGTGGAATCCAGCTCCTCTGAGGTGGATTCGGTCTATGACTCCACCGCCGTCCACGTTTTGGCTGTAGAGGGATGGGATAGCAGCGCATTGAAATTCTGACAATCCTTTCCCATAAGGGGCCTTCCACTGCCGCATCAATGGTTAAGCCCCGATAGATTCGTGGTGCTTGGCTGCGAGCAAGGTGAGAGGACAACCTTTCTACCGGATTCCACCAACATGCACCCGGAGCGTGCTCACAAAGCCCACTGAAGCACCTTTCACGGGCCTACCTTTCGCCAGCCATGAGAGTTTCTCTTAGTTCGCCGTAACTCACGGCATATCACGGCTACTATGCCCCTCACGACAAGACGGAAACTCGTTGGGGGGGGGGGGAAGCCGAGGTTATCCGACTATAAAGCCTAATATCACAAATTAAGCAAGAAATGGGCATCTTACAAAATGTTGGAAAACATGGTATATATAATAAAAACAGCAATTGCCAACTTGCTTGCTAATTATGGCAAATATAAAAAAATATAAACCATTTCAAGCTTATTGGAGGTATTCCAATAAGTTTGAAATGATATATTTTTTTACTTACCTATTTTTATATTAGCCAGTAATACTTGACCACAATCCCGCCTAATGGTAATTGGTGAATGGTGATGTAACCCTAGGTGGTAAATCGCACAATTTTAACGTAATAACCTAAAATCTGTTGAACTATTTTTATTAAGAAAAAATAAAGAATTTAATTTAATATTTCAATATATGAATTTTAACATTATTTTGTGGAGCAAGCAAGATAAAAGCGAGGATTTGACAAAATGGAATACAGATAATATCTTTGTGCGGACTTCATATGAAATTGCATTTATGACCACACAAAGGGTTCAATTCGCATTTTGGTTGAAATGTGTTCCACTGCTCGGCATACGTTTCTATTTTCTCTGTTCGAGAAAAGACACATTATGAAGCCAATGATTTTACTACATATTATAACTTATTGATAATTAGTTCCATTCGCAAACGAATTTTACAAGTTAATACAATTGAAGCGACAGTACTCAAAAGGTCGTAGGTTCGAATCCGCCATTCGACTTCTGTGGTGAACCACTCCTAGCACAAACATTTTAAACTTACCAGGAGTGGTATAGGGAATATTAGTAATATTAATCAGGGATGTTATGCAGCTCCGTAACCGTAACCGAAATTATCATACATCCGAAATAAAAAAAAACTATCCATAACCGTAACCGAATCCGATATAAAAGTTTCGGGTAATTTCGGATAGGGACGGAGTTTAAATGAGACTTTATGTTAGGCTCAGATTTAATTTTATTCTTCAACTAGCTGTTCCCCGTGACTTCGCCCACGTGGAATTTGTTACGATTGGATTTTATGGATTTAATTTTTTGCGCGGAACCTTAATTTGCTACGATTGGATTTCATGGGTTTTAATTTTTTTTGCGGAACCCTAATTCTATTACTAAAACAAAAATAGCCTAAGTTACTCCTTATAACATCAGCTATCTGCCAGTGAAATCCCGTCAAAATCGGTCCAGATTAGCCGGAACAAACAGACAGACAGACAGACAAAATTTTTAAAAAATATTTTTTTTGTTACAAGTACCGTAAATACTTTCATATGAATTTAGTAAAAAGCTATTATTTTGACATTACAAACAGACACTTCAATTTTATTTATTTGTATAGATATGCAAAGACTTAAGAAGACTGATTGATGTGTTGTATTAGTTCCTAGAAAGATATTAAAGAATATAATAGAAAAACCTAATAGCATTGTTTTTGATTATAATAATTTTGTTATAGCATTTTTAAGTAGATAACTTAAAAATGTGTAGGTAGCTATAATAATTACTTAAGTAAACGGCTGACTGTAATACCAAATGATAACCTAGAAATAAAGCTAAATATTACCCGCCAATATAATAATTACCAGTCAAATATTAGCCGGTTACCTACTTATTTGTATTTTACTTTTCCTCAAAAATCTAATCGGATCCGAAACTAACGGATAATCCGAAATAATTTTATATCCGTAACCGAAACCGAAACCGATATAATATTATTCCCATAATATCCGTATCCGTATCCAGATCCAAAATGTCATATCCGTAACATCGATATTAATAGCATTGCTACTATTTAAAAACATTTAAGTACAAGAAGGAAGTGACGTTTACTTTTAAGGTACAGGTTTCATTTATGTATGTAACTATAAATAGTTCATTTGACTGATACAACGCAACGCAGCAATGCAAATGCACCAAAATTTACTGAAAAATCTCAACGCTCCTATTCTTTTATAGAATAAGGGTGACAAACGTGCACAAAGTCCACCTGATGGTAAGTGGATGCTGTGGTCCATAGATCATCATCTACATCTATCTATCATTCTTCGATTAAGAATCATAATGCAGATGCGTTGTCAACCCTGGGGACTAAGATGGAATGCCTCTTTTCCAGTAAAAAGGGTCTCCGATTCTCTACACTCACCATACGAAACACAGTAGTATTAAGCTGCTATTTTACGCTGGTATTCTGTGAGAGCATGGTCCTTCTCCGGTCCAGCCGAACCATTCGTGATACAACTATAATATAGCTGCAGCTTGACTCTACCACGTATAATCAGAAATATGGGGTAGTTGATATTATTACAGTATTCGATAAATACAAATCAACAAACCTTTATACGCTATATTCTCTTTCAAATTTTAATACTGCTATTATTGTCGCCATTTAAAACTTTTAAGTGGAACACAAAGTGCATAACACGTTTTAAGCTCCCAGTTTCATGACATTTTAGCCCAAACAATATTTTACGCTATTTTACAGAACGCTTTGTCAGAAAATTTAAAATGATTTTGTGTACAATAAAGTGAAAGCAAGTAATAAAGCAACTCAGAATGGAGAGAAATAAAGCCCCGTGCTGGTTACGTAAGAGAACCCGTCGACCCATTTCATCCAGTAGATACCGTAAGAGATGCATGAGGTGAATGCGCAGAATATCTCATGACTTCCGACAGATAACCATCTTGTTACGTAAGAATTAAAAAAAAACGGACTGAAGACGGGGTTCAGAGGAAACGTCCATTTAGCTCATCAGCAGCAACAACATACTGTTGTTGTAAACAGCGTTGTGCTTGTTGTTGTTGTGTAAGCTACCAAGTTGCATCGGGAAAAGCGTACCCATCCTTGCTGTGTACTTTTACGGACTGATGGACAATTTTTTAATGTTGTAAATTTATCACCCCACTTATTCAATGATTTTCATATTGATTTAATAATATTCTTTATTCCCTTGAACACGGTACACATTAAAGATGACAAATAGTTGCATAGTTCAATTGTTCAATAGATGACTAGTTTACCACAATACATGTAATATTATCAAATAAATAACAAATATTAAATTAAAATAACAGATGTCAAGTCTATCATTATTATTTTACTCCATATCGTCCCGTGGGTGTCGTAAGAGGCGACAGAGGAAAACAAACCAGAAGATGGGCAGCAGCGGTTTTTTTAATAACAACTAGGAAATATAAATACTTCTTGGCAACTATGGCCAACATACCCCAGTTATGAGACCATCTATGTTCAGCAGTGGACCTTGATAGGCTGTTATGAATGAATGAATGTCAAACCAGCAGATTTTTTTTACAACTCTTTTCATCACTACCTCCGAGTGCGAGATACATCAGCATTTCAAATTGCATCTATCTTGTACGTGGCAATTACAATTATGCTGGCGGGTATTGAACTCAAGTACTATCAAGTTTAAACTAAATTCTTAACTCTACTTAACTAGCCTTTAACGTAATCGAAATGTTCATAACAAACCAAATTATTTACATTTTTAACGCCTTCTAAATGCACGTGAATACATTTCATATAGCGCAAAAGTATTTATATGATTGTACTAATATCCAAAAAACATTGTGAACATTTCGTGTATTTTATTACCTAGTATGTTTCTTTAAAAATAATCATAAAAACCTCGTTGATTTATGCAAAGGGTATTCAGGACAATTAGTCTGAGAGCTCCCTCCAATAACAATAAGTTTATTTTTTCCAAACATTGGTTTGACTTGGTGTGTTTAACTCAGCGCGAAAAGCTTATTTTGTTAATTTAAGTCATTCTATTCAAATTAAATTATGTAAAAAGTATATAAATTGTAAGAATGAATGAACAAATAATTGAATGAACGAAGAAAGAGTGACAAAGCAAATTTATGCTGAAGAAGTGAACGGCAGAGTCGGAAAGGGACGCCCTAGCCGAAGGTTTATCGACCAAATTGGCGATATATTGAAAATGGGCCAGATTAGGAGTACCCTTCACCGACGAGCATGTATGCGTAGATATATGGATGTAAAGGAGGCGAGAGAGGTGTGCCAGGATCGTGCCAAATGGAAGTCCGCAGTTTCTGCCTACCCCTCTGTGTGACAGGCGTGAGTGTTCAAGTTTTATGTTTTTAAATTGTAAGACATTAATAGAAATTATATATAACAATTGATTATTCATTGAAATGCATTCATGATAAAATTTTAATTAAAACAAATATTACCTTTAAACAGGCTTTAATAACTGCTTGTTCGTATTATTCGTAACTTTTTGTTTGTTCGTATTTTATGCGCTGCCATATTGTTCATCAGATTGCGGTAAAACTTTGTTAACATAAGTTGAAGCAATTGCATAAGTGCAAGCAATAATGCTTGCACTTGCGCGAAGGTAATAGGCATAGTACAATTAACTTTCCATAGGTGGCGCGCGTATCGTACCGACAAATTTAATAGAAAGTTTTATATCATTAATTTTCAATGAATGTATTATTATCATTCCTTATTAAACAATATAACTTTTCCAAATTTAAAACGATATTTCCATAATTATTTATTCCGCGGCATCAGCGCGCTGGGTAGTGAAAATTAATTCTTAATTTAAGTAAGCGATAATCAACGATTATTAGTAGGGCCGTAAGTTAAAAAATAATTGAAAGCAATCAATGCCTTTGTGGTACCGGCGTTATAGAAATATATTTCGTCTCGGGCTTGTCTTGACCTCTTGGTTTCCGTTAAAAGCGGCATAATCATCTCATTTGCTTCAGACGTAAAATACTCAGACTGGAGACGCGGAACAGCGTCAAAGGTTCAAATTGTCTTGTACTGTGATCACCGCAAGTGTGGTAATGAAGGCTAATCCTCTCTACAATGGGGAAAGGTCCCTTTACGGCAGTAGACTTTTACAGTCTGGTGAAGAAGAAGAGAAAGGTAATGAAATATCCCTTAATATCACGAGTAAAAATCATTTAAGAAATAAACTGTATTTACGATTATTTTGGCATCCAACAGTTTAAGTTAGACATCATTCTGACGTAGACTAGGGACGATAGTTGTAACATTAATTATTTAGACTTCAGACTTTAGCAGCTAAAAGCTCCTCTACTTATTGCGCATGTTGTAATTACACTAAAGCTATAATTATCTGAGAATTCAAATTTACTTGGCAGAGATCGTCAGAGACAGTTATCGTTATCCATTCCTACGAATGTACTTACTTCGCACTCTAAGTTTAAAGAAATTAGGTAGCTGCAGACTAACTTTTTTTGTGTTTTTCAATGTTTTTATAAAATAAGGATGACAAATGAGGAAACAGTCCACCTGATGGTTTTTGTTTGTGTTTTTGGCAAGATGCAGCTGCCCATCTCCTGATTTGTTGCCCTCTGACACCTCTTAAGACATTCACGACAATATCCCGTAGCGGATATTCTTACACCGATTACTGGCTGACATAGACGTTTCACGTCACCTGTTTCACTTAACTAACGGCCTTGTGCCCCGACACAAGTCCACCCCATTTCTTTATTCGTATGAGTACAGTATCGTTTACTGTTTCATCTCCTTAAATATTGTAGATGATTAAATCGGCATCCTGTATAATATTTTTATCAATAATACCAATTGATAAACATTCTCAATCACTAACTCATTTGGTAAATAACGTTACTGGATAAGAGAGGGCGCTAATTACAATAATGATAAATGTTCTAGAACAATCTACAAGAAATAATAAAATTTAAAAATTATTAAAAATATATATTATACTTGCGATAATAAACCGAAATCACATTCAGTTTTTGCTCCATATCGGGACTCACAATATCTTAATGCAAAATCGGTCATATTTTCTTTAAAAAAAAATTTAAATTTAGGAAACGCATGCGTCTTGACCTTTTGACGATGTCACTAAGACTAAACGACATAAATCCGAAATATATCCTATAGGACAAAAGTATCATCTGACCATTTTGTTGCTGATGTCCGGTCTATCACTACTACTTAAATGTCTTTGACTGCAATGCAAAACAATGACTGCCATAAAATAATAGATCTATCGAAAAATAGAGTGCAATTCTATGGATCTGAAAAATCATACAATGTCAGACTCTTAAAAGAGCGATATGGTCGCTCAGTGTCAAAACCCTTTTTCATACAATAAATTAAAAAAAATTATATTCTGTAAGAATATAATAAATAATAAATGAATTTAAAAATAAATTTAATAATCGTTATATCTACGGAATATTACAATTCTCAGATTAATTAAGTATGATTGAATATTTATAGCTAGCTAAAGATAACTGTTAGTCGGATAAAGATAAATGTCCATCGATATACAACATAAAAGCTTTTGTGCCAAAATAAATATAAAAAACTCGTAGAATTTCGTTTACCACGTAAAAGATGCTTTCCCGGGTGTGTGAGTAGTATAGCTGGCGCATAAAATGTGCATTGTAGTGATTATACTGTAGACATACATGTTTACATATATTTAAGTGTATAAAATTAAAATTAAAATATGAAACTGTAATATCAAAATAACTTCCTTGTATTCAGCTCAAGGGGTTACTTGCCAAGAACTAAATAGCTATTTGAAAATTTTTGTCTATCTACCTGTCTGACTGGCCGGACCAATCTTCGGAGTGGCTAAACCGATCAATAGGAAACTTCAAAAAAAAGATAGTGAAAAGTGCCAAGAGTGAACTAGGCTATATTTTATTGGAAACACGTGAAGAATTTTTGTTTAAGATATACGTGAATATGAAATCGCGGGTAAAAGCTAGTCCACAATAAAACCGTATATCATATATAGTTAACTGAAGCTGAAATAAGTGGCGCAAATATGAGTCTCTGAGAGATGAGTACATATTTGTGCCATTTGCCATTTGTAGAGACTATCGGTCCGTGGGGTCCACGTGCGGTGTAGTTCCTAAAGGAACTCCATCCGCGACTGGTCGTTGTTACTGGTGATAAGAGGACTTGTTCTTTTCTCGCTCAAAGGCTAAGTATAGCCATTCAGCGGGGAAACGCAGCCAGCGTTTCTAGCACGATACCGCGGGGAGTAGGACTGTATGATAATTAAGTTACTAGTTTTAGTTTTTTTTTTAATTATAGTTTTTAATATTGTACTTATATAATAAAATATTGTATATTACTCTTAATAAATGTCATAGTTAACAGTGAAATATTTTATTCAGATATTTTTTATGTTAATATGTGTTAAATATAATAACAATTTTATTCAATTTTATATTATTTATAAAATATTTAAGGTCAAGAAAAAAAAAAACGAGAACAACTTTTATTTCTTACTCTATTTTTTTAACAGTTATCATTGTTTGGAATTTTAATGTTTCTATACATTTGATGCACTCATTCATTCATCACCCACCTTAGAGCCGTGGTGGCTCAGGGGTTAAGTGCTCGCTATAAATTTCACAATACGCGAGCAAACCGAGCTCAATCGCCACCGGCACCAATGAAATTGTTAATTGCAATTTTAAGCGCTGATTTATCACGTGCTTGGCGGTGAAGTAAAAAATCTGGAAGAAATCTGCATGTCTAAGAAGTTAAACAATAGTAAGTCAAAGACATGTGAAGTCCACCAACGCACGCCACGCATTAGGGCAGCGCGGTGGACTCTCCTTGGCCTAAGACCCTCTCAGTAACGAGAAGACGCCAGTGCCCAAGAGTGAGACGTATATAAGCTGTAATATTATTCATACCCTCATTCATTACAGATTGCCTCATAGGGAGGATATTTACAATAGTAGCCAGGCGTATTGGCAACCGCAGTTTCTTATTATTTTGTACTGTTATGAGGAAGTTGCTGCTGCCCATGCCCTGTTTCAGTTTCCCTCTATCACCTCTTACCACACCCACGGGATAATATAGGGTAGTGGATTCTCCTGCGCCGCCACTACATAGTTGATACAACTTCTTTATAAAACAAATATTATTTACACAAAAATGATAAATATTGAATTAAAAATATTTGCACTTACTAAAACTTTATATTTCTAAATATAACACAAAGAACAATGAAGTGTTATGGCGTCATTAGGCGCTTACTATTATAGGCTTGTTTTATTATAGAATTAGGGTGACAAACAAGCACACAGTCCGCCTGATAATAAGAGGATGCTGTAGTCACCTTAGTAATCGATTAAGAATCAAAATATAAATGCGTAGCTTTCCGGTTCTCCACATAAACCATACGAAACACAGCAGAATTAAGCTGCTATTTTACGCTAGTATACTGTGAGAGCGTGGTCCATCCCCGTTCTGCCATATAGCTGTAGCTTGGCTCTTCGACGTTTATGCTGCTTAGTCTGACTAATGTAAATATCATAAAATATTTATTCATAATGAATAAATATTTTAATCCAACATTAATAGATTTCAAGGCTTGTAGCGCAGGTGGTTGGCTGCGGGCTGCGGGGCCTCAGGTTATAATCCCGCACGGAACATGTGTTTGTATGGCCTACAATATTTGTTCCAGACTTGGATGTTTGCCCATGTACAATTTATGTCTTAGGGTCCTACCTGCCTTAATTGTAGGGAAAATTCTAGTATGGAGGTAAAGTATTAGTTCAACAATACCGTTAATGAAAATATTTTTGTAGGTAAACAATATTATATTGATGTAAATCATAATTGTATTAATGCAAGTGATGTCAACTGACAAAACGGGCTGATTGTTGTGTTACGATACGGCCCAGCTTCTAATGTGCGTTGACAGAATTTTGTGATGTGTCCGGCAGCAACCCGTTGCAACCCGCGTCCGCGATGAGCACAAAACTCTAATATAAGCTTCCAATAGTGATATCGCTCTCAATATTAATTAAGACTACTTCCTTTTAATATCAAATTAAAAAACTTAAAATTTTATTTTATCTCCATAAATAATCACTAAGTTACTTTTCCTTGCCCTAAAACCCACTCATAAATACGAGGAGGGCTGTTTCCAGCAATGTATATTAACATTACAAATACCTGAATAAAATATTTCACTGTTAATTGTATATGATATACGATTTTATTGGTCAATGGTTTTTGAGAAATATTTTACTGATATTCCGATCTTAACGACTAAGTCACTGAAATATTCTCCTGCCGTCACCGAATCATTACTTAAACGAAATTTAAATGCGTGTACAAAGATTTTTACATTTCATAAAGTATCATCAAAAGATATTGCAAAATATTTTAAAACTATTGATACTAAGAAAACTGCAAATCTGTGGGGGATTTCCGTTAAAGTTATTGCGTCTATAACAATCACACCTGAACTATCTATATTTTTAATACTAGTATCGAATCTGGTGTTTTTCCTCATTTAATGAAGCATAGTAAAGTAATATCTTTATTTAAATGTGGTAGTACATTGGACCCCGCCAATTTTAGACCTATTTCTGTACTGCCAACACTTAGTAAAATTTTTGAAAAAATTGTTCTTGATCAAATAAATTTTTATGTAAATAATTTACTACATAAAAGTCAATTTGTTTTCACAAGGGGTCGCTCGACAACTGAAGCCGGTGTTGAGGTGATTAAATATTAGTTCCTTACATATGAAATTGGCGTTTTGTACGTGTTTAGACGATTAAATTTAGTTTCTATGACGAACAACAGTTGGCGCCACAAGTGGAAAGAGTTTTAATTTAGAATTTTTATGACAAATATGTAGAAAAAACAATGTGACGTTTAACAAAATAAAATATGACGAAAATATTATGTGCAGTGTTTAATTTTAAATAAGTAGTGGTGTAAACATTGGTCCTACGAGTTTCGGATAAAGTTAATTACAGTGACTATAGAAATTATGCGCTAAGTCTGAAAATATTATGTTATAAATTTCCACAATAACTTACGAAAAGTACTGCAATATAAATCAGTAAAATAATACTTAGAAATTGATTTGATGATATAATTTACACACAATAGCAATGATTGATGTATGCAACGAATTATTTGAACAAATAACTAAGTTATATGCAAATTATAAAAAGACGCCTACAATTCGTCATACAATTAGTTATGTTGAAACTAGAAGTGAGTTATTACAAGATTATTGGCAAAAATTTACAACGGAATATATGTCATTAATTCGTACAGATATGAGTAAAGAGGAAAAGAAAATGTTGAAAGAATTGTACCCTCAAACCGAAGAATTATACTTAGAATTTAAAACAATTTTAAAAGAAAATATCTCGTCACATAATTCTACATCAATATCTCATAGTTCACCTACTGCAAGTACTAGCCTTTCACAAACAAAGTTACCACCCATCAACCTTCCTACGTTCTATGGTAATTATCGAGATTGGCTTAATTTTAAAGATCTGTTCAGTTCATTGATACATAATGAAAAGGACCAAGTGACATCCAAAACATCACTATTTAAGATCAAGCTTATCAGGTGAAGCTGAGCAACTACTTCGTCATTTCGATATCACTGCTGCTAATTACCAGAAGGCATGGGAAACATTAGTCCATCGGTATAGTAATAAGGGGATAATTATAAACACTATATTGACACGATTAATTAATCAAAAGAAACTCACCGTAGAATGCTCAAAAGATTTAAAGGAACTCTTAGATACCACAAATGAATGTCTCAACAGTCTGGCTAATTTGGATATCGATACTACTACTTGGGATCCTATGATTGTACATATTGTCGTATCTAAATTAGATATTGAAACTCACAAGTGTTGGGAACAATCATTGGGGTCTTCTACGGATCTACCTAAGTATAACGCGTTAACCTCTTATTTAGAAGGACGCTTTAGAGCGATGGAGATGGTATAAAATGTTCAGAAAAAAGAAAAAAAGGAATCATCACAGATTAATCCACACATGACAGGTAAAACAAAACCGATTATCTATAAAGCTTTTTCTGCTGAAGTTAATGCTGAATGCACTTATTGTAAGAAGCATCACTACATTTGTCACTGCACAGAATTTACACAATTGGATGTAGATCAACGTAGAGAATTCGTTAAGAATAACGCACTTTGTTTCAATTGCCTAGTGAAAGGACATTCTATCAAGTTTTGTAGACAAGATACAACTTGTAGAAAATGTAAGAAAAAACATCACACTTTATTGCACTCGACTACATACGCTGCTAAAACTATAATTGCAGAACCTGAGCACATCTGAAAAACAAAACATGTTGAAGACTTACCAAATGTCACGAGCTTAAGAGTCTCCGTAAAAGAAAACCAAGTTGTTCTTGCAACAGCATTGATTGGTGTGGAAAACAGAAACGGTAATCTAACGCATCTGCGAGCTCTTGTAGATCAAGGCTCTCAGGCAACTTTTATTACAGAATCTGCTGTACAGCTTTTAGGTTTGAAGAAGACACGATATGCAGCAAATATTACAGGTATAGCAAACAACGCTATTAAAGCACAACATGTAGTTCAATTTGATATTCACTCAATATTAGATTCAAAGTATGTAATGCAGGTTAAAGCTCATGTACTACCAAAATTGACACCATTATTGCCTTCATATGAATTAAGTATTTCACAATGGCCTGGTATTATGAAGCTAAATTTAGCAGACCCGCGATTACGCAAGCCAGGGCCCATTGATATTTTGTTAGGAGCAGAAGTATATGCTTCAATTATACTAGAAGGTTTACACAACTATAGCTCTCTCATTGCACAAAACTCACGGTTGGGATGGTTAGTGTCAGGCGCTACCCAGACACAAATTGATCGACTTGCACATACAACGGTAGTTACAACAAATTTAGTAGAGGTTGATCAATTATTACGCAAGTTTTGGGAGATAGAAGAATACAAACCACTTGAGAAACCTTTATCACAACTTGATCAACAATGTGAAGAACACTATGTAAAAACATACACAAGAAACAATAACGGGCACTATGTAGTGCGCTTACCATTCAAAGATTCACATGAAAATAATCTAGGTGATTCAAGACAAATAGCACTCACTAGACTTTATCACATGGAGAAAAGGTTCAGACAAAAACCTAAATTTCGACAAGATTACATAGATTTTATAGACCAATACCAAAATTTAAATAACATGGAAGATGTAGATCCTAATGAAAAGCCCAAACACAAGATCTATTATCTACCACACCATGCAGTAATAAGGGAGTCCAGCACTACTACTAAACTAAGAGTTGTCTTTGATGGCACAGCACAACCATCTAATGGAACAGCATTGAATAATGAGTTACTAGTCGGACCACCCTTACAACAAGACCTAAGAGACTTAATTATTCGTTGGCGCACTCACAAAATCTGTTTATTAGCTGACATAAAACAAATGTATAGACAAATATTAGTTGCGAAAGAAGACACTGACTATCAGCGTATTCTTTGGCGTAAGTCACCTCTAGACAAGATTGTAGAAAAACGTTTACTTACAGTTACATATGGGACTGCTTGTGCTCCGTTTCTAGCCATTCGTACTCTTAAACAACTAGCGCAAGATGAACAACTGAGTTTTCCAGATTTAGTTGATATTATGAATAATGATTTCTATATGGACGACTTACTAACCGGTGTGAATAACGAGGAACAGGCGAAGAGTCTACAGAGGAGAATTACTCAAGTGATGTTTAAAGGTAAATTTGAAATGCATAAATGGGCATCTAATAGTGCTGCAGTTTTAAGAGAAATTCCAAGTTCACGTAAAGTAACTAATGAAAGTGTTGAAATAACTATGGATAATACTATCAAGGCTCTTGGAATACGATGGAATATGCTCAAAGATGTTTTTGAACTAAAAATTGATATTGCTACTCAGAAAAAACCATTCACTAAAACTACAGTACTATCAGATATAGCAAGATGTTTTGACCCGTTAGGATTTTTAGGACCTGTTATAATAACTGCGAAAATCTTTTTTCAAAAATTATGGTTAAGTGGTGTTAGTCGGACTGATGAACTTCCAACAGAACTTGCAAGTGAATGGGTTAGTTACAGAAATGAGTTGTCACAAATGGGTAAAATAGATTTAGAACGATGGATGCATATTACTTTTGATGGTTCAGAACAGTTTGAAGTTCATGGTTTCAGCGACGCATCTTGTTTAGCTTATACTGCCGTTGTATACTTGAGAGTTTTAACTAAACAAAATATATTTGTCTCAATTATCACTGCAAAAACTAAAGTTGCACCCGTGCGACAAGTTTCATTGCCACGGTTGGAACTTTGTGGAGCAGTTCTATTAGCCAAGCTAATCAAAGATGTTAAAATAAGTCTCAAAGTTAATGATGAATCCATACATGCTTGGACCGATTCCACTATTGTTCTGTCTTGGCTAAGGAAGAATCCTAATGTATGGAAAACTTTTGTTGCAAATAGAACAACCGAGATAATAAATGTAATAAGTAGTGATCGGTGGCACCACATCAAGTCGGGAGATAACCAGCTGACTAGCCATGAGGCATTAGACCGAGTTCTTTTAAAGATTTAGATTTGTGGTGACACGGACCAAAGTTCCTACGTCAAAGAGAAAGTACTTCCACTCCACAAGTTGATATACCAGACACTAATCTTGAAATAAAGCAAACAGTGCATACTAATGTTAATATAAATTCGGAACATACTGATATAAAAACTCAAGGTGTACTCTTCCTTATATTAACAGATATTCAAAATTACAAAACTTATTTGTGTTACAGCTTATATGTTAAGATTTATTGAGAATTGTAAACTGAAGTTCAATCAAAGAAAGAAATCACAACCTACATCATTTACTCAGTATTTGACTGTTCAAGAATTAAGAAAAGCTCTAAAGGTATGTATTCGTATCTCACAAGCACTCTATTTTGCAAAGGAAATGGAAATACTGAGTAAAGGAAGTAACTTACCTAAAACAAGTAAATTAGCATCTTTATCGCTATTTATTGATAAAATAATATTTTAAGAGTCTTAGGGCGACTGTGTAATGCTCAAATTTGTGATGATGCTAAAACTCCAATATTGTTATCATCTAAATGTCATTTAACAAATTTAATTATTGAGATTCACATCTTCAAGCATTACACGGAGGTCCTCAACTTACACTAAATATAGTCCGTAACAAGTATTGGATAATCGGCGCAAAGAATTTGATTAAAAACTTATTCGACAATGTCTCACTTGCTTTAAATATTCCTCTGCACCGATTAGCCAATTAATGGGTCAATTACCTTCTTCGCGTGTTACCCAGGTAAACCTTTCCGTTGCAGTGGAGTAGATTACGCTGGCCCAGTTACTTTAAATTGTATCCTGGCAGATGTAAAAACTTGTAAAGCCTATATATGTCTATTTGTTTGCACAGTCACGAAGGCTATCCACCTTGAATTAGTGAGTGACTTATCCTCCGCTGCTTTATCGCAGCTTTTCGACGGTTTACTTCTCGACGTGGACATTGCAGTGATTTGTGGAGCGACTGTGCAACAAACTTTATTGGTGACTCAAGGAACTTGATTCTATGTTTAAAAACAGAAAGTCTACTGTAGTAGGGAAATCGCTCAACTTTTAGCTAATGGCAACACGAACTGGCACTTTATCCCACCAGGTTCTCCACACTTTGGCGGATTATGGGAAGCTGGTGTAAAGTTCGTGAAAGGTCACTAAAACGTGTTATTGGACAGACACTTTTAACTTTTGAAGAGTATGCCACGTTCTTGTCTCAAGTAGAATCTTGTGTCAATTCACGACCATTAACTCCTGTAAGTAGTTCAGTTGATGGCTTCTCCTATTACACCCGGACATTTTTGATTGAGAAGCACCTATCACTGTCCCAGAGGAAAACCTTGAAAATGTAAAATTATCTTATCTAAATCGATGGCAACTACTTCAGCGAATGTTACAAAATTTGTGGACTCGTTGGAGTTCAGAATACCTTAGAACTCTTCAGCATCGTTACAAATGGTCAAATCAAAGTGATGAACCAGAAATTGGTACTGTCGTTTTAGTTAAGGATGAAAGGCTTCCTCCGGGAAAGTGGCTGTTAGGTCGTATTTTAGATAAGCATCCAGGAAAGGATGGTTTTACTAGAATTGTTACATTGCAATTTAAAAATAATATTTTTAAAAGACCTATCACAAAAATCTGTCCTCTTCCCATGGATTTAATTTAGTGCGCATGTTTAAACTGTATACTATGATTGAAATAGTATATTCTTTCTTTAATGTTATTTTACCTTGTAATTTTTTAAGGACTATTAGTCCTTGGGCGCCGGAATGTTTAGAAGATTAAATTTAGTTTCTATGACGAACAACAGTTGGCGCCACAAGTGGAAAGAGTTTTAATTTAGAATTTTTATGACAAATATGTAGAAAAAACAATGTGACGTTTAACAAAATAAAATATGACGAAATTTTTATGTGCAGTGTTTAATTTTAAATAAGTAGTGGTGTAAACAGTACGGGAAGAATATAAAGTCAATTTTTTTTTGTAAAATATATTTAATTAATCAAAGTATGCACCGTTGTTATCTATGCACTTTTGCCATCTCATAGGTAGTTCATTGATCCCTTTATTAAAAAAACCATGGGGGCCAGAATCAATAAACTTTTTGCAGGCAGTTTGGACTGCCGCATCGGAGTTGAATTTTTTTTTCTTGTAAGAAGTTGTTCAAATTCCGGAAAAAACAGTAATCTGTTGGAGCAAGGTCCGTGGAGTACGGTGGATGAGCAGACATTCCAATTGTAGCTCATCTAACTTAGTGGTTGTTTGTTGTGCAGTGTGTGGTCTTGCGTTGTCATGAAGCAGCAGTGGCCTAGAGCGATTGACCAATCTCGGTAGTTTAGCAGCTAGTTCTTCCTTCATGGTTTGCAGTTGCTGACAATAGATATCTGCCGTAATCGTTTGGCCAGATTTTAGAAAGCTGTAGTGAACGACACCGGCGCTAGTCCACCAAACACTCACAAGTAACTTTTTCTGAGTCAATTTTCATTTAGGGCAGGATTTGGTTGGGTCTGCAGGGTTCAGCCATTGCGACGAGCGCTTTCGATTATCGTACAGTATCCACATTTCATCACAAGTAATGACTCGATTTAAAATCCTTTCATTATTGTGTCGGTTGAGCAAAGTAACACAGCAGTCGACGCGTGTTTGCAATTTCGATTCACTCAATTCACGCCCATCGTTCAAGTTTTTTTACTTTCCCGATTTGCTTCAAGTGGATAAATGCAGTTTTATCACTTACCCCGAAGCCTGCAGCTATCTCTGAAGTGCTTTGTGATGGATGCGCTTCCACAATAGCCTTCAATTCTTCATTTTCCACTTTGGTCTCCGGCCGTCCACGGGGTTGGTTCTGAAGGTCGAAATTTCCAGAACAAAAACGTTGAAACCAAAAACGTACCGTGCTTTCTTCTTTTGCGACATCAGCGCCGTACACATCATTAATCCTTCGAGCTGTTTCTGCAGCACTGGGTCCACGGTAGAACTCGTACTCTTAGATATATCGATATTTCATGTTTTCCATTGTGCGGTAATAAGCGACGCCAAAGAAAAAAATAATGAGGAAAACAAATAAATGACTGTTTTCAAAACTCAAATGTACCAGCTAAATGAATTTATAAATTTGAATTTGGAATTCTTAACCAAAGAGGAGATATTTCAGATCAAAGTGGTCAGTACGACAAAACGCTAATTTCATATGTAAGGACCTAATATATCTTCAATGCATGGGAGAATTCACAGGAAGCTTTGGGTATATTCAGTGACATTTCTAAGGCCTTCGATTGTGTTTACCATGAAACATTAATCAGAAAACTTCAACACTACGGTGTAAGAAGTGATGCTCTTAAATTAATTATTTCATATTTACAGTAATAGAACGCAAAAAGTTGTCATCAATAGTATGAGTTTGCCGAGTCGATAGTACAAATGAGCGTGCCTCAGGGCTCAATTCTAGGCCCTTTTCTGTTTCTTGTATATGTTAATGACTTACCTTAGAGAGTAGGGGATAACCATGATAAAGTGTGATTAGCTGATGATACTTCATTAATTTTCAAATGAAAACGACAATTATTAACATATGACGAAGCAAATAATGCTATATCTAAATTAGTAAATTGGTTTAATGTTAATAATTTGCATTTAAATGGCACGAAAACTAAATGTATGAAATTCATAACTCTAAATGTCAAACATCTAAATACCAATGTAATTTTAAATGGGGAGGAGCTGAGTCTTGTCGATACCACCATTTTTCTTGGAATCACACTAGACGCGAAGATTCAATGAGGCTCCCATATATCAAAACTAGCAAGCAGACTTAGTTCTGCAGCATATGCTGTAAAAAATATTTGAAGTCTTACCAGTGTTGAAACAGCTAAACTAGTTTACTTTAGCTATTTTCATAGCATAATGTCGTATGATATTTTGCTTTGGGGACACGCGACTGACACTGAAATTATATTTGTTTTACAGAAGAGGGCCATAAGAGCAATCTATGATTTAAAACCTAAAGATTCGCTGAGGAAAAAATTTAAGGTAATGAATATATTAACTTTGGCCTCTCAAAACATTTAAGAAAATATAATTTACGTACACAAAAATAAAAGTAGTTTTTCATTCATTCATTCTGTAAATACTAGCAACAGATACGAGCTAGTAGTACCAGTTACTCGACTCCACCGAGTCAGTAATTAATTTTTGGGGCGATGTTTGACCTACTCAATGTTCAAAAATTTTATTAAAATAAAGTTTGTATAAAATGGGTAATTATAATATTAAGGAATTTATGGATGATAATAGCTCGCACGGCGCTTAAGCTCTTTTGGACGGGATGTTTTGTTGGCTGAGTTAACGATAGCTGTTGACGTTGTTTACATTGTTTTGCGTGCCTACTGTTTTAAATAATCTACCTCTCGTTTAAATAAATACAAAATACTACTATACTATGGATTGCAAAACATGTCTCGTTGTTGTAAAGGAGGAGGACTTAATTAATTGCTCTGTATGTCGTGGCTCATACCATTACGCATGCATAGGATTAAAAGAACTGGATTATGATTATGGAACATTTTGATAATAGGTTTAGTGCGTTACAGTCTGCTATAGACTCCCTGAAATCCGACGTTAACGACAGGTTAACAGGACTATCAGCCACTGTTAATTCATGGGAGACTAAAATGAATAGTTTTCCATCATTAATTGCTTCGATAAATGAACAGATTTCCGATCTTAAAGAGGAAAATGATAAATTGAAGCAAGATCTCGACCATCTCCGCTCAAAAGTGACGGATATTTCTGACTGCAATGATCGCAATGAACAATGGGTTCGCCGTTCAAACATACAAATAAACGGGGTCCCTGAGAAAAAGCGTGAAAACCTTTTAAGCCTAGTGAAGTCCCTAGCGCAAAAATGTAATTTTACGATTAATGTAGATAGTGATGTTGATTTCGTAACTCGTGTGGCGGTTAAGAATTAGCGGCATTCGAGGTATAAAAAGGATGATTTTCTATCATTGTTACGTAAATTGAAGAACTGTAACGCAAGCGATATTGGTATAACTGGGGCACAGAGTGGCTATAAGATATTTTTCAACGACCATCTTTCGCTAAGAAATAAGTATCCTCTCAAAGAAGCGAAGCGATTGGCGAAGGAGAAAGGCTACGTCTACTGCTGGGTCCGTAACTGTACGATCATGGTGCGCCGCAATGATCAATCGCCAATTATATACATCACGTCTGAACACTCTTTAAACAAAATTGTATAAGTGCTATGGTTGTTTCACACTTTTCTTACTGCTTATTGTTTTTGGCTATAAACGTAACTGACTTATTTTTTAAAATACGTATTGTGTCCACCAGTTGTCAACTTGCTTTTTATAAAACTAACACTGTAGTATTGCTGCAAGCCCAAATATTTTATTTTCACGTTGTAAGATTCTATCAACTTGCTTTGGAGCGGGCAATAGATGGTTTCTACTTTATTTGAACGTTCTATACGTAAGAAATTATTTAGTTAAACTTAACATTTACAGTGTTACTTAACATATTCTATCAAAATGCTACAGGTCTGCGGACGAAAGTTAAACAATTTTATAGAAATATTCTAAACTCAAATTATGATATTATATGTATAAGCGAAACTTGGTTGTTACCAGGAATCTTTTTGCCATTTCAAATGTTGAAGAGACCTGTAACAATAAAAAAAAGCAGCCAAGTATAAATTCCATTTGTACGCAAATATTTACTTCGATAAAGATTTAAAAGAAAATGAATAAGAGTAGGTAGTCTACTTTTAGGCATCAAAGCCTTTTAATTTTAATTTTAATTACAAAAATAATAACACCACTCACTTCAATACTAATTCACAACACTATTATTTCACACACTGCACTATTACTTCGCTTATATCGCCTTAGTCGCGTTGGATCACTTTCCAAGACAGAACTGCCTCTCCGTGCTCGACGGCTCGCTTATATATTCCGCAGACGGCCTTCATGCAGATGCATTAGTGACTTACCCAACCTAGTTAGTAGTCTGAGCAGTAATTAGAATAGATTGAACGAAGGCTCCGAGTTCTACCTTAACTTCTTTTTAATTTATAACATGCATTTATAACACTATACTACTGTAAATTTCACTTATACCTGTTACCATGGTGTGGTGATTTATATTTGTTATTTTTTTAATTATTTGTCCCACTTCAAAATCTGTCTTAAAAGACGGCCAAGGGAAATGTAAAAATATAGGTCAAGTTTAAGCATCGGCAGAACTAGGATGCCAAATTTTAGCTCCACATTATGCGCAGGCACGCTCGTTAAATACAAGGCGTTGAGACATTCGACTGGGAAAAAAATACTGTCGTCGCTGGCCATTAAAATATTTATTGATGAGTCTAGTGTAGTGAGATGAGTTTAATGATTTTTAGTGAGAGAGAGAATCTTTGACTCGCCGACTACCTCGCCTACTGCTCTCTGCTCTTGCTGTAGTGGTTGTTTCTTCGCTTGCGAGATTAAGTTTGAACACCGAATGCAGTCCATCCACCATCGAGCAACGTTATAGCGATTCCCAAAGAAGCTAGGCTGTATTACGGTCTTTTCAAAGGTGTCCAGCAATAAGTTCAGAACGAATATTCTGCCCGTTTGTCCTGGTACGTGAAGAAAAAGAGCCTCCCGTCGCCACAGAATTTTACTAAAACCGTTGCTCGGCTTGTAAACGTAGCACCATTTTATTGACGTGATAGAACCTTGCTGCAGCTATAGGTTGGTATGGTTGTAGGACGTATGAGTCATCTCGACCGGGGCTCAATGCTGCTGTGTTTCGTATGGTGAGTGAGAACTGGAGACCCATTTCACTGGAAACGAGGTATTCCATCTTAGTAGTCAGGGTGGCCACGCATCTGCATTTTGAATCTTAATTGAGGATATATGTAGATGTCTATGGGCCACAGCATCCACTTACCATTATGTGGACTGTGTGTTCGTTCGTCACCTTTATTCTATAAAAAAACGTGGTTTTGTAAATCCTCCGCGTTGTATACCGAAAAAAAATTGTCATCAACTGATTATTCTATCATAAATTAACATCAATATTTTATGCGTGCGTTGTGTGACATCTTCAGATAATGCATCCTTGTTTTTATCCCACAGCTGTAGAGGAAACACTACTCAGCTTAGTATTATTGTTTGGACTGCCTCGTTGGTCTTGTGGTCGGTAAACACGATTGCTGATAATGAGGTTCTGGGTTTGAATCCCGGGTCATGCCAAAACTCAGTTATTGGGTTTTTCCCTCAAGAAAGTGGGTTGTTGGGTTATGGTGTGTTTGGTTTTTCTGTCAAATCTCAGTAGCAGCCCGGACTCATGAAGTTGGCGGTGTTTTACCCTGTCTCGGAAAGCAAATAAAGCTATTGGTCCTGCGCCTGATCTCTCTCCAGTCGTGTTGGATTACCGTCCCATCAAACTATGAGACTGAGGGAATATAGGTGCACCTGTGCTTGCGCATAGACTTGGGCACTTTAACCCTGTCCTGCGCAGATGGCTAGTCTCCGTAAAGAATAGACGCCGTAACCGAAATTCGGTCTGGAGGACCATGCATTTTTCCAACAACAACAAACACACTTTTGCATTTATAATATTAAGTACTTTATATGTACATTGTACACTGACTTTTATTATGCATATATATAGCCATTCATAAATCCATTGCTGAACATAAGCCTCCCCCAGCCATAAGGCAGTCCTCACTCCATCTAGTGGGAGGCCGCCCTGACAATTCGTCTACCGGTACGAGACTGCCACTCGAGAACCTTTCTTCCCCATCGGTTGTCGGTTCTTCGGCTATATGGCTGGCCCATTGCCACTTCAGCTTACTGATCCGTGTAAACTGACAAATTTTCAAATAAATTCTGTATTGTTCTTGATCTACATTAACGGCCTGTGTGACACAGTAGTAAATGGTGCAACAATTAAAATATTTGCAGACGATACTGTACTACTATTTCGGGAACGCTCTTGGAACTTAGTATACAGGTCAGCTGAGGAAGGTTTAAAAACCGTTACTACATGGTTGGAAGACAACCTACTGTCACTTAATACTTTTAATTTAGTATTATATTTTATAATTATTTTTCCCTTTTTTGCTTTGTTAGTTTTTATGTTATTGCTTTTTTTTAATTCTTCTTAAATTTTATATTGTTTGCTAGTTTGCCACATACAACTACGTTTATGTCTCTGAAAACGGGGAAGACCCTGTAGCCTGTAACACAGTTTTCAACTATCACGGGCTACAGAGTTTCAATATGATTTATATCTGTATAAGTTAGGTGAGAAACAAATAATATTATTATTAAAATTATTATTATTATTATTGTGTGATGTAGCGTGGCAACTACGGAGAAAACGTTCAACATTGTTTACAGGCTTGATTATACGTAGGTCACTCAATAAGTTTTGAGATGCTCGAAATTTAAAGATGGAACGCATCCGTGTTATATGTTTCTAAAAATCAAATTTATTTAAAAATAGAACTCCATAAGCCAATTGCTCAATACTAAAAAAAAATTCTATTAATTTTCCTGCAACGCTTCCCGCGCTTTTCATTTAAAACGATGGATCTTAACCGTGAACATTTGCGCGCTATGATTTTAAATTTGGTTTAACCGAACAATTAAGTTTACAACGGTTACAATCAGCATTAGGGGACTCAGCTCCATCACGCGCAACAATTTTTAGGTGGTTTGCTGAATTCAAAAGGGGTAAAATTAATCTTAAAGATGATCAAAGAACCGGGGCCCCGCAAACAGCAGTAACGGCAGAAAATGTATGGACTACTGAAATGTTGGTGCGAGAAGACCCACGAAACACATTTACGGACATTAAAAAGATTGTAGGCATTAGTTCAGGTAGCATTCATACCATCCTACATCAACATCTTGGAGTGAGGAAGCTTTGTTGTCGATGGATCTCTCGTTTGCTCTCCGAAAGCGAAAAACAGACTCGTGTGGATTGGTGACATGAAATGCGTCTGCGTTTTGAAAACGGGGCATCTAGGCGTGATTCAGAAATCGTTACTAGTGACGAGACATGGATCTATCAATATGATCCGGAAAATAAAAGGCAATCATCGGTATGGGTCTTACTCAGAAGGACAAAACTGCAAAGACCTCGCAACGTCGGCAAAAAAATGGTGGCCAGGTTTTTTTCGCGGAGCGGACATTTGTCGACGTCAATGCTGGAAAATTGTAGGTCAGTCAACTCTGAATGGTATACTACAGTTGCATTACCCAAAGCTTTTCAAACTGTGCGGGAGAGAAGACCAAAGACCGGGCTTGGGGGAATCATGCTGCATCACGATAACGCCTCTTCACATACCTCCCTTAGAACAAAAGCATTTATTCAGGAATCTGGTGTTGAAACTCTAAATCACCCACCCTACAGCCCTGACTTAGCTCCTTGTGATTTATTTTTGTTCCCAAGAGTCGAAGAAAAAATAAAAGGCAAGTTTTTTTCAAGCGCCGAAGAAGCCGTGGCTGCCTACGAAGAAGCGATTTCCGACCTGTCAAATCAAGACTGGCAAAAGTGTTTCAGAGTTGGTTTAGGCGAATGGAACTTTGTATAGAGCATGATGGAGAATATTTTGAAAAGATGTAAAATAAATATTAATAGTATCTAGAATACTTTTTGTATATCTCAAAACTTATTGAGTGACCTGCATATTATGTAAATGATGGGGATTATGAAACGAAATACATATAAAATCATTACTAAATTAAAAAAATACACAGTATTTTTTTAATTTAGTAATTTTTTTAATTTTGTACGTGGTAGAGCCATGCTGCAGCTATATTAGTAGTATAGTTGTAGCACAAATGGGTCGACTCGACCGGGGAAGGACCACGCTCTCACAGAATACCAGCGTAAAATGGCAGCTTGACACTGCTGTGTTTCGTATGGTGAGTGTAGAGAACCGGAGACCCATTTTACTGGAAAAGAGGCATTTCATCTTAGTCCTCACGGGTGACGACGCATCTGTATTTTGATTCTTTATTGAGGATAAATATAGATGTCTATGGGTCACAGCAACCACTTACCATCAGGTGGACTGTGTGCTCGTTTGTCACCCTATCCTATAAAAAAAAGTAAATGTTATGATATATTTAGTACAATTTTTCTCATTATTTTAATGTTTTTAACATCTTAGTCTTATACACGAGTATCGAATGGCCACTTCCATTTTATTATTTTTTAATAATTAAGTAGGCAGTAGTTATGACAGAACATTACAAAACATATTTAACCAATAACACGTCATCTATTAAAAGACAGTTTTGGATTATGATTATTAGAAGTTTTTATAGTTATATATTTCTATATCTATACCATCATTTCACAGGTTTCGTAAATTATAATTATTATAAGTAGTTATTCTTCGAGCACTTATAAAATTTATTATATATAATATTATATAAATTATAATATTAAAGGGATTATAAATCTACAATGTAATTACAGATCTGTCTTATAACAAATGAATGTAAGGTTAAAATATTAAGTAACAATTTGTAAAAAGTGCGTAGGTATATTTTGAGAAGAAACAAATGTGAATTAAACGCGGTATATCATCATCATCATTACAGCCCTTCACAAGTCCACTGCTGAACATAGGCCTCCCCCACGGAATGCCACAAAGCACGGTCCCGAGCCACCTGCATCCATTGACTTCCTGCATGTCTTACCAGGTCGTCACTTCCATCTAGTGCGGGAACGCCCTACACTTCGCCTGCCGGTACGAGGCTGCTACTCGAGAACCTTTCTTCCCCATCGGTTGTCGGTTCTTCGAGCTATATGGCCGGCCCATTGCCACTTCAGCTTACTAATCCTTTGGGCTATGTCGGTTATTCCGGTTCTACTGCGGATATCCTCATTTCTAAGTTTATCACGCAGAGAAACCCCGAGCATAGCCCTCTCTATAGCTCGCTGAGCGACCTTGAGCTTCCTCATACGGCCAGCAGTGAAGGACCACGTCTCAGTTCCATATGTCATCACTGGCAACACGCACTGGTTGTACAATTTAGTTTTGAGGTTTTGAGGTATGCCTGACGAGAAGATGGGTCGTAATCTCCCGAACGCTGCCCAGCCGAGTTGAATCCGTCGATTGACCTCTCGGTTAAAGTTGGACTTACCTATTCGGACTGTTTGTCCCAGGTAAACATATTCGTCAACAACTTCGAGCTTAGTGCTCCTAACAACTACCGGCATAGGTGTGACATGGACATTAAACATGATTTTTGTTTTGTCCATGTTCATCTTGAGACCTATCCGTTGGGAGACACTATTGAGGTCATTGAGCATAGTGCTTAGGTCCTCCAGCGATTCTGCCATAAGGACTATATCGTCGACAAATCGAAGGTGCTTGATGTACTCGCCATTGATGTTAATACCGTATCCTTTCCATTCCAGTAGCTTAAAAACGTCTTCCAATGCAGCGGTGAAGAGTTTCGTGGATATTACGTCACCCTGTCTTACACCTCTCTGCAGTTGGATAGGTTTCGTACTCTGATAGCCATCGTAGCCCTACTGTACAAACACTTCAGCACTTCGATATACCGACAGTCAACTCGGCACCGCTGAAGTGACTGTAGCACCGCCCAAATTTCGACGGAATCAAAGGCTTTCTCATAGTCCACATACGCAAGGCAAAGTGGCAGATTGTACTCGTCAGTCTTCTGTACAATTTGCCGAAGGGTATGTATGTGGTCTATGGTGCTAAAGCCTTTTCGGAAATCGGCTTGTTCGGGAGGCTGGAAGTCGTCGAGTCTGCATGCGAGACGATTCGTAATGACTCTCGAAAACAGCACGTAGACACGGCTCAGAAGGGAGATCGGTCTGTAGTTCTTCAAGAGAGCGTTGTTGCCTTTCTTGAAGAACAAGACCAACGCACTTCTGCTCCACGCCTCCGGTGTAATGCCACCATGGAAGACGGAATTAAAGAGCTTCTGAATGACTTCAAGTACCGGTTTTCCACCCGCTTTCAGAAGCTCCGCTGTAATTCCATCCTCGCCTGGGGCCGGTATATAACGCGGTATATAATCCTTAAAAATAGTTTCATTCAATAGTAGTCGTTGATTAGTGGGCAATTTGAAGGGACCACCAAATATCTTTTATTCATATAAAATTGAAGTGGCGAACGAACTTACAGTCCACGTGATTGTATACAATGTATCTACTACAACCATGGAAACCTTCAACCAACTTCAAGCAAAAAAGCAACAGAAGCGTTTTCCCTTTAGAGGTCCAAGAACAGCCTTCTCATACTACATACTTACATACCTTTCACATCGGAACTCAAATCAAAACAAAAAAAATCTCTCAATCGATTGCGTACCACAGTTTCAATTATTCTTAAAAAAGTATTGAATTACTTTTTTCACCCATTATAAATGCATATTACAATCACAAACTTAGAATTTAATTTAAAACTATTACATCCTATCAATAATTATGATCTTAGTACATAAGAGTCTGACACAACTATTCGGTGAAAACTATCGCCCGTTCCACCTATCCCTCGTTATATATTCTCACTAATAAGAATATTTTTCCACACGTACATAATATTTGTTTGATTAACCGAGCACTTACAAAAGTCATCATCATCATCATCATCATTACAGTCCACTGCTAAACTTAGGCTTACCCCAAAAAATGCTGCTAAACACGTTCCTGACAAGTGTTGCCAGCTGTGCCGATTTGTGCGAGACTTCCCGATTTTCAGGGGTATGGTAACCGATCAAGGGTGAATTCACCCTTGATCGGGACGCCAAATGTCCCGATATCTCACTGACCTCCTTATTCTGTACTTTAATCAATATTGACAGCAAAGCTGCTACTAAGTCTGCAACGAAAACTAATCCTTCAACAAGTTTTGAAGTGCCTAAAAAGCAAAACACAGACGATTGTGCAGTTTTTTCGATGTTTGGACGAAATATTATTCGTTCATTAGATCAGTCCCAAATAATAATTATAACAAAAAACCTGTTCTTTTTTGTAGAAATTATAGCTGTCTCGATTTTAAAACCAAATTCACGATTATTTTACCTTCCGTCCCGAAATTTGACACACTGAACCTGGCAACACTAGTCCTGACTCACCTGCGTTCATCGACTTTCTGCAAGTCTCACCAAGTCGTCATTCTATCTAGTAGGAGGTCCGCGCGACACTTCTCTTACCGCTACGAGGCTGCTACTCGATAACCTTTCTCCCCTATTGGCTGTCGGTTCTGAGCTATATGGCTGGCCCGCTGATTATAAATATTAAAAGCAACACTTTTTAAAAGGTTCGGGATAAAATACCTTCTTTCAAAACTTTTTTAAAATAATTTAAGCATATGGGTATGTAACTCAAAATCAAAATTTAAAAAAACCCTCGAAAAAACAGATGAGATGAGACCTTGAAACGGCTGAACCGATTTTCATAAAACATGTCTAGGAACCACCGCTAGAAAACCTGCTTTTAAATAATAAAGCTGCACCCAAATAGATTCACCCGTTTAAGAGCTACGGTGCCACAGACAGACACACAGATAGACAGACAGACACACATAGCGGTCAAACTTATAACACCCCTCTTTTTGCGTCGGGGTTTAAAATAAAGTTGAAGCGAATCAAAATCAGGATCACGACGTGACTTAATAACGTTGTTAAAATACATTATCAAAATTTAATAAACCCACATTCTAAAAACCTTTTACAAATAATTTACACATTTAAACCTACAGCTTATAACAATTCTGCCGACATATGAATAAGCATTCAACTTTTATTTTCCTCAGAATGTTATTTTATTGAAAGTTCTTCTTTGTTCTTACTCTGAGATATTTTATACATATGTACATATAGTCTATTTTATTTATATCGATTTTAGTTTTCGATATTGTAATATAATTAAATCCACTTTGTTTGATGTGTCAGCTTTCTTGTATGTAACAGCAGAATTGTATAATTGACGCGTAGTTTCGTGGCACTCTAAAAACCATTTTTCATTCATGTCAAACTAAATACACTAAACAATAATAATAAATATTATTTTCTACTGTCGTGAGTCCGCTTACTTTGAAACGTGGCGAGCAGTTCATATCACATGTTATTTTTCCACGCAACATGTTGTGCAGGAAGGACATTTCTACACCCGCTTTGCCTCCCTGTGAAAATATAAAATCTTTCACCTAGCTGTGGTTGTTCGAGGGCAGAAAGATCGCGTTAAGGTTTTGTACTCTAGCAATTCAAGTCGTTCTCACAAAATTATAACTCACTAACCAAAAGGGACGACATAAACGTTGATGCTTCTTTCATCTATATTGTTTTAAAATATTTTCCTTGATTTTTTGTGCAAAGGTCACGCCGTCCACCTGATGGTTAGCTGATGTTAGAGCCCATAGAAACCTAAATCTTTCGTTCGTTCCTTCATTGTCACCCCTGAGCCCTAAGATTAAATGCCTCGTTACCAGTAAAACGGTATTCGGTTCTCAACACAGCACACAGCTACTGGCCCACCCTACACGTGTCCCCCGGGTGGTGCTAAACGAGCGACAAAGCCGAAAGGATAGACTCGGCTCCTCGCCGTATGGTAATGGCGTTAAATCTGCCACCTCTTAGTTCGCACCATGAGCCAACAAATAAAAGAAATGACCCCGAGTTCCCGGCGCCCCTTTAATGGGGCAGGGGTGCGAAGAATCTCCGGGAGAAAAACTGGCGACGAGGTTCGCCACCCGTCACCTTCTGTCTCCCGGAGGAGGAAAAGTGGATTGCGGAGGCCCGTCTGGCTAAGCTGAATGTATGTGGAGCAATGAATGATAAGATGGATGAAGTATGCGAAATGATGAATGATAGAGGAATAGATGTGTTATGTGTAAATGAGAAGAAACGAAAGGGAAAGGATGCCACTGCACATGGCATGTATACCGCTTACTGGTCTGGTGTAGACGAGACTGAATGGGCATGCCAGGGAGTCGGTGTCGTCCTTTCAGAAAAAATTGGTCAATGTGTGAAAGAGTATGTATGTGTAAGCACAAGGCTGCTATGGATACGAATTAAAGTGGGCTTAAATAAGTTGTTTGTGCTAGGGGTGTACGCCCCAGATTTGTCTAAGCCCACTTATATCCGAGAGCAGTTTTGGGACATTGTAAGGATGGTGTTGATGAAATGTAAGGGAAATGAAAATATTATTATGTTTGGAGATTTTAATGAAAGGTTTGGGGTGAAGAGGTCTGGTTATGAAAGGATAATAGGAACGTTTGGCGTGGCCTCACCGTATGTATGGAGAAGAATATATTTGTGACGAACACTTTCTTTCGCCATAAGAGGATTCACATGTATACATGGGAAAGAGGTGATGGTAGAAGCATGATAGATTTCATAATTGTTGATGAAAGAATGAGAAGAGCAGTGGTAGATACAAGGGTTTACTGGGGTCCAACGTAGGCACGGATCATTACTTGGTCTTATGCAGAATTAATGGTCTATTCAGGCTTTGGCGGCATCGGACATCTGTGTCTACCACTGAGTTACAGCGTATAAGAATAGAGAGGTTACAAGATGAAGGTGTGAAAGAGAAGTATAAATGTAGACTGAGGGAAAATATAAGTGGTTTGAATGAATTACGTATGAATGATTTAGACTTGAAGATTGTATGGAATAATGTTAAGAAAGTTTTGGTGGATGCAGCCATCGAAGTATGTGGTGTAAGTAAGAGAATGAATAAAAGGAAAAATAATACGTTGTGGTGGGATGATGAGGTACGCATGGAAGTTGAAGCAAAGAAGAGAGCATGGTTAGATTTACTAGCAACCAAAGCTGATAATTCTGGTAGTATGAATGATGAGATCGAAAGCAAAAAGGCAGATTTTAGACGTATAAATAAGAGAGTAAAAGAAGTTGTTGAAAGGAAACAGCAAGAAAGAACGGATAAGAATGATAGAAGGATATCTGATAAATTCCAGGCAAATAATAAAATGTTCTGGAAACTCGTAAGAACTGCCAGGGGAAATTCAAAACAGCCTAGAATGAATGCTATACGAGACGAGAATGGCTGTATGCTGAACGACGAAGTTTCGAATTTAAAGAGATGGAAGGAATACTTTGAAAGCGTGTTTATGAGTGAAGAGTCGTCTGAATTAAGTGAAATAGAAATTCAGAAAGAAGTGGAGAGAGGTAAGGAGATAAGTGTAGATGAAATAATGAAAGCAATGAAAAGCATGAAAGCAGGTAAGACAGCCGGATATTTCGAGTATCACTCGAAATGCTAAGGGCTGGAGAAGGAGTGGCGGCATGCCTGCTGTACACCTTGTTTAATTTATGTTGGGAACTAAAGCGGGTATCGGAAGACTGGTGCAAAGCCGTGATAGTCCCAATATATAAGGAAAAAGCAGGACTATAAAAACTACCGTGGTATCAGCTTCCTTAGCATTGTTGGTAAACTGTATGCTAAGGTGTTAATTCAAAGAATTATGGAAGAATCAGATAGAAAAATTTGGGATGTGCAAGCTGGCAAGCTGGATTTAGAACGGATCAAATATTTTCCATGCGCATGATTGCGGAGAAGTTTTTGGCCAAAAACCAGAAAGCTTTTTGTGCGTTCATGGACTTGGAAAAGGCTTATGATAGAGTGGACAGGAATGTGTTATGGCAAATACTGAACTCATTTTGGTTGAGCGCTGGTTTGATACAGGCATTAAGGTTTCTTTATAGGGACTTTAGTGCTTGTGTCAGGATCAATGGGGTCTACTCGGACTGGTTTGGCATCCAAAAAGGTCAGACAGGGCTATGTAGCTTCCCCGTGGCTGTTTAACCTATTTGTGGACAGTTGTTTGCAAACTTTGAAAGTTGAAGAATGTGGGTTGAGAATGGGTGAGTTAACCGTCAAATACCTTTTGTACGCCGATGATCAAGTCATATTTGCATCTTCGGCAGCCGAGTTGCAAATGATGGTTACTTTAAAGAATTAGTGGTCGTTAAAAGAAAGGGGTATGAAAGTGAACGCAAGTAAGATGAAAGTGATGGTTTTTGAAAGAGAAGAAAGTAAAACGTTATGTGAAATAAGAATAGAAGAGGAGTTTATTGAGCAAGTGGATGAGTTTTTATATTTGGAATGTGTGAATAGCAGGGATAGTAGATATGATAAGCATATAGAACAACGAGTGAACGCAGGACATAGAGTGAATGGGGCTCTACACGCTATTATGAAAAGTCAGAATGTGTCAAAAAAGGCACGTATGACAATTCATAATGATGTGTTAGTCCCTACTTTAATGTATGTTAGTGAAAGTTGGGTCTGGCAGAAGAAGCACGAGCGTAGAATAAATGCTGTCAAAATGCGGTCATTAAGGAGTATGCTAGGGCTGAATCTGAATGACAGGGTGAGAAATTGTGTGATAAGAGAAAAGTGTGGTTTGCAAGATGACGTTGTGACCAGGATTAAGAAAGAAATGCTTCAGTGGTTTGTACATGTAGAAAGAAAGAACGACGAAAGAGTGACAAAGCAAATTTATGTTCCAGAAGTGAACGGCAGAGTCGGGAAGGGACGCCCAAGACGAAGGTTTATTGACAAAATTGGCGTTATATTAAAAATGGGCCAGATTAGGAGTACCCTTAAACGACGAGCGTGTATGCGTGGATATAAGGATGTAAAGAAGGCGAGAGAGGTGTGTTAGGATCGTGCCAAATGGAAGTCCGTAGTCTCTGCCTACCCCTCTGGGTAACAGGCGTGAGTGTTTATGTATGATTGTATATATTCTGTTAGTAGGTCATCATTCGAGCTGACTGTTGTTGTGGATTTACCATTTTATGTGGTACAGTGTATTTTGACTATAATCGGATGAAAACCCGCAAAACTGTTAAATTACACATACCTTTCCTCATTCTGTGCAGCATTAAAAAAAAAAAAAATAAAGTTAAAGCAATTAATTAAAATTGGAACATAATTGAAAAAAAATAATAATACGTAGATAATAATCAGATGCAAAAAATTACCACAGCGTGCATGGGGTTGGCTGTGATAGTGATAGTCACTTTAGCCGGCATGTAGCCGTTACCGCTTCCCGTTTCAGGAACTACACCCTTTTCTTCTAATAGAAAGAAATATAATTAATTAATAATATTTTTGACTTTTTTATTAAAACGTCTCCGGGATGAATGAGTGCTTGCAAACCAGTGCTTTACGGAATTGTCGTAGTCCCGTATTAACAAAAGCTGTCACCTACGATTGCCTATATTGAATTAACATTAAGTCCTTAGCTCATTTGCAAATGTGTTTTTCAATGTTTCTACACTAAAAAAATAAAAATAAAGTAGCATTTATTTATTTTTATTAATGTATTATTGTTGCCCGGACGGAGTTAGAATTAACATATTTTGATATTACATAATAATTATTTTTCTTTGACTGTGTATTGGCGGAGTAAGAATATCTACCTATGTCGTCTATCGTCCTATATCGTTTCGTTAGTATCGTAAGAGGCGACAGAGGGAAACAAACCAGAAGATGGACAGCAGCGTATTCTTAGTAAAAAATTTAAAATTTAAAAACCTGCGGTTAACAAACCGCCAGATAAGTATGGATAGTTGTGATATTTGCGTGTGCAAATATCTCCCATATGAAGCAATTTATGAGGAGGCCTATGTATATTTATTTAATCTTTATTAAACCTTACAAAACCGTACAGGATCAAAAAGCGGACATAATGCTAAAAGCATCTCTTGCAGGAAACTATACAGAGAACATAAAAAATATCATAAAAATAATGATATCATAAAGATATCATCATCATCACTATTACAGCCCTTCACAAGTCCACTGCTGAACATAGGCCTCCCCCAGGGAATGCCACAAAGCACGGTCCTGGAGCCAGCTGCATCCATCGACTTCCTGCATGTCTTACCAGGTCGTCACCCATCTAGTGGGGTCGCCCACACTTCGCCTACCGGTATGAGGCAGGCTGTCACTGAGAACCTTTTATCCACATCGGTTGTCGGATTCGAGCTATGGCCGGCCACTTCAGCTTACTAATCTGTTGGTTATGTCCGTCACTGGTTCTACTGCGGATATCCTCATTTCTAAGTTTATCACGCAGAGAAACCCCGAGCATAGCCCTCTCCATAGCTCGCTGAGCGATCTTGAACTTCCTCATACGGCCAGCAGTGAAGGACCACGTCTCAGTTCCATAAGTCATCACTGGTAACACGCACTGGTTGTACAGTTTCGTTTTCAAGTTTTGAGGTATACATGATGAGAAGATGTGTCGTAATTTCCTGAACCCTGCCCAGTCGAGTTGAATCCGTCGATTGACCTCTCGGTCGAAGTTGGACTTACCCAGTCGAACTATTTGTCCCAGGTAAACATACTCGTTAACAAATTCGAGCTTAGTGCTCCCAACAACTACCGGCATACATGTAACATGAACGTGTTGCTGTTTTTTGTTTTTGTATCCTTTCCAGTCCAGTAGCTTGAAAACGTCTTCCAATGCAGCGGTGAGAAGGGTTTCGGGGATATAACGTCACCCTGTCTTACACCTCTCTGCAATTGGATAGGTTTCGTACTCTCTGGTTCTGTATTCGGATAGCCATCGTAGCCCTGCTGTACAAATACTTCAACACTTCGATATACCGACAGTCAACTTGGCATCGCTGAAGGGACTGCAGCACCGCCCAAATTTCGTCGGTATTAAAGGCTTTCTCATAGTCCACATAACCACATAACCAAGAACAAGACCACCGCACTTCTGCTCCACGTATCCAGACTAGTGCCATCATGGAGGATGGAATGAAAGAGCTTCTGAATGACTTCAAGTATCGGTTTTCCACCCGCCTTCTATCTATCTCTTTCACCCTCGACAGCCCTATCTGGTACTGAGCCTCTTAATTGTACTTTACGTACCAAAATATTAAGGTCATATAACAATTTGACTGCGAAATGATCGGAACATGACACCTCATATCGTATACTTGCGTCCAGAATAGTATCATTTGCGACTTCAGTAGTGATGACACGGTTCAACCATGACGTAGTTCCATAAGCGTTACTAAGGAATGTATATGTACCTGAATCTAGCCCCAAACATTCTATGTCTGCACAAGTCCACCTTTGTTCAGTACAGAACTTCAAAAGCTCATCGCCAAACTAAGCGCCTGGATCAGCGTTGAAATCGCCTGGTATATACACTGTATTTATACTACACGTCTCTATGATGGCACTAATCTCACCGAGGCAATTTACAAATTGTTCAAAATTGTCAGAACTATCCGTTGGTATATACACCGACATCACCAATAATTCGCGATCATCTAACATTACCTTTACAGCCACTATTCGCTCACTGTCACAGTCTACGACCAAAACCGATGGGAAAACACTTTTACACCAAAGAAGAGCCACGCCCCTATACGGTCTGCCCTTCAGCATACCCGACGTAGTATCCACTGAAGACTTCCCAGTGTACGCAAAATTCTGATCTATTTCCCTAGGTATGGGATGTCGCCCGGTAGTAGCCATGTTTCTTGTAAGGCTCAAAAGTCTTGCCCATCGACACAATGTTCGAACGTACTCGACGGAGCTCTTAACTGAATAGCAGTTAAAACTTACAAACTTAGTTTGGTTTATTCTTTTGTCTATTCTACAATCCATTTTCTTTGTTCTTAAATTCAAAAAAAAAATCTAACCGCTACGCCCTCAGGCCATAAAGTGTCTTCTAAAAACAGCGATAGCTTCGCACTAGGTACTTGCATCTTATAACAACTGTACTGCCTCTGCAACTCCGCTTTAATCTTTTGCAACGTGACACGACTTGAATCTTTTCTAATATCTAATCAACAATATCCCTCTCTGACGTACTTTGGTCAACATTATTGATAAACAGTGGTACCGCATATAAACAGTGTATAGCCGCAGCTTTAAACTTTTCGCTACCTGTATTTCGTGCTTTGCCTTCTAATGTTATTTTGTTGAACCAACACCCACTGCTCTTTCGGCTTCTCAAATTTCCATTGCTTCTCTGTATTTATTACATTCGCAAAGGTATTAGCAACGCCTGTTGGCGTAGATATCACTTGATGGTGCGAATCTGCAACGCCACCCGCTCGAATCACTGGCTGAGGCGCTAGCGCAGTCGATCGTATGCTCACGTTTGAAACCGCAGTGCGAGCCCCTTCCATGCACTTAGTCACTTGCGCTCGGTCGAGCGGGGTGGGAGTCTCAGGGGCGGGTGCGTGTGCATGCGAGGGGGACCCCACTAGTTCCCTCGCAGCGACACAAGTAGCTCTCGACAGTAACTCATTACGCTCGGCTTGACTATGCGTTGTATTTTACTCCTCGTCCGAAATGGGTGATAGGCCGGCCAGCCCGCTATCCAAAAAATAACTATTTGATAATATACTTCCACCTCTTTTTCTATTAACATGACAGTCAAAGTTATTGTTCACCAAAGATGCATTCTTCAAATTAGTAAACTCATCTTTAACTTCATTTAACTTCTCTTTAGTTACATAAGATTCCTTTATTGTCCTTAACTCATTTTACATGACAAGCAAATCTTTTAATAGTTTTGTCGAATCAATATGGTTAAAATGAACAGGAGGTAGTTTCTGTAAGTCTCTTGCAACAAAAGTAGGAATTAAATCCGGATCAGTCTCTTTAAAAAGACTTACGACATCAAATAAATCTCTCTTCGAGCGTCTATCCTTCTTTCGATTTATCTTTTTCTTTGAGGTAGGCACTGATTCGAATAGCAATCTCTTTGCACTTTCAATTTCTTCCGCAGAAAAAGATGTCATACATATACACACTAAACTTTCCTCATTCATAACGTCTACTTTATTTTGAATAAAAGCTAATATCTCACTCACTACTAAATTGCATTGATTTCATTTTACAATATTATTAGACGTCATCTTGTTGCGTTGACGGCGTTGCTATGCAATGTCAAATTATATCCACTGACAAGAGATAAAATTATCTTGTTCTTATGCCAAAGCACGGCAACGGGGAGAAATATATTCCCGTTTGACATAACGAGTAGACATTATATCCCCCGTCCGTAGCATGAAGCCAAATGAAAGATAAAAAATTATGCTTTTATGAAATTTTAAAGGGACAATTTTATCCTAGTTCATTGAACGAGGGTTAAAGTTTATATTCATACAAAAAATCTATCTAAGTCTAAGTCTATCTCCCATTTTATCTACTGTGGATATTATATCCACCGGTGTGCCCATGCTCTAAGGTGGAAAAACCAAGAGGGGATAAACATTTTCTCCTTTCCCCGGGGATAAAATCGTCTCCTGCCCATGCTAGCCCTGACTTTGCGTTGCTGGCGAGACAGAACTTAGCTTATGGGTTAAAGAGTGACTTCGTCTCATTTATATCCCGAAAAAATGCACGATTTCTGTGATATAGACCTGGAGCTTAATTCTGTTAATACCGGTTCATACTGTATTAGGTTTTTAAATTACACATTGGCGGTGACATTCGAAATATCGTTTTACGACCTCCAGGCGGGCAAAGCCGCGGGCAAGAGCTAGTATAAATCACAAATTTAATCGAAAACGAATTTAATCTTTTTTGATTTTAATTTTTTAAGTTAAATAAGTTAAATTAAACGCGACAAAATTCGTAAATTAGTTTTATTCCATGTCTAGTATTCGTGTAAGTATAAGAAATCATTATACGTATATTATTTACAATTATTCTCATAGAAAATAAAAAATTAAGTTATTTAATTGTGTGCGTATTATAAATTACAAATTTATATGATATTTATTTACTGGACGCTATGCACCTTAATTGCTACTTCTTAGTACCAGTTTTGATAGTAATGATGTAAGTATTAGAGCCTTAAGGTTGGCAGTACTGTGTTTATATTTATATTTTGAAATTATTAATAAAAATTCGCCTGTGAAATTAGAAGAAACATAAGAACAAGGCACATGAGTTTAATATACGGGTACTCGAGCAACCCGAGTTGAGTCCCCGTCGGGATCACAGGAATTGTTAATTGGAATTTTAAGTGCTGAATTACCACGGCCTCGGCAAAAACATCGTAAGTAAGGAACATGGCGAAGAAAATGAAAAAATATTCGATGATATTTGAAGCCCGAGAATTCTTAGAAAAGCAGCGCAATCGTGTCTGTGCCATTATTCTATTTATATTATTTAATAATTCAATTATAATGTAAAATTGACTAGCTAAGATCCACGTAAATGTACAAAATGGTCCAAATTGGACTGAAAAGAAGATAATTTTTTTAAATACAATGGGGCTGGTATTATAATAGTTTTATAATACCCTCTTTAAGAAGAAGATAAAAAAAGATCCACATAAAAATAAAATGGTATGTCGTAAATTGCGTACACTGCCTCCATTAAACCTAACTCCACATATTTCGACTTTAATACCCTAGAAAAGACGTACAGTCAATACTGTTACTGTCACTGTTACTATTACACCCTATATACAGCCTAAGTCCACTGTTGAACATAGGCCTCCTCCATAGAATGCCTCTTAGGGCACAGTCGATAACGCGACACATTTTTTTCTCTAAACGAGTCATCATCAGGAGAAATAGGCTGTAAGACACCCTAGTTTAATTTTTACGCGGATCTTAACTATAAGTAAGTTTTAGTATTAATTAAGATTAATACTAAAATTTTTACTACATATATAAAATAATGAATATCCACAAAGTAGCGCCTGATGCTGTTAATTATCAATCATAATTTAAGATCCATTTTATCACTTATTTGTAGTATCTGTGAGAAACCAAGCCGTCGATTTCAAAAGCGTGTATATAGGAAGGTATATCGTAGTTGACGGTGTGCCATTGCCCATTTGTAGAGTTGGTAGAGTTGCTTGAATTACTAACTTCCTTGTATTGAACCTGATAATTGGAACGCTTGATTAAATGGTTACATTTTAACCTATTATACCGAGTATCTTTCGATTAGTTTCTTAAGAATTTCGTATCAGATTTCTGGCTAAGAACAATATATTTCTGACACTACATTTTCAACGACAGGGGAGGGAATAAAATGTTTAAGGCCTGTCTTTTTTAAATGGTGAGATAAGTAGATTGATAGTTTCTGACAGTTAAGAAGGATTGTCAAGCAACATCATCATTATCATCACTGCTTGCATCAGCCGCGCGCCGCAACGATGGACCTTTGCCTCATAAGACCATCACTTCGTCAGCCAATCGTTTTTTTCAATTCTTGTTTCTAGAGAATTGCTTCAAGAGTGTTTGACAGCTTTGTAGGACAGTGGCTTAGAATTGAGTTGGGGCAGCAGGTCTGAATCCTGCACGGAACAAGTATTTGTATGGCCTGCAAATAGAGGATGTCGATAAAAGAGAAAATCCTAGTGTAGTGGTAATGTTTTTTAAAAAGAATTAAAAAATCAGCAGTACTTCATCCAAGACCTCAATAATCACTTTTCATCAATCACACTACGCAATAACCAATTATTTAAGACACATTAGCTAAGAGTTCCCTTTTAATTCAAAGTAATGTTTTCAAGTAGAAAACATATTTTACACATACGCACAAACGAAAGCAGACTCAACAACTTTAACACTTATAACTTTAATGTCTAACAAAAGTAATACACGAGCACCAATTACGAAACATGATTGAAAAAAAATTAATTCACTTTTTATTTAACATTCCTGCCAAATTTCAAGGATAAATAAAACATTAAAAAAGGAATTATAGTCAGCCATATCGTCGTAATCAGTAACAAAATTATTACTTTAAAAAATTGTATCTCTTCCGACATGCGCGTGACATTCGGACGCGACGGGGGTATCATTACAGCTGAAACAAATTTATTTATTAATAACCAGTGGACCGGAACCGAATAATTTAATATATAAACGGAACGAAAAGGTAATTATTATTTATTGGCGATGTAACCTTTTCGTATAAAATGACAAAGTAAAAACCCAAACCAGCAAAAACAAAACAGCAAAATTAACATTTATTACTTAATAAAATAATTAATATCAAAATTACTTACACATACATACTTAAAATAACAAATATTTTCTCACAGCAATAAGGCAATTAGCTGACTGATGACAGTTACAATACATTGTTTTGTGTAGAACAATGTATTTTGTTTTATGTAATTATAACAAAAGGGCCATTAAGGTGCTATTATACATCTGATGTGAATTACACATTAGCTTTTAATTCCATTTCTATATTGAAATCAAAAATGTAGGTGCTTTGTTATAAATGAATATGGCAATAACTAGGTACACCCCCCTCAAAACTTTTACAGGTTTTTTAATTTTATTTTTACTTATCAAAAACCAGTACCTGGCTATAATAGTACCTGGTGATAAGTAGTTATATAGCCCTAAAGGTTAAGTAGTTTGCTAAGTAGCACTTCAATAACCAGCAGCATTAATTTGTCTGAAATTTGGTATTCGGTGCTAGCAGCATTGATTATTTTAGTTTTTTTTTAGTCTGACAAAGTAAGTTTATTTATTATTTTTCTTTAAGTAATTTTAGAGGAATAATTTTATTACTCGCTTTGTGTTCACTAATGTAAAGAACCTCGCAAAAGAGCCACATGTCTAAGAACAAAAGAAGAATAATTAATGCTGTATGTGCCAGCACATTAGAGATATAATGGGCTCTAGACATCTTGAAAGAAAAACTGAGCTCAATTTCCATTACTAAAAGTAAAATATGAGTCATTGGTAGGAATGTAATCCTTGTGTTATTTCTATTTCATTCACTACTCAGTTATGAGAAATGAGTTTTTAACAGACAACAGATAGGTTTTGAGTTTTGTTTTAGGTAACCTATAGCTGATAACATTGCAAAACGTACATAGGATTTACTGAAATAAGATTTACTTTCTTTCTTTCAAAACGTAAATGTGTAATTGATCGAAAAAATCTCCATGTTTTGGAGGATAATATCCACTTTTATATTTCATTTTATACTATTCACATACATTAAATTCAACTTCTTATATAAACATTAAATTTAGAATTTCTTTTTGTAGGACTATTTAGCGGAAGCGCCAACAATACACGTACCATCACAAACACCAAAGCGGCATAACAAGAAAAACCCAAGAAAACATAAAGGTAACCTCATCTTGTAAACTTTTCTTCTTCATCGGCACTCCGTAAAAGTTTACTGTTGGACATGGGCTTCTACCTTATTAGGAAGGATTTGTTTAAGAAGCTCTCGCTTTAGGAAGGGATTGTCTTAATCGTCACGCCTGACAGGCGTATCTACAATCGCAGATGCTCTCCGTCGCAGGCCATTTACCGGAATAAATAAGTTTTTTTAGTCAATCGCCGTCGTTTAGTCGCCGCATACAAAATGAAACAAAATGACAAAATGGGGTGATGGGTTCTTTTATGCCTTCATCACACGGCAACTATCTTTTCTTGATTATTACTAGCGCAAAGTAACACTACAAACTTTTGTCGAATTCTTCTTTTCTTCAGATATACTAATTTATTTCGTAGCTGTAAAAGTTTGGTCCTAATTAGACCTAACTTTTACCGTTACCGTTACAGCTAATTAAAGTCCATTGCTAAACATAGGCCTTTTCCGTACATTGCCTCATATTTGCTATAGTTGTCACGCTTGGCAGGCGGGTTGGCAACCCTATTTATAATGTTTTTATATGTTATTAGAAAAACACCGCTGCTTGTCTCCTGGTTTGTTTTGAAATTTTTAGCTGCATTTTTTAAGTGCCGATTTACATGCTTGATTGTGTGTTTGGTACCTACATTGATTTAAAGGAATGGAAAAAGGGATGTATAGAAAAACAGCGATCAAATGTTTTTAATATCCTAGTGTTATTAGAACAACAGCTGACCTTGCTTTAAAAAAGTTATCACCTCTGAAAGCTGAATGGAATGGTTCCGAGTTTACGTTACTCACCATACGAAACACACTAGCATTACATTTCTATTTTAACGCTGCTAATAATATATTCTCTGAGAGCGTAGATCACCGCAAAGTGCTGTGTACTTTAAATCATGAGAAAAGTAGACGAAGTATCTGGCACCTAGTCATTGCCATATTCATTTATATTCATTAATAACAAAGCACCTACATTTTAGATTTCAATATAGAAATGGAATTAAAAGCTAATGTGTACTTCACATCAAATGTATTATAGCTCCTTAATGGCCCTTTTTTTATAATTACATAAAACAAAATGCATTGTTCTACACAAAACAATGTATTGTAAATGTCATCAGTCAGCTTATTGCCTTATTACTGTGTGAAAATATTTGTTATTTTAAGTATGTATGTGGTAAGTAATTTTGATATTAATCATTTTATTTAGTAATAAATGTTAATTTTTGCTGTTTTGTTTTTTTTTTCCTGGTTTGGGTTTTTTACTTTGTCATTTTATACGAAAAGGTTACATCGCCAATTATTATTATTAAATTTTTCGGTTCCGGTCCGCTGGTTATTAATAAATAAATTTGTTTCAGCTGTAATGATACCCCCGTCGCGTCCGAATGTCACGCGCATGTCGGAAGAGAGCGTGATGGTGTCCTGGTCCAACGCTAAAGGACTTCCTATACAATTTTTTAAAGTAATAATTTTGTTACTAATTACGACGATACGGCTGACTATAATTCCTTTTTTAATGTTTTATTTATTCTTGAAATTCGGCAGCAATGTTAAATAAAAAGTGAATTAATTTTTTTCAATCATGTTGCTCGTGTATTACTTTTGTTAGACATTAAAGTTATAAGTGTTAAAGTGGTTGAGTCTGCTTTCGTTTGTGCGTATGTGTAAAATATGTTTTCTACTTGAAAACATTACTTTGAATTAAAAGGGAACTCTTAGCTAATGTGTCTTAGGATGAAGTACTGCCGACTTTTTAATATTTTGTAGAAATCTGTAGGCGCAAGGTCTGATTAAAAACTGATTAAAACCGCGTTGCTCATAAATCCTCCTTTGGCTATGTACGATATCATACCTATCATCCAAGAAAAACTTAAGAGCTCTTCCATGAATTTAGTACTAGCTAAGTTCGAAGTAGAGAACGTGAAGGAGTATCTTAGACAACAAGAGATATTAAAACATTGTCACGAGGCTAAAAATAACCACCGGGGCACAAATTAATGTCATTAAGCTTTTAGTCGTCGCTACTACTGGCCAAAAATGAAGGACGACATTAAAAAAGTTTATTAATAACTGCAGTGTCTGAGGTTAAGTGAAATACGATCGAAACCCTATTAGGCAACAATTTAATTTAGTTTCCCCGGCAACGAAGCCTCTTGAAATCATTCATATAGACCTACTTACAATTCAAGGCAAAAATATTTAACAATCGTTGATGTATTTTCTAAGTATGCAAGCATACCATATTCGCGACGGAACTGCGATCAGCATTTTACAAGCTTTACTCAAATTTTGCACACATCACGGACTTCCCTTAACTATAATCTCAGATAACGGCACGGAATTTACAAACCAATTATTTAACGAATTTACTAAATTACACAAAATACATCATCACCGGACATTGCCACACAGCCCTAAAGATAACGGTATTGTAGAAAGGTTCCACTCCACACTATTGGAACATCTTCGTATTTTAAAATTAAGTCACAAAGATCAGGATATAATTAATCTCATCCCCTATAAAATTCTAGCGTATAATATTTTCATCCATAACTTTTCTAAATGCAGGCCGTATGACGTTATAACCAGCCACTTCGATCCACGAGATCCATTTGACGTAGATATGACTAAACATTTAATGCAACAATACGTCCAAAATCATCGAGAGAAAATGAAATTAGTATATGACGCAATTAACAATTTGTCCCTAGATAAGCGTACTGATATAATAGAGAATCGGAATAAAACCTGCGAACCGGAAATTGAATACCAGCCCCAACAACGCGTCTTTATAAGTAGCCCCTTAGCAAGCCGGCAAAAGTTAGCCCCAAGGTATACTCAGGATACTGTTCTCGCAGATTTGCCCATTCATATATATACATCGAAAAAACGTGGACCTGTCGCTAAAAATAGGTTAAAGAGAGTCCCTAAAAGTGCCCAATTGTTGCAGGGTGCTTCTGGTCCTGACTGCTCCTTTGATAACGGCCCAGGAAACCATTCAGGGGGTAACACTTGAGAGCCTTGATGATGGTCCTGGATTACTACCATTTCGACTCGGATCGACAAGGTTAATTACGCACTACCATACATTCCTGCAGGTTATACAACTTAAAGACATTAGCGATAAAATAGAATTATTACAAGTACAATTAGCAAAATTCAAAATTCAGTTGAAAAATGATACTTACATACTATACGAACTTCAAATAGAATATTTGTCTTCTAAATTACTAAAAGTTACAAAGCGCCTAGAAACTATACAGCCAACACGCATAAAAAGAGGTCTCATAAATGGATTGGGTTCAATTGTTAAGACTATCACCGGAAACTTAGACAACTCAGACGCTATAAGGTATGATAATGCTATCAAAATTCTTCAGGATAATAATAATAACTTACCAGTCAATTTAATACCCATACAAGCTTAAATAACGAGTGGATGACCCAGAATTCTAAAATAATGACTAAATTAATTGAAAATCAAATAAAAATAAATGAAACTTTAAAAATTATTTTAGATTCAGATGCTTACAGAGATTCGAGTCTCATAAAATTCGCTAAGTTCGCCCAATATTTAGCTATTATAACGGAAAACATAGACGACATATTAGACATGCTGACTCGGATCGAAAATATGTTAGCTTTCATTCGTTCCTCAAGTACTCACCACTCAATGTTAAGAGTCGGGGTTCTTAGTAGCATGATTCATAAATTAGTCTCTATATACAGTAAAGAACATATATTAGAATTAGAACCTAGAGAATATTATGATATAATAAAACCTGGCTATTGTTATTCGGGAAATAAGATAATAATTATATTTAAATTACCTATATTCGCCCTAGATACTTAGAATTTATATAAACTATGTGTAGCTCCAAATAAATACCGGCAGGCTTTCATCCCTCCTTATCCATTGATAGCAACAAACAAGAAAGGTTATGTGTACATAGAGGCTGAATGCCTGAAGTACAGTCACTAGTACCTCTATAGTGAGAAGATGGACCACCAGCTTCGACAGCATCCAGATTGCACGCAAGAACTCATCATCAATCAATCCCTTAGCAAGACTTGCCAGATGACCACCGTCACCCTGTCCAGAACAGCTTTAGAGGAACTTGATGAGAAACATTACGTCTTGTCATTCCCTAACGCCACGAAGATAGATACTCGGTGCGGGCGAGAGGATTACAGCATCTTAAATGGTACTTACCTGTTACCCTCCCAATGAACTGTTTTCTGTATACTACGGAGTTTACCATCACTAACATCAACGACCGAGTGAAAGGGCAGCCTTTGAAAATCACGAAGCTTACCTATAACCTAGCTACTCTTCTGGATAACTCGTCTCATATACATCTCAAATCTATTGATTTAAAGAGATTACATGAAATTCAACATAATCTGATGTCTCAACCGATTTTACAAATTGACCAAAAGTTACATCGAAATACCTATACCATACGACCATTCCACTTACACTGTAATTATATTAAGTATACTGGTACTCACAAGCCTCGTTACTTTAAAACGTTACGGACTATTGCAGTGGACTAGAAAAGCGTCGCAACCCCATCCAAAGAAGACATCTACGCGAAACCTGGAAAATTTTAACCACAGTAGACAGCAATATTTCACCATCTCAAGACTCAGAAATAGTTACTGTTCTCAGGGGAGGTGTTATATGGATGCTTACAAAACCGTGAACTAAGCGGCAACCTCATATTTCCACACAACATTTCAATATTGTTTCCACAGTAGTTTTGCTGACTTGATAAGAAACTCGGTCGCCGTGGACTCACAATGACGCACGCGGTGTCAACCGACATAGCACCTTACCAGAAACCTAATGCAGCGAGGCAATTCTGCTGACTTGATGGGAAATGTGGCTGCCGTGGATTCACAGTGACGCCCGCAGCGTCATCCGACAGCATTATATACACGAAACTTCACAATGCCACTTCACTTCGTTTGTAGCATCGAACAAGTGTAGACTTAATTAGTATTAGTTCCTTTATTTGTAAAATATTTATAATAGTTCTTTTAAATTAAATTTATTAAAAGTAATTTGTATTTTTTTTTTGGGTCCTCCGGCGGCGACATCCATAATTTGCTGAAACAGTATCCAACCAACTTGCTGAGTGCTTGCGATTGTTAAACAGAATCCATTTTTCGTCGCAAGTAACAATGCGGTTCAAAATTCCATCGTTTGTGTGCCTGTTGAGCAGTGCAAGGCACGTCTCGATGCGTACTTCGCGCTGATGATCGTCTTCCATCATCGGCTTCCACAATCGCATTTAATTCGTCATTGTTGACCAAAGTTTTCGGACGACCACGGGGGTTCATTTTTCAGATTGAAATTTCCAGCATTCGTTTGTAGTATTCACTCTGTAAATGTCGTTAATGTTGCGTGTCGCTTGTGCCGCGTTGCTGCCACGATGGTACTTATATTCCATAATTACTCGAATTTTTAACGTATCTATGATAACGTAAAAGATTGAAATGCGATGAAAACATAACGCTAATAAATAAACAAATGACTTATATTGAAAAAATAATTCCATTCTTTAAAAATAAAATTAATTTGAAATTAGAATTCTTAGCCAAACAAAAATTATTTTGATTTGAAATCGCCAGTACTGCAGAACGGCAATTTCAAATGTAAAGACCTATTTCATTAAAAAAAGTGTGAAACTAGATGGGTAGAATGAGATGAATCGGTTTTAACATTTTTGGAAGTCCTGCCATGTCTTCCTGGAGTTTTGCAAACAATGGCCGATCAAGAGGACCGACTCACAGATATTTTGGTAATTACGCTCCCTTTATCTCGATCCTTACATGCCATTAAAGTTGATGTACTTTTTGCAACTCAGCTTGTCGATATGACCACAACCAACTTGCAGAGGCAACGTTGTACTAGTACGGACACATATAAAAAACTTTTTAATAAAGCTGAGATCCTCGATAACGAAATTTGAACGGTACGTAGAATAACCGGCCGTGAAACAAATAGATCAGATTCAGACTCAGTATGTTGAAGAATATTACCGACTCTCAATGTATATTCCTTTTCTTGATTATATATAAATGAATTGTCGTTTAGGTTTTCCAGAGCTCAGCTACAAAGAATAGGAAAGCTGCAAAAGTTGCTGTCCCATAACTTAATTTATGAATATACAGAGGATGTTTTGCAGAGTGCTGAAGTATATAAAGAGGATCTACCTTGTTTTTTAGCATTGCAATTGCAATGTTACAAATTTGGCATCAGATGAGAGAAAATATCCTTAAAACACCTGCAGATGCCTATAAAAAAGCGGCTTTGCCAAATATAAGAACTTTGTGGCAATTATTTTGAACGTTTCATGTAACAACCAGCACTGCCGAGCAATTTTTTCCACCTTACGCCGGTTGAAATATTTGTTATCTTCGCAGCAGTATGAGAAAAGATTGACTAAATGGACTGGACTTAATGCATATTCATACAGAAAGAGAAGAAAGAGATTGCTACGAAGATGGACGCTGAAGAATTACTCGATATCTTCAGCAGAAAACATAAAAGAAAGCTATCTCTAATAAACATGTAATATCTCATTATGTAATCTTTATTACAAGTATTTTTTATAGATATCCATGTACTTAATTATAACACCATACCATACATACAGCATAGTATAACACCATAGTGGTATACTACGAGTGTCCCTCATAATTGACACTTGACCCATGGCCCATGTGCCCCTCCCAGAAATAAATCCTGGATCCGCCCTTGAGTGTATATTGTTGGGAAAGAGGGAAAAAAATAAAAGGAAATACGAACAAATGAAGGTAGAATAGTATTCTCCCACTTGTTTTAGCAGTATAAAGTATCGCACAGGCGACTAAGAGGCATCAGTCTGTAATTCTAAATGTCCCACTGTCGTTACTATGCCCGTTGGGGTATTCTACTAGTGTAGGCAAGGAAGGTCGTGTTACTGAGAGGCTACCCTGTGTTACATTGAGATGAGTAGTGATGCTGTTGGTTTGCATACTTTGGTGTTATCATGTAATTGGGGTCCTGATAGTAAGCAGGGTTTATTACCGAGTAGTGTTCTTTTATTTAAATATTTTTGAGAATAATTTCTAACATCAGAAGTGGAATAGTTTCTTACAATATATTAATTTTAGTTATAAGTTAAGTAATAAAGTTAAGGTAATAGAAAATCCTAATGTGTATAATAAAATTATATTAAAAAAGAAATTGCGTACTTATTCTTTACAACATACCCTCCCTCTCTCACTCCCTCTGAGTTTTAATAATAATTTCCGCGTAATGAAAATGCTTTGTCTAACATATTAAAATCTATGGCATGATGTGCTGTGCAGTTAGCCTAACTTTTACTCTTTTCTACAATCCAAAACCAAAACTCAATAGGCTACTACTATAACCTGTTGCCGATTTAGCTGAAGTACTATTGAATTGTTTAAAAATGTTTTTATTGGAATATAATATTTTAATTCAATATAGATTTATGTGTATACTTATCGAAATACGTTTTTTGTTTTCTACTTCTGAAAATACCTGTGTCCTAGAAAGGACCAGCAAGATGCCCAGTGAAATCTTTTATGACATTTTACACACACAATGACATTTTATTTATTTATTTTTTATAGGATAGGGTGACAAACGAGCACACAGTTCACCTGATGGTAAGTGTTTGCTGTGGCCCATAGACATTTACATCTATCCTCATGACTCAAAATGCAGATGCGTTGTCACCCGTGAGGACTAAGATGGAATGCCTCTTTTTCAGTAAAAAGGGTCTCCGGTTCTTTACACTCACCAAACGAAACACAGCAGTGTTAAGCTGCTATTTTACGCTGGTATTCTGTGAGAGCGTGGTCCTTCCCCGGTCGAGCCGAACCATTCGTGCTACAGCTATACTACTAATATAGCTGCAGCATGGCTCTACCACTATATTTATATGAAATATTATAGAAAAAGCTAGGTGACGACCACCTCATTCTCAAAGGTTATTTTCATTTACCTATTTCACTTAGTGGTCACTAGTGGTATTTTACTAATGAGGGCTAATAATTTTCTGCTCACCAAATGTCGCTAGTTGACACTAAGGTAAAGTTTTTTGTTACACAATGTAATTTAATTGAGAAGTTGTTTTTTTATAAAAGTTTCTAGAGTATTAAATTAATACACAAAACAATGCGTCAGTGGTTTGCTCTTTAATTTTTTGCACATTTTTAACTTTTTTTTTTATTTTTCTACTTTTATGAATATCTGTAGTTTGGTTTATTTATTTTTAATGTTATTAATATAAAATATAGCTAATAGTACAGAAAGAAACAATAACTTTTACATTTTCTGAACAAATTCACTCCTCACTTTCTAGTCGCGCCGCCCTGGTGGCAGAAAAAGGCGTGGATGCCCTCATTGGTAGGAATTATTTCATTCCCTCTTACCTGTTTCTGCCGTCAAATAGCAGTGAGTTATAACATAGCCTCATATGTAAAGAGCCTAAACAGCAGCGACCCCGATACATTGCAGCGGCACGAGGCGCAATTCAGCAGAACGTGAGCATTAACGTCAACGGATGCAATCGGAGCTCTGCAATATACCTTTACTTTATTTTTAACGTAATAATTAAAATTCATTCTAGATCTAGCATTGATCTGATTCACTTTTATTTTAGTTGTAGTAATTATATTGTAATTTCTGTATTATAATAAAGTATTTTAAATTAGTTTCGGTTTTTTTTGGGTCCTTCGGCTGCAGTTAACGTAATTGGCGCAGTCGGTAGGATACTCAAAAGTTAGTTAGGCTATCGTAGTTTTCAAGCTTTAAACGAGTATTCGGATCTACTACGGACCAACTGCAAGCCAAGAGGATACATCAAGACATCGATCCCGAGAAAACCGAGATGAAATTTATGTAAGTACACCAGAATTTTATCTAGTGTTGCTTCCTTTTCTTTAGTGTAAATCTTTACTGTCGAAATTTTCCATCCAAGGAAATCATCCCACTGTGACCCTACATCGCGTAGGCAGCCACGTAGACAGAGCTTAGATTATAATAGAGATTTAAGATGTTATTTAGAGTTAGATATAATTACCGAGGAATCAAAAATGGCCAACGACCCTGATACTATTGTTAAAGTTTTACGCCCAGTGCCAGAGTTCGACGGCAACCCTAATGTACTAACTAGATTTATAAAATTATGTGACCAAATATGTGCTGCATACCTAAGTAATGATCCTGGCAGTGAACTATCGAACTTATGCCTGCTTAACGGGGTATTAAATAAAATAACTGGACCCGTCGCGACCACTTTAAATTCAAATGGTATTCCTGAAAGCTGGCATGGCACTCGTACAGCATTAATGAATAACTTTTCGAATCAAAGAGACGAAAGGGTGTTCTACAATGACCTCTCGTTAGCTACTCAGGGAAACAGCTCTCCCCAAGAATTTTATGCACGATGTCAGACACTGTTCAGCACTATCATGACGTATGTTACGCTTCATGAAACCTTGCATACTACAATAGAAGCCAAACGTATATTATATAAAAATGTAACGAAGCAAGCTTTCGTATGCGGTTTAAAGGAGCCACTTGGCTCAGGAATACGTTGCATGCGTCCTGATACCGTTGAAAAAGCCTTGGAGTTTGTACAGGAAAAACTGAACGTTATGTACTTGCAACAACGCGGTGAGTCTTTCGTTGAGAGGAAACCTCAAGCACCTGAGCCTCTCCAGCTTAGCCATATGACCTTACCTTTGCAAAAACCATTTAGTTTTCCTGCACCGATGCCAATGCCTAATTTACAGCGACCTTTAAATGTACCACAACAAAAAGCTTTTAGGCCTAACGTGCCACCACCGTATAACATGCCTACGCGAACTCAACAAATGATCCGCGCTTTGCCACCTAATTATACACCCCATAATAATACGTTTAGATTAACAAACAGAAT